>ML675745.1:1447117-1505476 GCA_007922155.1 Mesoclemmys tuberculata
ATTACCCGGATCACTTTTATTCCCTTTCTTAAAAATAGGAACTACAACACCCCCGCAAGCTGGCCCAGGCTGGCAAGCTGGGCTGCAGCCAGCACCTGTGAAGATGCACGCTGCTCCTGTTTGGAACAGCTGCAGTTCTCCTTCGTTGCCTTGCTGGAGGAACATGCGGTGGCAGCCAGCAGGATTCCTGCAGCAGATGTCAGTTGATCAGTATTTCAGATTAGCTTTCAGTGTACCAGGGTTTGGACCATAGTTTGTGAAGTGTCTGAGGATCCCTGGGGTTGAACGATGCCATATAAATCTATGCATGTATCAATGTCAAGATGCCATGTTTTAAAGGGACCATGTTGGACATAGCCCTAGCCTAGGCATCAGGAGACACAGCTTCCATGTCTAGCTCCATGGCTGACCTACTGGGCAAGTCACTGCTTGTCTCTGTCCAGTCTGTTTAGATTGTCAGCTCTTTGGGGAAGGGAGAAATTTCTTATCATATGCCCCTCTAGCATTTAGAACAAAGGTGTTTTATTTTGGCCGGGGCTTCAGAGAGCTACTCTGTAACATATGAATAGTAAATGCTTAAAGATATTTCCTATCTGATATTTTATATTATGGAAGTATGAAGTGAATTTGGCCCTACCCATCTCCCAAATGCACTGCTCTGGGAACTAGCCTTCCTCCTGAACATATGGAAGAGTCTCTCATCCTACACCAAGGACACTTAAGATGGCAAGATGTATTAGAGGGCAGAATTAGCTATTTGAGAGCCACATCTGTGAAGGTCTTTTTAATTGGCTCACCTTCCTTGGCTAGTTTGCAACAGCCATCCTCAGAGGATGCATAAAATATTGGGTTAGCCTGTGGATAACAGATTTAAATTTTAAATAAGGCTCCAACTAGGGGCCGGGGGAGGTCAGGAACGCTGAACAAAAATTCTCTCTATTTATAAGATGTCCTGCATGTAGTGTATCTCCCTTCTAACACATTTTGCTTGGCATGTCATCTGACACAAAGAGGATCAATATGTAAGACACAAATTTGCCTCTTATTTCCCCTCATACTTAATGGGATAAGATCAGAATGCCATTGACTTTTCCAGGAAGAGGTTAGGACCCATTTACAAACCACTCTGGATATAACTTAATTGAATTGTATTAAGCCTGATTGAAAAGATTGCTTTAGGAAGTCCAACAGAACACGTGATCCAAGAGGTGTCTGATTTCATCTCCATGTGGCATGGATAAAGAAAGGCACCCTATTAAGGCAAAGCCCAGAGACTAGATAAAACTAAGATGATTTATGCTCAGAAATCACTAAAGATGTCAGAGAACACTTTCAAACATGGCTGTGTAAAGATAGGTTCCATAATTATACTGCTCAGTAGAAGGGGCAGGATTTCCAAAGGCATTGAGCAACTACAATTCCCATGGACTTCAATGGGTATAATGGCATTTTCAGAAAACTCCTTCTATTTAGGGGCATAGATACGGATTTAGGAGCCGGGTTTGAAAACTTTGGCCTCACATTTTAGGTAGAGAGGCTCATTCACATTAGCAGCAGATCTTAGTATTCTGTGTAGTCCTTAGTTTACTGCATTACCAGAGAACACTAGCGCTTTGCTAAATTAAATGATGGGGAGAGGATGTGATGTCTTAATCCAAGGGCCTTTTCATCTAATGGAAACAGCAGCCAAATACAAGTTTCATTATGTTTCACAGTCAACTCATTATTTCCACACAACTGGGTTCTCCATCTCCAGGCAGGTGTCAGTGATGGCTGTCTCTCCCTGCCCCTTCTCACTCCTTCTGCTGTTATGTAACTCCGGGCCCGGGCCTGAAATCAGACTGATGTAATGGAGAGAGTCCAGGTGAGATTACAGTCAGGCCTGCGAAGCTGCTATACAAAATAAGGACCCAGACCCGCCCCCATGTAAATCAGTAAATGGCAAAACTCACCAAGTCCAAACGAAGCTTGGAAATGGGCACCATTTCCATCAGCTGAGAACTTGGCCACGTACTTCCAAAGCTTGTCTACAGAGCCAAAGAGAAAAGCTCCTCCTCTTTTCCATCACACTATCACCTGATACCTTCTGCCACCTGCTACTCCATCTTGGCTCCTCCTCCATAAGTCACACAGACAACAGCTCAACAGCAGTGCACTGAGGGATTATTTTTCAGATGCTCAAATAAAAGGTCTCCAAAGGGAGATTTCTGTTCGAGTCATTAACACACAAGCAGGAAAAAAAAAAAACCCAAAACCCCATGCTGAGCAGCTTCAGATTTCTTTGCAGACGGACGCCCCTGATCGTTACACCTCTTTGCCTTCACTCTTAACCCTTTTAACGCCTTCAGCCGCCTTCCGCTCACAATTGACTTCACCAGTGCCGCCATTCTGCCACCACTGACTAACGAGCACAGAACTTGCTCCCAGGAACACAAGCGTTACCTGCTACACGGCACCAGGTAATTCTACAGTGCTAAACAAGTGATCAACAGTTGGGATAGAGAAGGGACCTACTTGCTCATTTCTCTTCATCTAAGCCCCAATTAAACACGGTAGACCATATTCTGCATTGAGCTACCATCTTCCCCCAGCAACCCTGCCAACTTAATTGGAGTTGCATGGGAGGCAAACCAGCTTATGTGCCAGGGTTTTGCAGTTAAGGCACTCGACTGGGACGCAGGAGATTTGGTTTCAGCTCTTGGCTCTGCCACAGACACCCTACGTAACTGTCACTTTCCCTCTGTGCCTCAGTTTTCCTATCTGTAGAAGGGGGATAGTGGTTCCTTTGCCCCACCTTTGGTTTATCTGCATAGACTGTAAATTCTTTGGGGACAAGGACTGTCTCTTACTAAGTGTACGCACTGCACCTAGCAGCATGGAGCTATGATCTTAACTGGCAGTCCCTGGGCACTACTGTAATGCATATCATTAATAACAGCTACAAAGCTCATGGCATGCGTTTTATTCACAGATTCTAAGGCAACACTGATCACCTAGTCAGACCTCCTGCATAGCACAGGCTATAGAATTCCATGAAAATAATTCCTAGAGTGGATCTTTTAGAACAATATCCCATCTTGATTTAAATATTATAAGTGATGGAAAATCCACCACAACCTCTGGTAAATTGCTATAATAGTTAATTACTCTCACCATTAAAACGTATGCCTCATTTCCCCTCTGAATTTGTCTAGTTTCATCTTCCAACTATTGGATCATATTAGACCTTTCTCTGCTAGACCGAAGAGCCCATTAACAAATACTTGCTCCCCATGTAGGTGTTTATAGACTGTAATCTAGTCACCTCTTGACCTTCTCTTTCTTAAGCTAAATAGACTGATCTCCTTGAGTCTATCACTATAAAGCATTTTTTCTAATCCTTTCATCATTCTCATGGCTATTTTCTGAACCATCTCCATTTTATCAACATCCTTCTTGAATTGTGGGCACCAGAACTGGACACAGTGTTTCAGCAGCAGTCGCACCAGTGCCAAATACAGAGGAAAAAATAATGTCTCTGCTTCTATGTGAAATTCCCCTATTTATGCATCCCAGGGTCACATTAGCTTTTCTGGCCCCAGTGCTGCACTAGGAACTCATGTTCAGCTGATTATCCATCATGACCCTCAAATATTTTTCAGTCATGGCTTCCCAGGACAGAATCACCCAACCTGTAAGCCTCGCCTACCCCTTCTTTTTTCCCAGATGTATACATTACAGTTAGCCATATTAAAATGCATATTGTTTGTGGGTGCCCACTTTACCAAGTGATTTAGATTGCTCTCAATCTATGACCTGTCCCCTTCCTTATTTACTACTACACCAATTTTTGTGTCATCTAGAAACTTCATCTGTGATGGTTTTATGTTTTCTTCCAGGTAATTGATAAAGACACCCGCTTGATGACGATTCCCCATTTACACTAGAAGACCTATCAGTTAGCCAGTTTTTAATCCATTTAATGTGTGCCAGGTTAACTTTATATTGTTCTAGTTTTTTTAATCAAAATATTATGCAGCACCAGGTCGAACATCTTACAGAAGTCTAAATACATTACAACAGCATAACAGTAGAACCTCGAAGTTACAAACACCTGAGCTACAAACTGACCAGTCAACCACACACCTCATTTGGAACCAGAAATATGCAATCCGGCACCAGCAGAGCCAAAAAAAGGAAAGAAAAAGGAAGCACAGCTCAGTACTGTGCTTAAACGTAAATTACTAAACGAGGGGGGGAGTGAGTAGCATTTTTCTTCTGCAGAGTAGAGTTTCAAAGCTGCATTAAGTCATTCTTCAGTTGTGAACTTTTAAAAGAACAACCATAACATTTTGTTCAGAGTTAAAAACAACCTCCATTTCCAACAGGTTTGTAAGTCTGAGGTTCTCCTGTATTACCTTATCAACCAAATTTGTAATCTCATCAAAAAAGGATATCAAGTTAGTTTGACGGGATCTATTTTCCATAAACCCAGATTTGATAGTTTGCGCCTGGTGTTCTGAGAGGCAATCTGAAAATAGATTGGAATATTTACTATTCTGGTAAAAGATGTATTTGGAGTGTATTTTAAACAAAGGACATAGGATGGGACAATTTTTTGCAGACACAGTGTGTTCTAAAGAGCCCAATTCTCAGCTCACTTACACCCGTCCCACCCTATTGCATCTTCCTTCAATTTAATGGAGTTACACTCGCAATAACATTTGTGAAAGTGAGGAGAATCAGACCCAAAGCATCTCTGATTCTTGCACAGTTTTACAAAAAAGCCACTGGTGAAAGCCACTAAAGAGAAGCCCCTCACTGATTTTCTTTGAGAAAATTAAATACTGACAAAGCCACAGTTGCCTCACTGCTTGGAACTTAAAGGAGATGGGCTCCCAACTCAGTAAAGCTGAGTTAAATTCCATGTAAATATGCCATGTGCTTTCAGTGCATAAAGCTTCCCCTCCTTTCACAGCAGTTGTTTTGTTAGAGCTGTGTTGCAAGTCATCATTTTAACCAGCACCCAATGACCACAAGAAAAATATTCACAGGAGAGAGTAAGTTTGTGGCACTACAAATACCAGTCATGTTTAAAGTGCTCAGTTATTGTTTGTTATGGATATGAAGTATACACGCAAACAAGGATGGATTTCCTGCCCTATAGAACTTATGTTCTAAGGCTCTGAGCATCCCTTTGTGCTCCATGCAGATTCCCAGCAAAGTCAATGTGGGTACAATCACAGAATCAGAGTCCAAGGGCATTGTCTTGCCAAAGGATCCACAGTTCAATGGATTTTCAATAAGGAGATTTCTTGGGGGCAAATTAGTTCATGTTTGTGGATGTCCTGGCAAACTCAGGGCCTAACTACAAACAAGAGCAAACATAAGGTGACAGGGCAGGAAACCAGAAGGGCGAGGGAGAGTGTGATACGATAGGAAGCCTTGCAGAGGAAGAATTTTTTTAAAAAAAAACTAAAAGCGTTAAAAATGCTGTAGTTTACAAGCCTCCTGGAAGAAGTTTCTAAAAACAAATTTGAACGAGGTGTGAAGGCAGATGGGGACTGGAAAAAATAGCTTCTCTAGTGCAGCATGAGGCATGAGCGGCAATAGTGGATACATACAGGCATGCAGCCAAACTTACAGTGAGCCTAGCCTGTGTTTCAGGTTTGTAAGACAACAACAACAAAAATCCAGTGGGTTTCCTGACGTTGTTTGAAATACCAATCTGAAACACTAGACCCTGTGCATATCACTGAAGTAAATGGGCCAGGTGAAATTTCTGGCATAAGAATCAATTTGTATAAATGAGCAATTTGCTGAGATGTGAAAGTGACCGATAACATTTTCAAGCCCATAAGAGACGTAGGAATCTAAATTCTCACTTGGAAATTGGCATTCTGGGGCCAGGCCTGGATTTAAGCTCCCAAGTAAGCTTTGAAAATGGAACATAGGCTCCCCGAAGCACTTTTGAAAATGTTACCCATGATCTCAGATCGAAACAAAAACAAAAAAGAAAGGGAAAAAAAAAAATCGCATCTTGCAATCATCATCTTGAATGCACCAGATTCAGGTAAAAATGTCACCGAACTGTTGGAAAGAATCTGCATTGGATTGCATTTTGCTAATCTCTGTGTGGAATTGGAACCCGCAGCCCCTTTTGTGTTTTTGCAAAACAAAAATTTTTAGAGAGTCTGAAGCTTATCACAATTCACCCTGCCACCTCTCTGAGGAAGGAAATGTCACATATTCTGCGCTCTCAGTATTGCCACCCCAGATGAGCTATAACGAGCATTGCAAATGAACAAAACAAAGAAATGATGTGGGTCACATGATCCCAGAGCCACTTATGCCACTGAAACGGAGATTTCTAGCACAAAAGAATGGTAGTCAATGAGACCTCAGTCTAATATGATCACATTGGTAACCCCTCTCAGAAATTCAGAGTAACCCCCCAGTCTAGCAGGGAAAAATGGAAATGGTGTGAAATGCTGATGCAGGAAGAATGCCTCATTATAACAGCGTCTACACGTGTTACAGAAAAATGATAATGAACAGCTTCTTGGGATCAGCACCTTGAAGCTTACAGAACTAGGAAACAAGGTCACTGACAGATAAGCTCTCTGCCACAGTAGGTCATTGCACTCCGTCTGTCCTCCAGTAAGTACAACACAGCTGGAAAAAGCCAGCCAGCTACCCAGCTATAGCAATGCTAACAGACATACTAAATTAATTCCTCCGACTCTATCTTTTAGACAAACCCTTTTCGCAATTAGGGCGAAACATGTCAGAGAGTCCATACATTGCTTTTCTGTGCATTCTTTACATCCAGTAGCATTTCCACCAAGCATATCACCAGATCCGTAGCTGGCATTTCATCATAAGGGAGTGAGCACGGCCTCCTGGCTAGAGGAAGGAACTGGGAGTGAGGACTCCTGAGTGGAGCTGAGTGAATGATTGCTCTGTTCAGCAGCTGGATGAAAAAAGGTACATTTTGGTTTGAAAAAATAATTTCAAGTGACCCAAAATGAAATGTGCTTGAGGGGAAGGGTCATTTTTTGTTTTTAAGAGTATTGTGGTGAAATTTTAAATTGAAATGGCATTTCAAATAGAAACAAGCAAAACTCTGTTTAGAAAACATCAAAACACAAATAGAGATTTTTTTCAGAATTTTATTTTTTTTGCAGCCAAAATAATTTGACCTAAATCCACAAAATGTTTCAGTCAACCTGAAACGACTTTTTTTTTTTTTTTTTTGGTGAAAATAGTGAAAAGTTTTGGCCAGCTCTACTCCTGAGTTTCTGTCTCTGCTCTATTTGTCCCTGTCTGCAGAATGGGAATGCAGCTGTTACATCACCAGGGTCTTATAAAGCTTAAACAACTCTGGTACAAAACCTGAATTCTCACGCTCCCTTCCCATTCCACCAACAGGCCACTTCTGTCACCACTCTAATCCATAGGCCGGAATCGTATGGCGTGCTAATCTGCAGCCCCTCCAAGATCCACAGGGTACAGAACAGACATTGCAACTGCATGCAGTATCTTTGCGGACCCTATTGTATTAAATCTAAGAATGGTTTCTATATGATGGTCTTCTACTCCGCGGGGGAGGGTTACCAGCTCCTCCAACAACTAAAATAACTAGGGGCTTATTAAAGTGAATTACTGAGATTAAACAACTCTAGACAAGTACTACCCTTGCAGTGGTTTGCATATTCTGCTTTAAGATAGGTTTTGCCAATACAAAGAAAAGGCTTTTGGTTAAAAAAAAAAAAAAGATAATCTTAAATTGACTCAGGGCCGTCTTTCTGAACTAGCAACCAGACATGGACCTTCTGCTCAAAGGTCCCAAACCTTGTAGAAGTGTTGTAAAGACTTTGTCCTATTAGGCTCCCTAAGAGTGATAAGTGACCGCTGGTAAGCTTTTAACATACAAGACCTTTTATTGTTTTTAACATGTTTTCTCTGCAGTGCTTTTACCTTGGGAATAAAGGTGTTTGCTGAGAAAGAGCTGGGTGGTAACTTGGAACTGCTGGCAACAGAACGTTCATAGTCCTCAGCAAAAGCAAAGTGCAGGTGCTGGCCTTTAGGCAGTCTGGCTTGCTGTGGATATCACAGGGTAAGGCTTTAAAGCTCCCAGTCAGAAGAGAAGGGATCCTTCAGGTGACAACTGGAGACCCGAGACCTGCCTGGGCACCCCTGGAGTGGACCACGGAGGAGTGAATACAAGTGCAGTTACACTGAACCTGCAACAGGTATATCTACATTTGAGCCAACTCATGTAGACATACCTGCACTAGCTCTGCTTGAGCTAGTGCCAAAAGCTAGCAGTCTATCTGTGGCACAGGCAGCTGCATGGGTTAGCTACCTGCCAAAGTACCCAAGGGGTTGGATGGGATTGTACTCAGGGCAGCCCCCAGACTCGTCACTTGTGTCACTGCAGACACCCTGCTTTTTTAAGTGCTAGCCTGAGCAGAGCTTGCACAGGTACACTTACACGGGCAGGGAATCATTCCTTCCAGCTCAAAAGTAGGTGTACCTGCAGTCTAAATAAGTTGAAATCTTTTGCTGATTTCTTAGGCTGTGCCAAAATTAGCTTTATAACGTCTTTTCCCTCCCACACTGGATCACTGCCAACACTGCAGCTTGAGATACAGTAGTAACCTCAGGAGTGCTCGCATAGAGCGACCCTCGGCACTGGAACCACAAATCTCTAATCCAATACAACATGGTGGTTAAAATACCAGTGATGTCTTGTGCTCCTTCTTCTCTACTCACTCTTACGGTGGAGCTGCTTCAGTGATAGAACAGTGGCTAGATACTCTTAGAAAAATCCCCAGGTACTTGGATTGCAAACTCTCTGGGGCAGGAACCATCTTTTTGTTCTGTGTTTGTACAGCACCTAGCATCACGGGGTGCTGGTCCATAACTGGGGCTCCTGGGCACAACTGCAATACAAATAATGAATAGACAAGGCTTATAACAACATCTGAGCTGTTTGTCTTCCACTGGAGGCTGAATGCTGCTGAATGACACAACGCCGGCCTGCAACATGCTGCTCACTGATGCTGGGGGCAGCTGTCAATAGATGGTGTTATCTCTGCAGCGAGTTTCCAGCATCTGCCAGTCGTTCCCCTTGGTCCCATTCTGTGTCTCTTGGGGCACTGCTGACTCCCGGGCTGGCTGACACAAGCCACGATGCTGAAGCACAGAGTCTGTCACTGTCATAAGCTGCTGGGCTGCAGTGATGATCAGTGTTAGTCTTCAGCATAAGAAACAAGAGGAAAACCACAAGGGAGAAGACGCATCAAGCTCCACGTTCTATTGCTCACTAGCCAGGGCTGAGTCAGAACAGCCTGTCCTGTCCTGTCAGAGGGGACAAGAGGCTTTAGGATGATTCAAGGGATTATGGGAAGGTCTTAGAGTTGCAGCTGTTAACTGAGACTCAGACAGGTGCTAACCAGCTGTGGACAGTGACAGTTAGCTACCAGTTTCACACAAGTGAAGAGACTGAGATATTCCAGAGGCAGAGAAAGTGATTTTAAAGCTCCCACTGCAAGGGGATGAATTTCTCCTGCACAGCAGTAGCTGGAAGCAGAATGTTGCTTTCTGGTGTGCAGAACGCCTGGGAAATTAAGAACTGGTGTGGGATTTTCAATCAGCTAGAAGTCTGCTCTTCCTCCGCGCCCAGAGCAGAACGTAAGAGAAAGACAGCAACAAACAACAAGAATGAACGGTGAAAGTAATTTGTCTTCTCTTTTCCTAGTCTACATGCAGTTGAGGGGTCAGTCAACACCAGTTGTCGATCTGGTACGTATTATAAAATACATTCAGCTACCAGTCCCACTCGCAGACTTCTACTGAACTCAGATCTGTAGACCAAGACTGGGATCTGATAGGAGGGTTGTGATGTCGGGCTACCTGGGGTGGCCAAATCACACAACAGGTATGTGCTGAAAAGAAGCGGGTGGGTCTGCATGCGCATACACACACACGCGCACACACAGCAGAACCCACATGCTGTCCACCAGAGAAGAGATGAGCTCTACCTAGCTCACTGCACATAGGCCATCAGCCGGGAGTCTGCAACTCCACTGGGTGTTCTACTTCAGTCACTGGGAGAGCTTTTCAAGGACCTCCTCCCCTCTTTGGCTCTCAAAGGGGTTAATTCAGCAGGCTGAGAGGAAGAACTTAAGAGAATTATTGTTGACCCAAGATCTACTAGTTTGAATACTGCTGACCTAAGCCATGTGTGAGCTCAAGTCTGGGGAGCTAGAAGGTTAGCTAGCATGCATTGATCCCTTGTACAAGTGAACCGGTTCTCTCACCCCCACCAGCAAGTCCTGACCCCATTAAAATGAGAGTCACAAAGACGGTAAATCCTGAGCTTTTTCTTTAATTTGCCATGTAGCAAAGATTGCACAGGCATTTAGTATGATGCAACTTCTGACGTTTGCTTGAGAGAGATGTGTATAAGGCGACTGATGTACTTCCTTTACCAAAGCAGGGCCATGCCTGCAGAACAGCTGCTGGGGCACTTTCTACATGGGTCGTGAATAAATGTGTGCCTTGATCGCTTCTGAACAACACAAGCACTGACACCAGTAACAATGGGGCACTGTGGGGGGATGAGATTAATAGAAGAGATAAACATAAGGCTGAGGTGTATTGAAGCACAAAGGAAAGTCCTTGGTTCTGCTCCTCTGGAGACATGATCATCTTTTGATAGCAGCCTGCTCTAATTGCTTTCCCCATGCCATGTGATCTGAACATTTAACAAAGCTATTTGGATCGGCGAAAGCCAGCAAGTGCACTCAGAACGGCACACGTGCCAAGGAGGACTATAGCCAAAATTCAGATTTATTATTCCCTTAAAAACACTGCAGAGAGGACCAGAATTGTCTTGCCCTCTGTACTTCCCTGGGCTGGATCCTCAGCTCCATCAGAGTCAACAGAGCCACACACATTTACACAAACCGAGGAACTCACCCCCAATGTTTGGTGCAGGCAGCTAAGATTTACTTTCCACTCCTTTATGCTGGCTCAATGCCAGAGCAAGTCCCCTGGATTTACTCCATCTTAACAGGCTCAACCTGTTCCTTCACTTTTCCTGGCCGTTTTGCAGGATGGAGGAATAACTGAAATCGGTCACGATATCACCTCTGCCCCTTACACCTTCCCAGATTCTGGCCCTCCGTCATTCGTTTACCCTGATTCCTCGACAATTCCATAGCAGGCAATCAGAGGTGTGACTGCAACATGTGTAGACAGACCTACGTTAGTTTTGATCTAGCTGTCTGCAGTAATAACAACACTGAAGCTAGGCCCGCATCGACTGTGCAAGTCAACAGCAGCTCCATCTCTGATTGCAGTACAGACACACCCCAGGGTGCAAGCGCAGAAATGAGCCTTTAGAAATCTGCAACTTGACAGGGGCGCAAAGCAGACCACCAGAAAATCCATTTGCATGTGGGACTCATGGATTTGCACTTGATGGTTTCCCCACCACTGCACCAGGGAAACGAAGGGGAAAACCCAGATGCTGAAAATTCTAACAATGGCCCTAACCCAGCAACATATTTAAGCATGTGGGTGATTTTCAGCATGCGGCTGATTTTAAGCACGCATGCGGTCCTGTCGAATTCAATATTAAAGTGTTTGACTGGATTGGATCCAATATTTATTAGTAGAAATAGCCAAATACATGGAACTAATGGAAAAATCTGACACCAACTGATGGAAACAGTTTGCAGAGATGAGAACCTAATGGCACTGCAAGCGCTGGAAACAGGCTTTGGGGCAAAGCAGATTCACAGAAAGGGAACTCCATTTAAAGTGTAGAAGTATGAAAGCCTTTGATTGTTTCACCACTTTGCAATGTGCTCAGTGCAACTCAGGTTATAGTAAAATCTCTATTTTAAGAGTGCATTGATTGGGACAAATTCTGCTCTGGTGTAAACACCAGCCTGGTGTAAACTTCATTTCAGCAAGTGCCAATATTAGAGAAGGCAGGACAAGGGCAGCTGCAATCTGCTTCATTTCATGCAAATCAGGAGAGAGCTGCAGGCTCCTGGCAAGCTGCCAGTCAAGCCCTTAACTGGGAAGCACTGGGGTTTGAACCAAATGCAATAACAGCACCCTGCAGCCTGCATCATTTATGGTTCATGGGTTTTGTTCCATTTCTTGCTGTACCCAACCTTCTAAAAAAGTAGCAGAAACCTACTAAAAGAAACTCAACCGTAAGCACCATTGACCAGTAAATCTAATGAAGACAACAGGGACCAAGGTACTTTATGCCCATTTGGTATTAAAGATTATCAAGCACATACGTTACAAGTCTGTGCTTTCATGGAGCGTTATGTTTATGTATGTACTCCTACATTTACATACTGCATCTCATTTCCCTCTCCCATTTCTCCCCTGGGCCATCAAAAACCCACCCTCAGCTCCTCCATCCCCCTCCCCACTGTCTCTTAATGCAAATCTGAAAATACAGTAGGCTACAGCTCCTTTCAGTACAAAGAGATGGTAAGGGACATGGAGATTCTGATCAGGCCAGCACCACTGCACTGGATTCAGCTCTCCTGTTTGGTAGTGGCGTAAAGAGTGACTCCACTTAATTTAGTAGTGTTACATCACTATGATGCTGGGAACGAGAGAAGACTCAGACCCATTTTCACCTGATATGGAATTATTTCTCATATGAATTAGGTTATTTAAAAAGCTCAGAAAAATCAGCACGTTACAGACCCAAGGCCCAATTCTCCTCACTCCACTGGGCCAGACCATCAGGCTGTGTAAATAGTGAAGTCAGTGAGGCTATGTTGACTGACACTATATGAGAACCTGGCCCGTGGATTTTAATGGGCTTGCTCCCAATAAACACCCGTTGACTCAACCCCCCCCAGTCTTGACTTCCATAATACAAATGGGTGATTCAGCTATAGGTAAAACCCAATACAATCCAACAGAACAAAATGAATGGCTTTTTATTAAACACACGCAGAAAATCCCTGACTTTTACAAGTTTTTTGGTATTGAAAATAAGTACGGAGAGAGCCTAAAATTTTTCCCTTGCTCACCAACATCTCATTTCAAAGGGAGCCCAATTTTGTATGCAACGCAAGAGAAAAATACTTTGTCATTAAATACCCTGTTTTAGACTCCAAGGGGGGGAAAAAGTGATCTTAATTTACCTACTTATAAAACACGGGGGGGGGGGAAGGATCAGAAAATACCCCCCAATACAGGAAACTAAATACGTTCATATCACATCAACACCTTAACCGGCAGGCCAAGAATTCAGCCATCTTATGTTCTCCTTCCACCAAAGGGGGTCACCTTTGGGTCATAGTGGTGTCTCAGAGCCCAAAGGAACTGATGTAAATCAATAACTATCGACTTCAAAGGATCGATGCCGTTTTGCACCAGATGAGAATCTGGCCTTCGGTTTTAAGCCAGACTCACCAACTGGCATGAATTAGGAGTTCTGCTTAAAGCTTGATGGGAAGTCTGACCCCAGGCCTTGCCCTAGCCATAGGCGAAGTAGGCAATTGACTAGGGCGGCAAAACATAAAGGGCGACTGCTGTGCTGTAGCCGCCTGCCGCCCGCCTCCTGCCCAGTCGCGGCACGCGGCCAGGAGCCCAGTGGCAGCCACCAGCATCCCAGGAAGCGGGCGGCAACCGCCCATGTTCCCCTGGTAGTGGACAGCAACCATCCCATCCCCTCCCAGAGCCAGGCTCCAGCTACCCCTGGCTTTCTTGTCAATTTCACCCCTGCAAATACTCAAACTTTTCTGCTAGGGGGTGGGGGGCGCGGCGCATTTTTATTTTGCCTAGGACACTGGAATATGTAAAGCCGGCACTGTCTGACCCCGCTGTTTTTTAAGCCCTTTTTGCTACATTCAAGGACTGCAGGTCCCAGCTGAGGGCTGTTCTTCCGCTCAAAGTGGGGTGACGGCTGGCCAAGGCACCCTGACAGGTCATTTGCTGAGTCTTTTCCCTTTCAACCGAGTACTATTGTTGTGTCATTGATTTCCATGGCCAGCTGACCGATGCCAACCCAGGACATAGACTGCAGAGATGGGATGATGGGGGTAGATGGTGTGACAGCAGGGAATACATGTGATGTGGTTGCCTGTATACAAGGCAGGTCAACGCCAGCTTAAAAATCAGGCATGATCCCCTGAGTGCCCTCGTGCACAGCTAGAATTTTCTCCTGCTTGTAATAAAGTCCACAGCAAGCCTCCAGTTGATTGCATTAGGTGCAGGCTCCGCAACCCACAGGAACTACTCTATTTTGTTTTGTACCATGCGCATCACATAGGGCCTGACCCTGCAAGATTCGCTTGGAACATCCTCCAGTTCTATGGTTCCCCTACCAAGCCCATTACTACAATATCCAAGCAGCTTCCAAAAGGTACTTGGAAGAATCAGGCCCTAAAAGAATTGGGGGAAATAAGTTCCTTGTCACTCACAGTTCTGTCTTCGTGGCACGTCTACCTTAAAAATACCTTTCCCTGTTTATTGCATGAAGGATTTAACCAACAAAGTGACAGATTCTTAGCTCGGATAAAACTCAGTCATCCCATTGACTTTATTTACCCCACTTGAGGAACTGGCCCAAAGGTTTTTGTTTTTTAATCTTGTCTCTCTCCTGCCCCAAGTTAAGGATTCACAATGTTTTCCATGAGATCACCTTGTTATGGCTCCATAGTAGCAGACCACTGACGCACATATACCTCCACGCATCCATCCTGATCCAGCAAAACACATGCTGAAGATCTGTTGACTTCCATGGGATTTAAGCATGTGAGTGAGTGCTTTGCTAAACAGAGGTGCTCTGCTGATTTGGGGCCACAGGGACTGATGCTCTTGTGAGGGGCCTTTTAAAAATGACAAACAATTCGTCTGTCTGCCTAGTCAAGTCTTGCTTCCTTGTACAATGCAGACGACAAAATGAACGTGACCTATCCCTTGCTGCATTTTGCAAGACGCACTTTACTGGATTTTCCTTACACACACGATGAAAGCCCAGTCTAGGTGAAGAACAAAGAAGCTCAGATGGAAGGAAGGGTTGATATCACATTTTAAAATATCCTAACCTGAATTTCGATATTGTTGCAGAACACATCGCTTCAGTAATGAGGTTTGAGTGTGCTACACAGGCAGCATTACCAAAGCCAAGCAAAACGAAATCTGTTAGCATGATGATCCCCCTCTTTAAAGATGTCAGCTAGACAACAGCCTCTGAGCTTATTCTCAAGAGATTATATCCCATGAATAATGAAGCTGTCAGATCTGCTTTGGGATTGACTCTGACTATTCACTGTTGCATACTTACAAACACCTTGTCCAAAGCAACCAAAATATACATGACTGCACTTCACTTTACCTAGCATTATCCGGTTGTCTAAAATGTGTGTTAGCTACTCAAGAGAGAGCTAAGTGTATTCCTATTTTTGCCAAAGCTTATTGGGAATAAAAACGGTAAACAGAAAAAGGAAACCGAGGTACTGTGCTGCAATTTAGGTAGTAATAGAGGTTGGTATTTTCAAATCTAGCTTAGGAATTTAGGCATACAATTTCCCTTATTTGTAATTGCCCCAGCCAGCTTTGAAAGATCTCCACCATAAAGTGCAAATATCTAGCAGCTTGTTGATATAAACAAACAGGAATTTCCCCTAGATAATTAACATCTTCATTTTATCTAAGTGCAAGATTAATGAAACAATGTTATCCCAGATTTATCTGAGAACAATCACAAGGCAGAATACTGAAGGAGGATTTCATAAATAAAGTATGTATTTTGAGAGCAAGGGTCCCGTATAAATAGAACATAATATAATTTTGCCTTTTGTTTGTATTTTTTATAAACTGACAAATTTAGGAAGCACATTGTAGAGAAAAGATAGCATGAAAACGAAGGGTAAATTCAACCCCTCTTCTAAAAGGCAAGAGGCAAGCGGAATATAGCCATTAGTATCCATACTGCTATAAATGCAAAGCAGTACCAATGGAGTAACCAATGCAATCACATTTACATCGATGTAAACCGAGTGCAGAATCTGTTTCCCGAAGTCTTGCAACATTCCATTTTTCATCACATTGATGGCGTATTTTTCTCAAACAGGTCAAGCCTCTCACCCCCTTAGCAAGCAGCAAGGTCTCTCAGGAACACAGGGTCCAGTCCCACAGGGTGCTGAGCATCTTAAGGGGTGCCCAGCACCCAGAACGCCTACAGAAATCAATTGGACATGAAAGTATTTAGCAGCCCCTGGTGCTTGTCTACATAGTGCATTATTGTGTAGCAAGTCAAGGTGTGAATCTACAGCCCACCTGCTAGCCTCACAGTCCCGTGTAGACGCTGTTACAATGCAGTCGAAGTCCGGGAGTGCAGTCTGGCTTACTGCTGCCTGAAAGCCAAGTAGCCAATCCTAGTATGCCAAACCACATGAAAGCACTTTGTGCACTGCCGCGGTGTCCACACAGGGTGTTGCTGTACCTTGCTTTGCAAAACAATAACTTGCTGTGTAGACGATTCCTTAGAAAGACATTGCAGAATCAAGGCCCTGACGCAGCCCCGTTATTTAGTGCTGAGAAACTTCTGAGGCATGGAGCATCTACAATGCCCCATGAAGTCAATAGGAGCTGAGGACCTCGCAATTATTAGTCAAGACACTCAGCAGCTTGACACACTCAGGCCTCAGTAACCTGTTATATAAATTCCTCACCTGCCCCAGCTGAGTAAATTTCCTTTCCTTAAGACATTCTTAAAAGGTTTGTTCACAACAGGATGAGACTAGAGCAGATTGAAAGATGCCAATTATGTCTCACAGGAAGTTTTGTGCTGTTTACATTTCCAAAAAGTATGTTTTTCATCCAAAAACGGAGGCCAAAAATATGTATCATTTCCAGTAACTTCTTCAGTTTTTCATCAAACCCCAGAAAATTTCAACTCCAGTGAAGATTTTCATTTTGGTCAACAAACCATGCTTCCTACAAAAAGCTGTTTTGACAAAATTCAGCCAGCTGCAGATATGAGTCACGTTCTTTTTATTTCTGCCTCTCCCCCTCATGGGCAGGAGCCCCAGACTAACATCTAAAGGGCAAATTATACCTTTCAGCACAGCCCTGAGCAAGGAGTGCAGCACACACTGCACCAGTCCTTTAACAATCCTAGAAGGGAGTGTGACTCAGACACTTGGATAGAATTTCCTCTCTCTTTCCCCATGGCTCTGGTGAGCAATAGTTTCCGGTAGCCTATGCCAGAAGGAAGTTACATTCATCCTGCACCAGTTTAGTTGCACTGGCCAATGCATTAGAAAGGTGGAGATTCTGGTCGTTCTCCTTTAATCCTGCATGCCTGACCCAATATCCATGCAAAGACATAAGGCGTGGGTCTTTATTCCCATGTGCAACCATGTAGTGCAAGTCACAATCTAGCTGCAAGTGTCTAACCTTCATCCCTCCATTCCCTACTCCTTCCCTTGGGATCTCCTCATTCCTTGTAGGTTTAACGTAGACTGGAAGCTCTTCAAAACAGGGCCTTTCCATCAAATCTCTGCAAAAAGCCACTCAGTCGCATGGTGCTACAGATAAGAATAAATAAGGTTTCAGCTGAAGGGCTTTGAGCAGAATCAACCATGCTGGGGACCAAAACACAGCCCCAAATTGTCAATTTATTGACTGGCACTAATAAAAGCTCCCTAAGGAACTGATTGCTAACAAAAGAAAAATTGACTTTCAGTCTCTTTGCGGGTGCTGATGTGACCAAAGGGAGAAATGGGCTCAACAAGAACATTTCAAAACAAGCTTGCATGGGAATCCACAGCCCAGCATAGTAAAAAAGTATCTAAATAATATATAGCCCAGGATGGAGGCAATTCGATAACGGGCTGCTGAGCACAGTCCTCTTTATGAAGCTATGCTTACAAGCACCAAAGCTCAGAAGCGTTATATTATAAATAAAAGATAGCCAAGATGTCTGAAGAGATTAAGTACGGTGCTTTGCCAACCCGGTGCTATACTACTAAAGATATCGATTTTTCTGCCAGAAAGGCTCATTTTGATCATAGACCCTGACCATTACACTGGCCAAAGAATTTCACCCAAGATTCTCAGCGTATTGTCTGAGATGCAAAGCATAAGCCCTCCAAGCAAAGTAGAACGCAATACATTTTCTTGCCAAGAAGAAACGCTTCCCTCCTCTGCTGTGGTTATAATGAGATGTTTATTTCATCAGGAAAATAAACCAATCGATTTGATACTCCCTCACACGCCTGAGACACTGGGTTTATCAAGGCTCAGGAGGAGTATTTTTGTGGAAGCCCCTTCTTAGAACCAGCAGCTTATGTGCAGAAGTGAATGTGAAATTTATGTAAAGAAACAACCAATAAGGCCACTTGGTCTAAGGCAAAAGGAAGAATTAGGAAAACTTAGAAGAGCTAAATTAAAACAATGGCTCTTCAACATGCAAACTGCAGCTGAACTTCCCCAGAGTGAACAGCTCATTCACAGCTGTTACCTGTGTTTCTGGAACCTAGCAACCAAGATCCTCATTAGCAGCCAAGAGTTCTCATGGAGATTCGACATACTCCTTGGTTTGTGCATGGAACTCCCACCGGGATTCAGGAGAGATGTGCAGAAGCACCAAGGAGCCATAGTTACCTCCGCCCAGGCTTGATTTAGATTTTAACAGGGTGCCAGAGTTTCTTATGGATGTTTATTACAGGAGTGCCTATGGGCCACTGAAGATCAGGGCCGCACTGTGGTAGGGGCGGTACAACACAAGAGCAGACAGTCTCCTGCCCTGAAGAAGTTACATTTTACACAGACAAAAGGTGGGGGAAAGGAAAGAACACGCAGACAGAATGATCACTGTGACAGCAAAACACGCCATGTTAGTTCCTTGATTGGTTTGTGTATCTATTGTGGTCAGTGGTGGTGTTTACTTCAGAGCAGATCTGCTGAACAGAAAGGGAGAAGGGTGAGTGGGAATAGCAGCACATCCAGGGACTGCATCTGATTGTTTTATTGTCTGGAGCATCGCTGTTTGAGTTACAGTGAACCACCAGGATTTCAACAATTTCCACCCCACCACCACCCTCAGCCTGGACCAATCCACACAAGAAATCCACTTCCTGGACACTACAATACAAATAAAGGATGGTCACATTAATACCACCCTATACCGAAAACCAACTGACTGCAATACGTATCTCCACGCCTCCGGCTTCCACCCTGGACACATTACATGATCCATTGTCTACAGACAAGCCTTATGATACAACCGGATTTGCTCCGATCCCTCAGGCAGAGACAAACACCTACAGGATCTCCATAAAACATTCTTAAAACCACAAAACCCACCTGAAGAAACAAATTGACAGAGCCAGATGAGTACCCAGAAGTCACTTACTATAGGACAGACCCAACAAAGAAAACAACAGAACACCACTGGCCATCACCTACAGCCCCCAGCTAAAACCTCTCCAACACATCAGACCTATCCTTGCTTACAGACAGCCCCCCAACCTGAAGCAAATACTCACCAGCAACCATACACCACACAACAAGAACACTAACCCAGGAACCTATCCCTGCAACAAACCCCGTTGTCAACTCTGCCCCCACATCGACTCTAGTGACACCATCACAGGTCCTAATCACATCAGCCACACCATCAGGAGCTCATTCGCTTGCACATCTACTAATGTAATACATGCCATCATGTGCCAGCAATGCCCCCTGCCATGTACATGGGCCAAACTGGACCATCACTACGCAAAAGAATAAATGGACACAAATCAGACATAAAAAATGGTAACATCCATAAGCCAGTAGGAGAGCACTTCAATCTCCCAGGATACTCTGTAGCTAACTTGAAAGTTGCCATACTTCTATCAAAAAACTTCAAAAACAAACTTCAGCGAGAAACTGCAGAGCTGGAACTCGTATGCAAACTTGACACAATCAAACTAGGTCTGAATAGGGACTTGGAATGGCTCTCTCATTACAAGTAGTAATTGTCACTGTTCACACATTCTCACCTGGCAATCAATGGCTGTGAATAGGCCTCAGCTACTCTAACTGAATGGACTTCACTATTACCTACCTCCCTCCACCCCCAGCATTGTTGTTGTTCCTTCCCCCTGGCTCTGTATATATATACACACCTCCCATCTGATCGCTATTCCTTGCACCTGACGAAGTGGGTTACAGCCCACGAAAGCTTATGCCTGCAGAAATTCAATTTATTAGTCTTTAAAGTGCTACAGGACTAGTGAACCTATAACTACCATAGCAAGGACAGTGCCTTGTCCAAGGTCCTGAATTTCCTTCTGCTGAACCAGGACATCAGTTCTGAAGACCTGTCCCTAGTGGATCCCCTCACACAAGACATTCAGCATAGCTACCTTTGCACACTGCCTACATCTCTGCTCCCACTAGCACTATGTTAGCAAGAGACATTTAAAGAGTTTACCTCTGTGGATGCAGGTATGGATACACTAGAATAGGATGTATTCGTAAAATGGTTCCTCCACATCTATACTAATTAAGGAAACAATGTTCCCATGCTGCTAGCAACTGTGCTTAAAGGCCAGATTCAGAGGTGGCATAAACAGCCATGTACATTGCCCAGCAGTAAAATGGCATAAGCTATTACGAGTGGTGAACACAATTTGCATGTCAAGAGGAAGAAAGAGAATGTAGAAGGAAAATCCACCAAGAAGTGGGTTGAGAGAGGTGTAAGATAAAACAAGGCCTTTTCATCTCCCACTGTTTTTTTTCCCCTCTGCAACCCCACATTTCTGTGACTTCAGTGTGTAAACTATGCCACTTATTGACCTGTGGATTGTAGCAATATTCATACAGGACCTTATTGAACACAGAAATTATTTTACCCATCACTGACATACAGCCACGTCAGGTACAACAGAGGCAGTTCAGCAAAGCAGGACACCACCATGGAAAGACAGCAGGTGGATAACACTGGATCCAACTGAGGCTACAGATAAGGTCCCCAGGGAGCAGAATAACCCAACCTGGAATTTGTCTACGATGCCTGGTAAGCAACTCAACTTCTAAGACTGCAGTGGGTTTTTAAAGCCACGTGCAATCTTTCAGGTCCTTTATGACAGAGAATCCCTCCCAATGTCCATTGCCATTCCACCACTGTGCTGAAGCCTTAATGCAGAATTTAGTTCTAGTCAAGAGCGCTGCCAAATAAACCGTCGCTTTCTGCAACCTGCTGGGCTTATGTGATGGACTCTCCTCCTAGTATGGACCACACCCAACCCTGCTGAACCTGTGCAAGCTGATACCATAGCAGCCCTGAGTGGAAGTGACTGCATGCTGTGTCTGATGCCCAATTAATATTTCATAGATGCTCACTCACATCGGTTCCTTTTATAAAAGTGTATTAATAATTCTGCAACATGGCCCTGTACCAGGCAGATGCACTAAGTGCTGTGATTTGGACACCAGAGGCATAGGCCCTGACTCGCTTCATGCTGGTGGAAATCCACTCACTGCAATGGAATTACTCCTGCCTCAGGGAGAAGGTAATCAGGGGAAGATTGGCTAGGGAAATAAGCCTGTCTCTCACTGGCACCAGTTTTAGAAATTCCATTTTCAGAGCCCTTGGTGAGGAAAGTTGAGGATGGGGTCTTTGGAAATCAGTTGTCAAGGGGCAGCCCCATTGTATGCCATTCAGCTAGCAACATAGGGAAGGAATAAAGACCTCAAAGTAAATGAAATGGAATGTGGTTTGTCTTTCTAACCTCCTTCAGTTGTTATTCGCAAGAGATGGAAATGGATGGAAATGCAATCCTTTCATAGTGATAATGGTCCTTTAGCGCTCATCCAGAAGAGAGCGCCTGCGCCCACCCTGATATCACCCTGGGTTTTATTCCGAATTTTTCAGAAGCTGGCTGAAGGTTCTTTCCTGGAGTAGTCTATCATGCTGTTAAAGGGAATGCAGAAATACAGTGCTTTACTGGAGACAAGAGTGTCTGCAATGGTTTTTAGAAAGAGACCAAAAAAGCATTTAAGCCTCCTCTGCCCGTGTGATTGAGTTGTTGCTTCAGTGGAAGGTTTGGGTTTTGTTTTGGTTTTTTGAAGGTGTCACCCAAGACTTATTCTTACAACTAGTAAACAAGGAGTAATAAATTGCAGAGAAAGTTACAAAATCAGAAAGAACACTGATAAAGGGCCATTGTATTAACTCAAACACTGACTAGGAGGATGGTTTTGTGGAACCCCTTAATAAAAGCAGTGGAATATTATCTTTTAAGTACCATTATCCATTCAGATCCCAGTACTTAGCTGTCCACATCAAAAAGCTCCACACTGTGTTGACAGCCTCAGCATAGGCACCAACAACTGAATGTGTCCCCTCTGCCACTAAAGATGATGCTTCTTGGTAGGGAGGAGATAAAGTGGCCTGGGAAGCGTGAAGGAAACTTGCACTGCCCCTGAAGTGCATCCATCTCCAGACCGTCAATCTCGCACATAACACAAGCATTGAACTCACCCAGGAATCTCCCAGACCAGCAGGCATTCCATTTCCTTTCCCCACATTAATTCAAATTCATCATTGATTAAAGCTGCACTTCTCTTACCATTTCCCAGAGTGCTTTCTGGCTTCAGGCGGAAGCATCAATTATTCATCCAGCCCAAGCTTCTGCTCCACAGAATCAAAGTCTCAGGAGGTCCACGTTAAGTCTCGGCTGGGCCCAGGTTGTACGTTTTGTGCGTGTTGACACAGGAAATGGAACTGCTTTGTTCAACATATTCAGGTTGCAAAGGACTCTGTGTCATGATTCTGCAGTGTTGTAGCACAAAGCTCCACAAAGCACAAAGGGGCTCAAGAACCTGAAACAGCACCTGTTCAGAAGGCTTCAAACAAGCAACCTCTGTCAGCCTATTAGAGCTGTCAAGAAAATACCATTTGCCCTGAAACAATAGATCTACACTTGACTTTTCAGTCATGTTAACACATGTTAATTACTAATTAACATCTGGTAATGAATTGATTTTTGTGCATACATTACACAAATATTTGTCCTTACTTGTGTTCAACCGTAGATCCATGAACTGGAATACACATACATAAAGTGGTGATGCTAGAACGTACAATCGTATTAGCTACATGTGTTAACAAAACTGAAAAAGTCAAATATAGAGTTGTCCAGGAAGTGGATGGGTCCAGGAGGATCTAGCCCTGGAATGGGGGATAATGCAATGTAATTCCTTTTGTATCTAAAATTTTGACTTCTTTAAGTGAATAAGGAGTGGCAAATTGGAAGCCACCTGTCTTTCTGGACCCCGGGGCATTATAACCTAGCAATAAAGTGAAATAAGTGGAAATCACACTGTTAAGTTGCTGGTTGCAATAGGGTTGGATGTATGTAAACCAAAAAGGCAGAAAACGTCCTAACATCTACACTATAGCATGTTCCTCCCAGTCACCTCACTCTTACACTTCACCCAGCAAGATGACTTTCTAGAAAACTTTCCAAGATTGATCTGCTCATTCCCAGAGAAAAATGAGACTTACCAGCGAAGGGTTTACAGCCTTCAAGGTGGTTTTCCCATCATTTAAAATTTCTCCTCACTATTACATACGGCTACCTCAAATGCTTAAAACCCAGATCTATTTCCTTAACGAAGATCTCTGCCTCCATGGCCTGTGGGGATTTGGTTCCTGCCCATCTGCTCCCAAAAAGAAAAAAGCATTCAGGAAGGAAACAGGTTGTGGCTTCAAATACGGATGGGCCTGAGCTGCGAAGTAGGAGCTGAGCTTCAGAGAAGCAGAAGGACACTGAGAGCAAGGGTGGTCAGACCATTACAGAATAGAGTTGTCATAGTTTGACACAAATAGTAAACAAATGATTATTTATATTCTGTCTTAATGCATTTAGCAATTTTCAAAGGCCAAGTCATCAAATTTTCAAAAGCACCTAAGTCCTTTTTTCAAAGTGACTTTGCACGTGAGAGTTAGTTTCAATGTAAGACAGTGGGATTTAGGCTACATGCTCTAGCTTCTCTGGAAGAGAGGACTCAGGTGCTTTTGAAAATTTTGCCCAATGCTTCTGCCCTAAAGAGCTTACATCACGGGTCCACTCGTTTCAAACCTGGACTCATAAGAGCAGCCCCTCACCTTTTTACAACACAACTGCTTTCAAGAATTAATCACACCAATAACAGGTTCCAGGACAGGACCCAAATTGGACAGACAATGATGTAATTGGGGTCAGGGTTAAGGTTTGTCCAAAAAAGTGCTGTCACGGAGCATCTTGGTAAAACTCCTAAGAACGGTACTCGAGTACCTTGCCTAGACAGAACCACCTCCTCTGAAAATGTAGAATCCACATGAAACCAGGCAATTCCTGCTTGACTCAACATATGCGGAGAGCAGCTAAAGCATTTCAGATGGATACAAAATAACCATGGAAACCAAGACGATCTTCCTCATTTAGCCAACTAGGGTATCAGAATATGGAGCCTAGAGTTGTAGGAGGATGTGTTGCGATCAGAAGGAAGACAGAATTTCTAAATAAAGAAATAATTTATTCAAGGTACAAGAACTGAGTGGTTAGATGGAAATGGTTAGAAAAAAAGGGTTTAAGCAGCCTACTATGCACATTGCAGAATTAAGAGGTAAATGATTGTGCCCATAAAGGAATACTACATGAAGGCTAGAAAACATTCTTATGGATTGCAACAAGATAGTCATGACTAAAAATTCTGAAGCTATTGATAGTTGGGTTTGTTTTTTTAATTTATGTCAGGTGCTGAAGTACCCTAATCACAGACACACAATGTAGATACACAATTATATGCCTAGATTATCTAAAGGCCCATGCATATACAAAAAAGGCATGATTTGTAGGCAATTTCAGCATACTGTTAGACATCTAGATTACATGTACAATACTGTGACCACGCACAATCACGTAAGTGAATGGGTCAGTGCACCTAGCCACTTGCACACTCGAGTCAGTAAATGTACATGCAACAGTCCGCTTGGGAACACAGCAGTGAGTAAAGATCATTGACAGACATCCAAGTGAATTTGAAGGAGTGGGGAGAGTTTTGTGGAAAGGTACATGGTGTAGGATGCCGAACAGAGTGGGAAGAATGAGGCCAAGAGGTCTGGGTGAGATGAGGAACAAGGGCAGGGAAAATGACAGCTGAGATTTAATTATGGAGAGACAAATCAGAACAAGGCTGGGGAAAATGCAAAAAATTTAAGTGACAGCACTGAGACCAAAAATGAAAGACTCTAGAAGCTGCAAAGAGTCTGGCAAGTGGGAAGACCGGACAGATTAAACACTGAATAAACCATGGAAGAACACAACCAAAAAGGGAATAGAGCTTCAAATGGAAACAAGCTTGTTCTCGTCACTAAAAATACATGCTCTTTGTAAATGCTAGAGCAGGAAGCAGGCACGTTGGATCAAGATGTGAGATGGTAATTATTTTGCATCTGTCTCTACCCAAGAACAATGAGATCAGATGGCCAAAGAGAAGGGGGAAGGAAGGAAATGTTAAGACTGCTAATACAGTATTAGAAAGCATCAGGTTCAGACAGCCCATGCGCAACTAGGAGTACTCAGCGAGTCTGTACGGAAGGGACTGGACATTTTATGAACAGAATGGAATCTGCAGGTAGCACTATGTCATGATCCTGGAAACACCTCAGCATGGGGGTTGTGACTCGAACAAGAATCCTTTTATTGTGAGCACCCTGCCCTTTCGATATTACTGAATGGGAAGGAGGTCCTGGCTAGATTAAAGGAGAAATCTGGGGTGGGAAAGGAAGCCATGGCACATAAAAAAAGATGAAAAACCCTAACTTGCATACATAGGCACACGTACCTGAAGGCACCACTGACTCACTGGTTCAGCATCCACAGCTGGAGCCAGATTTTCTAAAGCATTCACTTCCCATTAAGACACCCAAATGAAATGGTGACTTATATGGGACTATTTGCATGCTTGAAGTTAAACACATACTTACATGTCTGCTGGATCATGGCCGAGGCATTTATTAAGAAAATAGTGCATTCTACCAACACTTCCCCTTTTCCAATCCAAATGTTGATGAAAAGCTTCAACCACCTCTGCTTGTTACACGGAAGATACTAGGCAACCTTCAGATACGTGTTGCTACTAGCTTTATCTATAAGGTCTAGCAATCCTCATGCTCCAGAGCTTGTCTTAACACCTAGCTCTTCTCACACTTGTCACCCATAGATCAAGGCATTTTACAGCTAGGGAAAGACAAAGCAAAGCAGCCTGTTTAAGGTCACCCAACCCGTGAGTGGCAGATCCAGGAACGGGACCCAAGCCCTAGTCCAGTGCATATCCACTGGGCCACATCATGGAAGTGGTGTGACAATGGAAAGAGAAACATTGCATTCATACAACTGCCTCGTCATGCACAGCAATAACCAAGACATGTTACAAGCGAGGGTGATAAATGGAACAGGGCAGGCGACAGATAATTAATTGCCATAGAAGGCTGGTATCCTGATTCCAGAGCTCCAGAGTGTATTAAGGATCTCACTGCAATCAAATCTGACCATCTAAAGAAAAAAAAAAAAAGACATTAGGTGACCAGTCCCCTAAAATACACACACACTCTAAATTCAGATTCTTTAGTCTATGGCACTGGAAGAAATCCCACTGCTCTTTTTGGAGATCTATCACAATGGCTACAAATTAAACTGATATATTGCAGGAGGCGTAGTAGGGGGAAAACTGATGCTTATGTACAGCTCAGCCTAGGCTGCAGTGCAAGACGTAAACACTTATTCTTTGCCTGCCAGATTTTCCAGAAGTGTGTAGCACCCACGTTTAGGGTCAAATTTTTAAAAAGAACCCAGAACTCATATAAGCACCTAAAGGAAAGCGGCCAAATTTTCCAAACAGCCCAGCACCCACTGAGAGAGATTAGAAGGCTTCCTCCTGCACAGAGAGAACAATTAGTGTAGGGACCAGAAGCCTCAGTTACGATAAGGGCCCTTTTGGTTTGGGAGGTGTGCTAACATATAGATCCCTGCTCACTCTCTACTAAATGTAAACGCTATGCAAGCAGGATTTTTAGGGCCTTTTGACATAGCCCAGTGCACTGCATCGAACGTCCTTCGGCAAGGTACATATTTCACACATATTTTAACACTCGTTGTTAAATTCCAAGAAGAAGGTAAAAGAAAACCTGACTTAAGATAGATGTGCCTGAAACAAGATGAGTGGCTGTGTGATCACGTAGGGTAGGAGGATTCTGAACAGTGGTCAAAGAAAAAGCATCATGATGCACAAGGTTAAAGAAAAGGAAAGATGCCCCCTCTGCTCAAGGATACTCACTAGCTTGACTTTCCTCCAGTCACGTCTTCTCAAGTGTCCCTCATTTTGTGGACATCACGTTAGTCCCAAAGTACCACATACATCTGCTATCTCCTCACTCAGAGTATGGATGAGAAGCCATCTTAGTCACTGGCCATATGGTGTCACTGCCTATCACCAACCATCCATGGGTACGTGCAAATGCAGTGACCAAGAAGTCATATAAAAGGGGTAAAGGGAACCAACTGGCCATCTTCAGTTGACTCCAAGGCTAGAAAAGTGCCTGAAATGCATTACTTTAAGATTAATTGGGTTTTAGGGCAATGCACAGTAACTCTTTTTAAAGTCACCCTCTTGACAGCACCAGGCTGGTAGGTTGGTTGCCCCTGGAAACCATATTTATGCTATAGTCAATTGTATAGTTACTCTTGGAGCATGGTCCCACAGATTAAAAAACTGCAAAGTTGTTGTACTAAATAAGCAAATATAAGGAATTCCAAAGTAGTATTTAATACTCGATTGGTGCAGTTATATCCTGGCTAGGCAGCATATGTGCCGTCACTTGCAGTTGTTAAATATCAGCAGAGATTCATAGTCTAACTTATGCCTGCAACTTGTTTCATGCACCTGTCTCAGCTGTAGACACTGTAAACTTTGAGGCAAGGACTCTGTACAGCAACTAGCACAATATTAATTACCGTATTATTGAGCACTTAGGGGCCCGGTCATGGATCTGGAGCCCCTGTGGTAGGTGCTGTCCAGACACAATGGGGTCTCAGTTGGGGGATCTGTAGGACTAGTGTAATAGAAATAAACAATAAGGACCATAGAAAGCTGCACCTGTATGTTTACTGGGCTTAATGCACATTAGCTGCTCACCCCATACTTATCAGCAGGGGAGAAGGTGTGGAGAATAGGCCTTTATAAACAAGATCAGCGAGAACCAATTTGGATTCTGAGATTTAGAGAAACAACGGAGCCTAGCAACAAACCAAGAACCAGTGATCTTTTGTTTTTCATATTGATCACAGACATAAATCACATCTCTCAATTGTCAGCTACAGTGAAATACAGCATGTATCCAGGATCTAACAGAAGCGCCATGGGTCTCTTCTCATGCACACTCCTTTTCCTCCTTGTGATTTGCTGTCTTAAAGGTCATACACATATGTTCACCTCCAGCCCTCAAGATAACCTAATTTGTTACATCTTTGTAGTCCTGGGGATACAACCATTCCCCTGATTTCAGTTGTATTCAGTTAGAATTCAGAAAAAAGCTACAAATGCCTGGATACTCACAAGCAAAGCTCTTTGATTAGTCATGCTTCCTTGTTTCACAGTAAAAACCCTACTCAACAGTATACTTCCCAATAGGTGGTTCAGGTGTTAATGTGGCTCTGATGATGGAGATCAAGTTTAGCTGACCGAACTCCAGCCAACTAGTTCACATCTAGGTTATCAACCACTACTTATTCCCACTACTTAATGCCATTCATTAGGGAGAAGCACCTGCGTATGGCTGAGCTTAGCCTCTGGAGCATTTTGATGCCAGAAGCTCATCTGACACGAACATAGGACATTTTTCAATGCCATGCCCCAGCCACCCCTTGTTAACTCAGAAGGTGTAAGAGAATTGACACTCTCATGGAACAGACCTTTTGACAGGAGTGAGTGAGTGCTCTCTATACTGAGAAGCAAAGAGGTAACATCCACAAACCTCATCAAAGCATTGACATGGAAACAGAGATTTGTCATAAATTATTAATTAAGGGGCACTGGGACAGAAGAGAGCCAAGTATGGTCACAACTCGCTGTTTAATCAGGGATAGAAATTTTGGTACAGAAAAATGAAGGGCAAAATGCCTGGAAGTATTTGAGATCTTGGAGCCCCAAACCCTTCACTTTCAATGAGATTCAACTTTGCACTGAGATACAGGAGTCTCACTCCCTGTGGCTCTTTTGAAAATAAATGTCACCCAAAAGGTTGTACATGCAACTTTAGTCTATTGACATGGTCATTTCCCCTGCATTCACAGCAGACATTCTCTTTCCCATGCGGTCTTGGTGACACACCCAAACTTTATGGCACTGCCTACACTAGGAAAATTAGGACCTGTAATTCACTACGTGTGCAGCTCTGTGGAAGACGACATGTAGACAAGGCTGACAAGAGTGGGGAAAGGGCAGATAACTGCACTGGGGCCCAGTGCTCCCCCCAATATATGCATAAAGTGAAATGTAGAGAACATGATGTACAGGGGCTCAGATCTCTCTCAGAAGGGTCTGCATGTGGGTAAGATTCTGACATTTTTATCAGTGTCCCCTAATCCTCCTCAGAGTAGAAAATATGGTGGTAAGAGCACCTGAGTATACACCACAGCCTCCCCCTTAGCCACACCCTGGAAAGCTGGATCAGGGTGAGCTGCGGGTGCTCACTGTGCCCATGCAAACAAAGTCTTTATAACCCAGACCTATCAGACACACAATATTTCAGTGCATAGAAACTTTAGCTTCCATCCTCAAAAGCCCCACATTCAGCACCGGGAAGCTCTAGAGATTCCAGTTCTACTTTGTGATATGGTTTTCCAAAAATTAATCTAAAAATCAAGCTGCATGGGAGAGGCAGCACAGAAAGAGGTGGTATCTCCAGTTTACTGGTATTCAGAGAACCACAAAATATACCTCCAAGTAACTTCATATCCCCAAGTACTTACAAAAACCTATAATTAAGTATGGATATAAATGGGCAGATACAGCTTCATTTAAATTGCCTGCCACAGTTGTAGCATCTTAGAGCACTGACCAGTCTAGGGCTTAGAACATATGAAGTGCTAATTTCAGGCACATTATACATCTTTGGTTTAGATCATCAGTGGCGAAGAGCTGATGTGATAGTACTTTACTCTACAGGACTGTAAAGGAAGTGGGGGGTGGGGAAGAGAAGTGAACAGATGTGTAGCAACCCTGTGTCACAGAGATAAATGTATCAAGCTTCAGAAGGGGAGGACAAAAGAAAGTGATTTGCATTCAGCGGGGAAGGCCAAACCCAGATATTTGCAACCAAGAAGCAGAAAAAAAGAATGCAGACGGGACAATAACACCAGTGATCACAAAAACCTCTCTCAACTGCCCTGGAAAAGGCACATGCACAATAAATAGTACAGTGAATCATTCCTATCAGGCTCAACATTAAATGCTTTAACATTTCAGCCACTCCACAACACCCAGACCAGCCCCTCTGCAGCCAAGTGTCAGTGCATGAATTGCTGCTTAGGAAACAAGAGGAATTCCCTGAGATCAAACGATGTGGAACCCATAGAACAGCCTGGTCAGTCTGAAAACATTTGTGTCTCTAAATAAAGGCAACTGAAGGGGTAGAAGAAAATCTCAGCTGTTTGATGTGTACAAGCTCTCCTGTATTCCCATTAAAATGTGCACCAAGGTCTTTTATTACAGAAATTTGGAACATGAGACAGATGGGGGAAACCGTCTCTTGCAAATTACATGTTTGGAGCATTCCATTTCAAGAAAGGCCAATCACACAGACTGTCACCTTACTTGCCCTGAAGAATTCCCTTATTAGCCATTGAAAGACTCCACCTAAGGCAGCAGATAATGCACCATGTTAATTCTTCAGGAATTAAATTCAAACATGTAAACATCACTATGCACAAAGTCTCCCAGACACACCGACATTCAGAGACCTGTGCGGATTTAGCAATAAGCAGGGAACCCTAGTTTTAATTATGCAAATATATATTAGATATGCAAACAGGGTAGTCAAAGGAGTGAGGGGTTGCGTTAGTCCAAAATCACTTACCCTTTTAAGCATCTTCTAGCATCTGTTTCCCAGCCCCAATATCTGCAGTGATTAATCTCTTCTCCTGTTCCTTCACAATCAAAGCAGCTAAGCAGATGAGCCTGTTCCATCCATGCTGCAGCCTTTCTGATTTGACAGGTCAGCTGCAGCAGTTTCCTTACCACGCCTGCCTGCTATTCCACTTTCCAGCCAATATCACCCAGACAGAGTCGGAAGAGAATCAGGGCTGCCAAATACACCCGGGGAGAAAAATGCAGAAGTGAGGCTTCACTTCCTCCCACCCTCCTTACATTGGCATCAAAATTAAACCCAGAGCTCACATGATGTTTGAGGGGAAGGCGTCTATTTGACAATACCTTTAATGACAAAAGGCCAACTCCCTATCCATTCCGGGCCCCCTCTAGTGGCACAAAAGCAGAGCATGGACTAGCAACTGCAATTCTTTACCTGCTCTCTCCTGCTGCAGTGTGGAAAAATGATGCAATGAGGCATTTTTATTACTATGTTTTTTTAATACACATGCATCCATCCAATTAATTCATCCACCATCAATGAAAAACTTTTTAAAAAGCTCTCGAGAACAGGAGTTGTGTCTACTGGGTTTTTTATTTTGGCATTGAAAAAACATTCCCATCACAGAGTTAGATTGTGGAATGGTCTCTCAAGTGACATAATGCAAGGCCCATGGCCCGAGTCAGAGCAGTAGGAATATCAGTTTATTGACAATCCTACACTAGCAAAGGGAAAGTGCTGGGTGGGTGAGAATTATTTCATTAATACCATGCATAACCCTCTCTTATTTACCACCCTCCGCCCCGCCCCACACACAATTTTTTTTGTCACTTATTTGTCACTGTTTTTCAACATCAAAACATCAAATTCTGCTTATGATCAAGAAGAGAAAACATACTCGCAAGACGTCGGAACCCATGCCATCTCTATCAAAGTGCAGCCGGGAAACCATTATTGCAACAAGATCTTTTCCCTGAAGTAACACTCACAAACTGAAGCAGCTAACACAAGTTGCATGCTGGCTGGGAGCCAACTGTATTGGCTGTGAGGGTAGTGGAGAGTGCCACTGTGACCTCTACTACAAAGGCAAGCATTGCAGCTTACGAGTAAACCAGCACCTTGCAAAATGGCCTGTTGCAGAAGACGAGTAGCCATGTGCACCTGAAAGCAGAAGTTATGGCTTGGAAAGACATACATCTATCATTGTTAGGCTACAACATCGCCGAGGTAATCGCTCAAACTATGGGAATATGTAGTAATATAAATACCTAACACAGACAACAAGTTAAAACCATAACCCTCTACCTCCAAGCAACCTTGGGGGGAAAAAATCAGGCCAGCAAGGCACATTTGCATAGATGGCACCTCTCCATTCTATCTAAGGTATTTACATGTCCCCAGTTAACATAGTATCTGAGCACCCCCAAATCTTCAATTTATTTTTCCTCAACACCCCTGTGAGATTGGGCGGTGCAATTATCCCCATTTTACAGATAGGGAACTGAGGCAGAGAGAGGTTAAGTGACTTGCCCAAGGTCACACAGGGTCCCCTGTGGCAGAGCAGGGAATTGAACCAATGTCTCTCAAGTCATAGACTAGCACCCCAACCATAGATTCCAAGGCCAGAAGGGACTGTTGTGATCATCTCAAATTGTTGAGCAGATCATTTTATCTGAAATCAATAAGCCCTGCAGGTGCTCATATCAAACACCATGGTCTGTTTGTTCAAAGAGCTGGGATCTGAAAACTACAACACAAAAACCAGGGACAGAAATTAACTTCATATAACAGGAGGAAGTTTATATAACATCATTCCATTAGTGCTGGTCTACACACAGATTTGCACCAAAATAATCAGATCTGTTTTCATTCACCCCTTTTGTTACTTCCAGGGTTGGCTGGGGAAAAAATTGCATTACATGACACACTGGGATTTCAGAATTGGATTTTGATCCCCACTGGAACAAAAATAAGATCTCTTCCTACCCCCACCCCCTCCCAAGAAAAAGAGAGCCACCCCAGAATATCCATTAGTGGTTAGTGCACACTACGGGGATGTGGGAGACACAGGTTCAGTCCCTGCTCCCAACACTGTAGGGGAGGAGTGTCAGTTGGTCTTTCCCCATACCCCAACCCCCTTATCGTCTCTGGACCAGAGAACTCCCCAGTGAAAGCAGTCTCAAAATTGTTAATTTCCACAAAATATTTTGTATTTCAATAAATCTGCATTTTCCAACAAAAACCTGTGTCACCAAATTCTCAACCAGCTCTAGTTATCTCTGTGCAAATCTGTGCACCTGCTAGTCCTTAGTCTTATGTCACAAAAGAAACTTTTGCCTACGATCAGGCTTCAAGACTTAGAAAACAAAAGCTGGAGAGAATCCTCAGCTTCTAGTAGTTTTTATTTATTTATTTTTTAAAAATAAAGTTTTTATAACACAAAAACCCATCCAGGGAAACTTGAGTTTTCATTAAATCTCACTTGAAAAAGAAGATCATCCACGTATCCATAGTGTTTGACACCTGAAAGACAGCGTGATTAAGAGACTGTAACTTGGAGCTGTTTTAGAAAGCAAAGTTATCCATCAATGGAAAAAATATCTAGTGGCTGTGCTACTAAAGAATCAGAATTTACAGCTAGAAGGGAACACCAGATCATCTGGTCTAACCTCCTGTATATCACGGGCCCCCATCACCACCCAGTACCAGCACATTAAATCCAGCAACCAAAAGGAGACCAAAATATTACAGCTAACAGGAGATTAGACAGTTATGTGACAGAGGCAGAGAATAGGAGGGACCAAGGTGCAACAATGCCCAACGCCCCCGTAATGAGTACATGAGATATACCCAGATAACCTTGGGAAGTCGCATCCCACACAAGGGAAGGCAAAAAAAAAAGAAAGCCTCCCTAAGTCACTGATCCTCAACCTGTGTAAATCAGCATGTCTCCACAATCTGGCCCAGAGACGTCACTTTCTATGGAGATCAGCCACCCTGTGCTTTCCCACTCAGTACTGCACAAGGATTTGTAGCGCCAAGATTCATGCACAATAATCTGATAGCAAATAAACCAAAAACCAGGTATTAAATAGTACAGACAACTTACTTCAGACTATTCAGGAAAGCTTGCCACTTTAGTGATTTGTCTGATACACCTTAAAAAAAAAAAAAAAAAAAAAAAGTCAGACGCTTTATTCAAGGATATTCATGAAGTTGCTTCTGTAGATTGCATTAAACCAAACTTGAAGACAAATGCTGCAGGACAGTGCTTATCAGAAATGCACAAGCATAACAGACCTGAACTCTATGTATGCTAGAAGGGCTGATGGGCTTGCAGTCAGTCACATTCCTTCATGAAAGAATGATGTTATTAAAACCTCAGCGAACAGAAGCAAGTAGTAGTCTAAATCAATATCTGAGACTTCCTCCCATGTGCTCATCTGTTACAAGTATAGATAAGACCCAGTTGCCTGCAGCCAAGTACTTCTGTGTGTCAGCTACTTGTCTAGTTTGTACAACACTAAAATACAAGTTTGGAAACCAGATCTGCAGCCCTCTTGGAGGCCTGGCCAATTCACAGTGCCCTCCCTGTGTTATTTTAATGATTACAGCCCTTTAAAAAAAATGGATCTTTCCCTGCAAGGTGAACTTTACAGTAAGATTCTTGGGATGGAGCAACTCAGAAGCCTGCTGTTAAACAAGGATGTATAATTTTTAAACTCCCTTATGCTCTTAAGCAAGGGTGCTTGGTCATATAGCTGGGTTCTCAGAATTACTGAGCATCCAGTTTGTAAAAGTCCTGGGGAAGTGCATGTGCACTGCACCCCTAGGGGGAAAAAAAGGAGCCTGCTTATTTAGGTGCCTATTAATTTAGGCTGACAAGTTCTCAGGGTTGGCTTCACTTTTTAGATTTGAGATGCCTAACATGATCTCTAAACATACTGGCAAAATTTGAACTACTAGAATTCATAAAAGTGTACCCAAAAAAAAAAAAAAACCAAGCTAAAAACTTGGTCCACATAAAGCCAGCCAGCCAAGGTCATTAAATCAAACAAAAATACACTGCCCTCTCCACCGCCCAAACCCAAGCCTTCTCCGACAATGCCTGTGAGAAGAGGTGAACCTTGCAACATGCCTTAGACAGAGGTCAACAGACTCAAGATATTCTGGACCAACAGGAAAGGGAGAAAGTTGCAAGTTAAGGACATTTCATGACTAGAGCCACACCTACTTCCCTTCAGTTCAAGCATCTTTGCTGATCACAGCTCTGGCAGTGTCACACACAGAGAGCAATCTCCCAGGTAGGAAGATTGCAGGACATTTAGGGCTCTATAGGTCAAAAAATGGTGCATGTATACTTGATCCTGCCTCAGCACCGGGGTACGGACTAGATGACCTGGAGGTCCCATCCAGGCTGACATTTCTACAATTCTACGATCTCGTTACCTATAAAGCAAGCAGAGCACACACCCCCATGCATCACGTCTATAAAACTTAGACATTTGCTCTTACCAGTCTTCCATTTTTCTGGATTTGTACAATCCCCACATAAGCAGGCAGGATGCTCCGGCCCCACACGTACATTGGGCTCTCCACTGCATTGCTCGTCCAGCCTACGCTCAGGTTGTTGTCAGTCCTGATATAACAGCTGGAGCTCTGTGGTAGTGCATTCCCCACAAAGCCTTCTGCTAAGGAGACTGGCATGGAAATGGTGCTGGCTAACTCCTGATCAACAGGGTCATCCAATTTCTAGAAGCAACAGAAGAGGGAGTAAGACAGGACAGCTTAGGTAACCAGCTCCAAACAAGGCACTGCCGATTGTCACCACAGTAGTAAGTCATTACCTAGAGAAACAAACACTAAGATGCCAAACCAACTGGCCTGCTTAAGAAAGAGGGCTACAGCTGCTACAGAGAAGCCAGAAAGAATTAAAACAGAGGGTAAGTGGTAACAAAGAATTCTCTCTATTACCTTAAATATGAGATGAGGGCTGAAGGTGTCATCATAGAAGATTAGTCTGAGTAACGTGAGAAGGATCCCATGTGGTCAGTTATACCACACTCTAGCCCCCACTGCACACAGGTTATGCAGATATGGATACCACCAAACTCTCACTCCACAGGGCATATCACCTCTGAGTTTGGCTCAGTGTCAAATCGGGCATAAAGGAGTCCAAGTTTCTGCAGCTCAATTCCCAAGAGGCCAGGAGAGCGGAGGAGGTGAAAACATGGGATTGAAAGAAAGCTGCCCCCACCCCTTCAAAGTAGATCTTCCAGATCCTCAGTATGTAAATTATGCCAGCTTAAACTCCTTTATACACATGCAGAGTTTTATGACTTTCCTCAAAGATACTTGCAGCTCATGACAAAATGCTGCACTGCTTAAGAAAAAAAACACAAAAAACCCCACAAAAAAACAAACAGAAAACCACTGGAGGTCCAACCCTCGCATGCTGGCTCAGTGCTTCTCCAGCTTTTTGCTCCACTCTGCGGGCTTCTCCATACAAATCCTCACCCTGTTCTCTTACTTCACTGAGAGTTTAGGGAAGGTATTTTCAGAAGCAGCCAATCCAAAAGCTACCTCCAAATCTTGCACAGATGGCTGAATATTGGAAGGACTAAAGGAGGTAGAAAGAAATATTGGGATCCACTCCATGGGGAAAAAAACTTTAAAAACAAAACAAATGTGTGTTCTTTCAACAACAGAAAGTTTCAAAACTCAAGTTTTTATTTCAAACAAAAAAAAATATCACCATTTTAAGTTTCTGAGAAAAAAACCAAAAAGTTTGGGCACTGAAATTCCCCCTTCTCCTCTTTTTTTTGCCACTGGATAAAGGTCAACTGAAAGTGGGAAAAATTCCATTCTCCCCTTTTACTTTTTCTACTTGAAAAGTGGAGGGGAAGTGCAAGAAAATAAACTTACTTTAACTGAGTCCCCACACACACACACTTCGTTCCAGTGGCTTTTTCTTCACTTTCAGTGTTCTACCTCCCCTCCCACCTGGGGTCCTGATTTCATAGGGATAGTCCTGATATTCAGGGCTATTTCTTATATAGACATCTATTCCCCCTGCCCTCCCAATTTTTCACACTTGCTATCTGGTCACCCTATTCCCACACCTATTTGGGGAAGGGTGGCGTGGCAGTGGAAAGGACAGAAACGCTTAAAAACCAAATACATTTTTCAGTTTTCAAAAGCCAAAAACAAAATTCTCAAAAATGTTTCCCTGCAATAAATAAATAAATAAATAAATAAATAAAAAGTTATTGGGAAAAAACCCTGCATTTTCCAACAAAAAAGCTTTCAACCAACTACCCAGGACTAGAGCTGGAGGGTCATTACTTAGTCCATAAGAAACATTAGTTTCATAATCCAGCTACTTTTGTATTCCTGTTGATCAGTAACCGACAGGGAGAGATGCCCAAATACAGTGCATTTAACATGAAAAATGGCAGCTTTTCAATTGCGAAGTTCCTGCTCTATTTTGCTATTAGAAGTCTGCTAAGGAGAGACAGATAGAAAGGGGACATGCTATTTCAACAGATGATATATTGAATGCAAGATACACCTGCATTAAGCTGAAGTTCTGGTCAGATGTCAGTGATGACATTAACAAGAGTCATTACACATTGCATTCACACACGTTCTGATCTCAAGACCCCTTGAGAGAACTATAGATTGATTATACAGAGTGGAAGGTTCTTGTTTACCTCAAAGCCTCCAGTTTCCTCCAAAATCAAATGGAGTAGGCGTATATATTCAGTGGCTGCTTTAAGCGTGTCTACTTTACTAGGCTTCCGGTCTTTAGGGATCAGTGGCACAATGGTCTTCAGCTTTGAAAAGCCGCTGTTCAAGTTTTTTATCTGTCAAAGATATCGAAGAGGAAATTAAATAAAATTCAGTCCATTCGCTGCAGAACTCCACCCAGTGGTGAAAGAGGCAACTTTTAAGTGCAATTCATTCTGAAACAGACAGATCAGTTAAAAGTGCACACATTCTGCATTAAGAATAATTGGTCACCTTTTCTTAAGCTAAAAGATGAAATGCAGTTTTAATGACTGCGTAATCAATTAGTATAACGTCTAACACGTCAATATGTGGCTTGTAACCATCGGCCACACCTTCTACTGATGTGCTGTTCTAGAACGTGTATAATTTATTAACCCTTTATAAATGGAACCTTAATATAAAGGGCAACTGAATTAGTCACTGTCTATGTGGGGAAAATACATCTCCTTGGGAAAAATGAGGGTAACCACAGAATTATGATCCAATGGCAAAAGTGAAGGGGTTGTTTGACCCACACACATATCTTCCAGAAAACGGAACCAGAGCTCTATTGATGTCAGTAGAAAGAAGCGTAATGACAGCCAGTAAATACAAGACGGCAAGTCAGAAGACTAAGAGCCCACAGCCAAAGCCTTTAAAAAAAAAAAAAAAAAGAAGATACATGAGGACCAGTCACTGGTCTGATTGTTGCAGATCCGACTGAAAAGCTTTAAGCTTACCGAGTGCTTAGGCCCAGATTTTAAAAAGATATTCAGGTGTTGGTGCATGCAGCGTTACAATGCTAAATCAATTTAGGAGCCTACGTCTCATTTTCAAAAGGATTTAGATACTAAGGAACCAAAATCCACTAGTGGCCAATGGGGTTTGGGCCAACAAGCCTAACTCCTTTTGAAAATGAGACCTGGGTTCCTAAATCAGGTTAGCATTGCAACACTGACTGCAGCAATGCCCGAATACCGCTAAAACACTGGGCCTTAGGCCACAATACTATAGAAAACTTTACACAAGCAAGTACCTTGTGAGTAGTTCTGCTAAATCCAAACGGACTATTCATACCTAAGTGTGTGCAGGGTGTGATCCCAATTTAGAGCAAGTTGTGTTAGTTATTAATTATGCGACAATGTTTGAAAATAAATGCTTACTGCGCACGCTACAGCTGTTTACACTCCACCGCACTGCCATCAGCATGCCATTATTCAAAATGCACTGGCCAAACGCATTTTGCATTTACACCGTGCATCCTTTTTGTTTTCTCTCCTCAATCTATACTTGCTATGCTGTCAAGCCATACTTCTTGTGAATTTTGAATTCCTTAACTTTTTGTTCATAACAACTTGGTCCTTTTACTGGGTTAACGTTGAGACCATGACTTTATTTACACTGAGTGAGTTCTGATGAAGTAGGTGACGAGCCAAAAAGGAATGTCTAGTGCTGCTTGTGCACCTGGATCTTTCCAAAAATATTTTGCAGAAGCAAGCAAGCTTGCAAGTTTGTTTGGCAAGCTCTGAGAACCACACAATTCCTATATTTGGAAAGGTTATCTAGAATAGATAGTGCACGCTCCTCCTCTGCTGATCAGAATCACTTTCATAAGCATTCAAAGCAAATTTATTGCTGGACCTTGACAACTTTCCCAAGTGACTTGGCGCATGTCAAAGCACTTCCCCTTGTTGGGCACGCTTCTGTAGCTTCCCCAGGTGTACAGGGCCCATTAATTTGAGGAGTAGCTCTGCACATGGCGTTGCTACATTAAGCAAGGCCACAATATCAAATCTGATTAATTTGAAGAAGCCACCCATGGAGAGTTGGGGAGTTGCATTGGCTGAAGGAAAAAAAAATCATTCCAAAAGGAGGGGTAAAAAAGCCTCCCTCTTAGATTCTAACCTCTTTAGAATGAGTTTGGTCATCATATCTGGCAGCACCCAGCACAATTGGGCCAAGCTGATTGTGACCCTATGGCATCACCCCGATATAAGTGTTGAATAATAATTTAGAGGTGTCCTTAGGAGCCCAGGAGAAGCTAGAAGCTAATAATCAATTGCACCCTTTAGTGAAGAGCTGAACCTAAACTGAAATTCTGTAACCGAACCACTCCACAATTTGGGGTGTTTGAAACCCAGATTGAGATAAGAATTCCAAACTTGTCCCTAGGGAAGGGCTACAAATTCCACTGCAGGCAGAAAAATCATCCCATTCTTTTTTATTATATGTAATACCATAGCACCTTGCAACTCTAGCATGGATCAGGACCATTGTTCCCCTACTCACTGGATCCCACCGAAAGGCTTCAGAGACATAATTAGAAGTTGGGACATGTTTCCTCCCCCCGGTTTTCCAGCCAACTCAGGAACAGCTCATTTGCCTCACTGAAGCTTTAAAAAGCAAAAGCAGCAGTTCATTTTGGATGGCGAACAAGAGGCTCTGAGGCATCACAAGCTCCCTTACCCTCTCTCTCTCCTTAGCATTAGCAGCCTGTCTCCTCTCCAACACCTCCTCCAGGTTCTCTGTAGAGAGGTAGTGACCGGAGGGCTGCCTCTTCATCCTGGTGATGGCTGCCATGAAAGGCAGTGGGCCAAACTGCTCACTCAGCACGTCGCCCAGCACCTCCGGCCCAGGGGTCACCAACAGAGGCAGCTTGCTCAGGCCCTCAGGCCCAGGGGGCACCAACAGAGGCTGCTGCTGCTCCTCTTCTTCAGACATCTGGGGGGCTTCAGAACAAATCAGTGACCAGTCAGGGCCAACAAAGCAAGGGCATGCCCAGGGGGAGTGTCTTCCTTGCCCAGCTAACTGCCCCTGGGAACAGGGGGCTATTTTGGAAGCTTCCATAGGTGCCCTGGTCACCTTTGGGGAGGAACATGAGCATCTGGGCCCCCCAGAGGACATGACAAGGGGGGGCATCGCTCCCCTGCAAGGTCTTCTGGGGAGAGGGGCTGGCGGCTCTGAAAGCCTGCGGGACAGCAGGGAATTGGGCACCAGCCCCTCCCCACAGGTAACACAGAGCTCCCCTGGTGTGTTATTGGACGGGGGGGAGCACTGGAAACCCCCAGGGGGTCCAATGGAGGGGTGCACTGCTCACCGGGGGAGGGGACAGGCACAGCAGATTTCGCTGCTCTGGGAGCCCCCCCAAAACAGCAGGGGGAAGCGGCAGCCACTCCAAAGTACCTTGCTGACCTGTGATTCCGGCGTGGCTCACCTCTGCCGGGGGCAGCACAAGCCAGGGGAGGGCGGCAGCAGGTAGAAGCGCAGCGGAAAAAGGGGGGCTGCTCCCCACTGCGTGGGGGATGGGCGCGGGGGTGTTACCTGGGGAGCGCTGGGAGAAGCAGAGGCGCGGCGCGAGCCGGGACAGAGCCTCCCCGGGGCGGCGGCTCCCCGCGGCGCGCGCTAAGTGCTGCGTCCCTAAGCACCTGCACCTGGCGGCCGTGATGCGCCCGGGGGGGGGGGGGCGCTGGGAGCCCCGGGGGGGCCAGGAGAGAGGATCCTGTCGCTGCTTGCTGGGAAGGGGGGGAGGGTTGTGACCCTCTCTCTGTGTGTAATGAGGGCTGTAGCTGTGCAGTGGGGGCCCCTTCCCCTCCCCCAGTGCACAATGGGGGCAGTTTGGTTGTCTTTCCCCCTTGGGCCCATGCACAGAGGAAGTGAGGGGGGAGGCTGCGTGGGAACAGAATGAAAACGGCCCCGGCCCCTGAATGCGCACATTCGTTTGAGTAATTTCATGCCTCTGAGCAATCTGCTCCGCAACAGGCTTTGGGCAAGTCATTTCGACCCAGTTCCTCAAAGGGGTTGGGGGACCTACCTTTTAATAATGTCTCTCTGGGCCTCAGATTCCCAGCTGAAATATGGGGAAATTAGTACTTTTCCCAGGGGTGTTTGGAGGATAAATACACAAAAAATGTGAAGCACTCAGGTACTAAAGGAAAAGGGGGCCACATAATTACCTTAGACAGAAATCAGTGAGAGTAGTCGCATGTGTGCAGAAGTTTGCAGGATTGGATCCGTATCCACTAAGGCCCATCTCGAAGGGATTTAGATACCTAACGCTTATTGAAATCAATAGGAGTCAGGTACTTAAATCCCTTTGAGGAGCCAGGCCTAATATATCTGGAAAAATAGCATTGCAGGTTGGCTTGCATTAAGCTAGTGGTAAATGGGGAATCATTCAGTTAAAAAGAAAGGCAAAAGCTCTCAAATGATTAGATGCCGAGTGCTCCAAAGAGTTATGTGGGGTCAAACAGGAAATCACAGTCTGTTCTGGATTACTGGGATTAGCGCAACATAAAATAAAGGCTGCATGAAACTATTAGTGGGCTAGAATGTGGCAGAAACAGCTCAGGAAAGAACCACCCATCTGCTGCAGCTGTACAGTCTTAAAGGGTCTGTAGAAATGTGCACACTTTACAAGTGTGATTCTAAACTTAATATATTCATTAGTCAACTATTGTACCATATGTTCATTGGCTGGAAGGGACTGGGTCTGGCTGGTGGGTCTCACTTACATGTTCAGCATCTAACTAGTCACCATATTTGGAGTCAGAGAGGAATTCCTCTGTGCCTTAGTTTCCCCCCACCACAGGTTTATAGAAAGACTTAATTGTTTGTGGATTTTCAGATGAAAGATGCAATAGAAGAGCAAAATATTAATATTTACATTTCCACTAAATCTAATGCTCTTGTGGGCTTCCACATGGATAGTCCTGGAGACCAAAGTCCTGGTTAGTCACAGAATAGTTACGGTATGTGCAGTGGCAGTGCAAATTCTCTCTTTCTATTCTTTTTTTTTATTATCGCTAGTTGATGTTGATCCATAACACACAAAAAATGTACAATTTGGCAACATGTCAACTTGCTATACAAGTTTTTCAGGAGTTTTGACCTCAATTTTGTAACTCAGAGTTTGCTGTGATCTGCCGGTTGACTTGAGTATAAGAGTTCTGTGGATCGTAACTTGCATGTAAAGGTAATCATCTCCTAAATAGAGAATTTAGGGACAGATCTTGCTATTTTGAGGATCTGATTTTTATGGAGAGGGATTTTTTGCCAACAGCAGCAATGTAACACTAGGTGTCACTATTTTACCTGCCTATTTTCTACGTACTCTACCCATATCACTCCCTTCCCTTCTTCCCACAATGACAAACATTACCGCTCACAGTGAGGATTAAAAAATATTTCCTATCACTGTGTTGCAATCCTGCTGTTACAATTCAAAAGTGCTGGAGCTTGGAGAAAATCTAAGCCTATCCAAAATGATATTATACAGGTCCTTAAATTATTAGTGAATAAAATAACCTCATGAACTAATTCTTGGAGGCTGGAAACTCATTCGTCTGTTGTAACAATAGACTGAAATCCTCCTCTAGTAGAACTGAGGCACTTAGCAGCCCTTACGTAAGCTCGCATAGGTCAGTGGCGGGTTTGAGAATAGAATCCAGGTTCTGTGTTTTAAGGAACAATATCACCCTTTCTAGAGCGGATAGTAAATGGATGTAAAGTACGTTACAGGATAATAGTGTATCCTATGAGTATAGTCTGTTCATAACTGGAAGTTGGTGGCTTTTATATGACAGCTAGGGGTTCATTTATTTGAAAACCAAGAGCCAGTCCCTGCACTCTTTACTCTTGAAGGTGAATTTTGCCTGCATGAGGACTGAGCAATGAAGGGTCTGCCCCAACTGCGTGTCTTTTATTCAGTGAAGCACAAGAGCTGTACTTCTGAAAAACACAGAAGGCTCCTGTGTAAATGGACTGTTAATTCTGACACAAATCTACCTCTTGGGATGAGTCATCTAAGCTGTATATTAATATTGTGCTGTGGTCTATAGTGAAAGGATTGACCCAATGAGTGGCGGAGACTAAAGCTGACTCATTTTCACTCTTCAGTTGAAATCCTCTTTGGCTATCTAGCGTGGGGACAGATTCTCAGATGATGGCAGCACGGTCCCCAAGAACTCCCATTTAGGCACCTAAATGTCTTGGCTCGGTTTTCCAAAGGGCTCAGCATCCAGCAACTGCTGTTGAGGACCTGCACTTCAGTGAGAGCTACAGATTGCTCAGCACTTTTGGAAACCTGGCCTGGTGCATGTACCTTTGGTAACCCTGCATGCATCAGCTTACTGTATTCTGTTAGCGGCTGCTGGGTCCCTGGCCCATGACTGAACAACCAGAGCTCTTAGTCACTGATCAGTGGGACCAGGACTGGTCCACAAATGATAGCGGCCTTTTCTTTTCAAGTATCTGATGCTAAAACTTGTGCGCTGCTGTAATTTCCTAGAGAACAGATAAACGTGGCCTTAGTAAGCAGCCTCCACAAACGGGAGGCTGGTGATCAGAATTTGGCGAGTTGTTACGCCCCTCAGAAATCGCCCTGATCCGTGGTGGTCATCTTCTGCTTTGGCAACTTTTCAAACTTTTGAAAAGCCCGTAAGAATGGCTAAGAAGGCCCCGGCTTTTAGATCTTGGTCACTTACATTTTTTAAATAAAGCCCCGGGTTATCTAACTATAGCTAGATAAGTACATCTAGGGCTTAATTTGTGACAGGCCTCAGCCCTTGCAGCTCTGGAGTTGCTGCATCCATTATGAAAAGTAAAAAAATTGCTTGAGCCCCGGCATCTCTTTCATTACAAAGTAAGCACCGAGTACATCTACCTTCTAGAGAGGATTGTATAGATGTATAATGACAAGTCAGACACCAGGATGATGTATATTAGCAACTGATATGACCCATTAGCCTGGTACATTATCTCATAACTAATGTCGTCTGGTCAAAAAGAATACCCTATGCAAAGACAGCGTTGAACAAACAAAAGGAGCAGTAAGCAATGCTAATAGAACGTGCTGCTGTTAGAAGCCACCCAGTCAAGCAGTAGTGGGGCTGGGCTCGGGAAGGGACTGGTTTCTTTTACGATGGTTTGAAATTATGGAGAATAAAATTAGGGTAATCAAGTCTTACGTGTCAGGACGTAACTTGCCTTTAGGAATTCCGTCCTGTTAAATCTAGCACTGCACAACTAGCTACAGGCATTTTGTCTCCTTTTGCCTTTCCCTGGAGCATCTACTTCTGACCACAGCTTGGCTCAATGATACGGGCTAATGATCTGTTCTGGTGTGGCAAATCCTTCAATTCCTAGGAGAGCCAAGAATAGCTGATAGATTGGGGGAGGGGAGGAGAATATCTAGATTGCTTTAGACCTACCGAACAAATTAGATCTTGCCTTTTGTGAGGACAGTCTCTTTAATGTACTGAAAGCTAAAGTGCCTCAGAACGTTGGCAGATCTGTAATACGTGATACTAGCGTGGTCAGCATCTCATTTGTAGTTAATGCAGCATCTCATTAAAATGCCTTCCTCTGTTCTGATGAGGCATAGGTCCAATCTGTCAGAGTAATAGACCTTTAAAAGTTCACCAGTTAGGGAGATTTCAAGAGATGGGTTGTGCATATAGAATGGCATGGTTAACTCCACTGGTGGGGAGGGCAATGAAAACTGTGGGTCACCTAATGGTAACTCAGTGAAACATATTGTACCAGTATAAACAACGGAGAGAAATGGATGATCCCCTGGATTCTAATTAAAAATAAAGCAAAGAAAGGTAACATTGCATAGTAAAGGCTTACACGTCTACCCTTTCCAATTCATTCAAATATTGTGTGGGGTTGGGATAAATCTCATTGAAACGGGGGATGTCAATGCTGCCTTCATTTTTAGATAGTTGTAAGAAGCCAATAAACACCTTCATGATAATGTAAGGTATTTTTAAAATTCCTTTTACTACAAATTAACTAGATTTCTAAACAAAAAGTCACTTGGAACCAATAAGTAATGAAGTTTTCATTAAAAAAAAGTCAAAAGAGGATGGTTGGACCATTTCAAATTAGCAATCACGTGGAAACCGACCCTGTCTTGCAAGAAGTTCTGATGTTTGACGAATCGGTATTCTTTGCCAAAAGGATGTTTCCTTGAAAAATTCCCCACCCGTCTCTAGTTTCAGAACTTCAGCTGTAGGAATGATCAAATGACTTCCCTTCCCCTCCTGCCAACCCTTGGTATAGCTGCCTGTCCGACTTTATGGTAACCTATTTGGTCAGATGCTGCTGGAGGAGGACTTTTTTTCTACAGGACAGAATTTTGTTTCCATAGCTGATCCTATAAAGATTTTCATTCCATGACACTCAAGGCCACAAAATATCCATAAGCTTTCCCATTGGCTGCTGATGTAGCCAATGACTATGAAAGGTGTCAATATTTTATCCCCAGACCTATGGGCATGTCTGGGTGGTGTTAGCTGATGAATAAAAACTCCAGTGCCTGAAACGGTGCCTCTGTGTGTGGGACCGTGGCGCTGAGATTGAAACATTGAAAGCTTCATGATGAGTTCGAAGGCTGTAACGTTGCTCTCTGGGAGATGCATGCCTTTACTTGGCCTAGGGACCTGGCAGGTAAGTTCTATGGCAACAATTCTCCGGTCTCTTTTTCATTCCCGACTAAGAAAACATCAGTAGTGTTCTGGCTCCCAGGAAACTAGGCGCACACCCAAAATTAATCTCATCATAACTTTCTGCACTTGGGGCACAGTTAAGTTGCTGGTGAGAGATGTCTGATGCAGTAGTGATCAGCTGAAAGCTGAATGGAGAAAAGCACTATAAAAATACATCAATAGTAAGCTTTGGGAGCAGTTAAAAACAGCTCACACCCCACAGAAAGCTGGATTAGGCAAGTTTTTTTTTTTTAAATTATCCATTTATGTGCTTCTGAGTGTGCATAGAGAGAGGGTGGACATCAGTATGAAAGCAATAGGAAGCTTAACGAGCGAAACTCCGAAGGGTCTGTTTCCTACTTACACTGGAGCCATATCACAGGGTGGCTGGCCCCTTTAAATGAGGCAGGTCCAGCACACTGTGCTAGAACAGGTGCTCCCAGTTTGGCCAGTTAAGAAGGTAGGACAGACAGGGAGACTGTAAAGAGCCAGGTTGTTAATAAGGGAGGGGGAGTGGGAACCTGCTGGGAAGAAAGGCAATGAAAAGGGCAAGGAAGCATCTAGCAAGTAGCACTGACACCGGGACTGAGAATGGCACTGGGGAAAACCTCTGGGGAGCTAAAGCCCGGGGGGGGCTGAGGAACTGTTTTTGTGCATTTTGCCTAGGTGTCTGTCTGGAGAGAGACACTCGATGTGGCTGGTAATTCCCAAGATTTGTGAGGAAGGCAGCATATTATAGGCCACTTCACATAACTCTGCCAGTGCCAAGGGGTGGGAATTCAGTGTAAATATTCACTACCACGTCAAGGCTGCCTCACTTTGCCAGCCTGATGCAAAATGGCCTCAGTGTAGGTGAGAATCAGACCAAGGCGAAGGAAAATAGCGAAAGGTTCTCATTCCAAGGTTAATCCACTTACATTGCATGTATGTATAGTCAGGGGAAAACAGCATGAGCTGGAAATGTTTACTTGGGAAATTCTCCTCCACGTTAATGGATGTGCTGCCGAATTCTGCAGATCTGGGTCTAACATTGCATGCTTTGATATTCAAGCTGGTCAAGAAACTCCCTCCCAAAAATGCTGACAAAGGAAACTTTCCTTAACTATGTTCTGAGTTTTCATTGGAAAAAAAATTAAAATACAATACAAAAGGCAATGAGATTTCTGCAAAAACTGATGGTTTTTTATTACTATATTGGTCAGAAAAAAAGAGCTGACCAGGAATCTGCCATCACATATCTAACATACAGTGTGCACACTGTGGGCAAATTAATGTTGCAATGAAAGCTTTTACTCTCCCGGTTGGTTGGGAGGGGAGTATGGGAAATGCTCCTATTAAAGCAGGTTTGTGCTTTTAAAATGCAATTACAGCCGTCTAGCTCAGTGCAGAGGAGGACTAATTGACAAGGTGCTTAAAAGGCTGGTGGCTTAGAGCTACAGTAGGGGGCCATATTTTCCTTTAAGCACATAGTTGAAGAGAGAAACAGGAGCTGCTGTTTGCTGGGCTCTCCTTAAAATTGGACACTGGGCTCCCACCAATGCTAGTGGAACCCAGCGGTGAATGTGTCCCAGGTCCATCTTTCTGCTAAGTCTACACAGGACGGAAATCTGTTACACCTGCACCTAGATAATCTGACTCTTTTAGCTCCGAAGGTCCCTGGTTCCATTCCCAGTGCACTGGGCGAATTGGCAGCTGTCACATACCCATCAGCAGTGCCGCAACGGTGGGGCACTCTTGTAAAATACTCTAATGCAGACCGGACCTTGGGCAAATCACAACTTTTTTCTTTGGGGCAGGGACCATCTTTTTTAATAGGTTTGTACAGTGCCTAGCAAAGTGGGGGCTGGTCTTGCCTAGGAACTCTAGGTGCTACTGCAGTATAAATAATTGCACTTGCCCACTAACTGTTAAATAACTGCCAAGAGCTGTAAAGCTGCTTGAGATCCATGGCCAGATAGGGTTCTTACTGGGCAAAATATTATATCTAACAGCATCAGTGTTAGCACACTGGGTCTTCAGGCACTGCCATGGTTGTCTGGCTGTACATTGAATCGCAAGCAGGGAGTGGGAATTGACCAGCTCTTTGTCGGACAGGCAAGATAAGACAGTCTGCTTAACTGGAAATTTTCAGTGTGCACTGGATTTTTTTAAATTAATTAATTACTTGAAAGTAATTAAAGTTCACATTGTCTACTATAGCTCCATCCATTTAAATTCCCCTACCCCAGTTCTCGTGAGAGCTCGTGCTTCAAACCCAGTATGCTCTGAGATGCAGTAATCTTCCCATAAGCCGCACGGACTTCTCATTAAAACGTCCTGCATGGCATCTGCCAAAAGAACCCTTTCATCAGCCGTTGGATAAGGAAGGAGAAAATGTTGCCACTGAAACACCCCCCATTCCTCCAGAATAGCTGGTGGCGTCTGCTGAAATGAACAGTGCTGAAAAGAGGAGCAACTTGGCATTGTAGTTTGTCAGTAGGCTTCAGAGTTAACACACAAGTGACCTGAATGGGGGCATCCAAGCCTCTTGAAACCACTGCTTTAGAAATATTTCTGCCTAAAGACTCAGGAACCCCACACGGTGGAGGATCAGGCTGGGGCAATCTTCAGTTACAAGGGGTTACAATGTTTTAAATATAAAAGCTGACAGCCAGCAAAAAGTGATGGGGCTGCTGGCTAAATACTGGCGCCATGCGTGCTGGCCAGTATCGCATCAGCCCCACACCTGCCTTCCACTGTTAAATGTGTGAGCCACATGATGTTCTTCAAAACAGAGAGTCTGTCCAAACGCATGTAGCCCTGTCAATTGATGGCTGGCTGGGAATTGAGAGAGACACCTGGTGTACAGAGTAGATGGGCGTGTGCAGGACTAGAAATTTGATGACTGCTTTTGGAGGGGCACGTTCTGTGCCCCCACTGGGGCTGGAAGAGCTCGCTCTCCCCACTGGAGCCCCGGGGCCGGAGGAGTTCTGTGTCCCCGCTGATTATCGGAGTGGGGACGTGCTCCTGTTTGCCCCATTGTGCATACCCCGAGAGTAGATAGAGGTTGGCTTTATCATTTTCTCAAAAGGAAAGTCTCATGTGCTGGTGAAAGGCATACATCCCCAATGTCAAATGAGCCATTTTATCTCCTTCCTTTCTTTATTTTTAGCTGATATACTTGTTTGGGCCCAATCCTGTGGGCAAGATCAGGCCCTTTAGTACAACACTTCCAGTAGCCCTGGAAGTCACTTTCGACCCGAAATCTATGCACTAGAATCACTCCGTAGACGTGTTTGCCACATCTCTCCTAATCCCAAGGGAGCAGCTGACTTATCAGAACGGTCAGCGAGGTTTAGAATTTGGCAGCTGACGACGGGTTTGTTAGCTAGCCAAAGGATTATAAGAATGCCTTGGATTATGGTAGCGTGTAGAGGCTCCAGCCGTGCTTGGGGCTCTTTGTGAACATGTCTAGTTCCAGTCGAAGGTCCCCATCTTGCAACCAGCTATGCACGGGCAGAGCCCTGCTGGCTTCACTGGGGTCTGTATTGGACACAGCAGCTGACCATTTGCAGGGCTTTGGCTTAACTAGGTAAGACAGGCAAAGGAAGTATTGTCTCCGTTCGCAGAGGAGGAGCGGATATTTGGCTTGGGGGTCATTTCACGACGACGCTTAGACATTTGGCCCTTCATAGACTTAGCTGGAAATCTGACTGACTATACTGAGAAAGGGTGGGCTAGTGGGTAGCGTGCTAGCACGGGCTGCGGCAGACCTAGCTTCCATTCCTGCTCTGCTGCGGACATCCTGTGTGAACCTGGGCAAGTTGGCATAGGCTGTCTGCCTCAGTGTCTCCCCTCTGTACAATGGGAGTCACAGCACCGGCCACCCTCACAGGGGTGCTGCAGGGAGAAATCCATTAAACACCGGGACACTACAGGGAGGGGGAACCAGGTAAATATTTGCCTAAAGTACAATGCTTTAGCAGTGGGGCTGCTAGCCGGGGAAGTCACACCATGGTCAAAATCAAACTCCAAGCATGAAAAGATGAAGTTGCATGCTGTAGATGACCCACTGACTTCATCATTGAAAGCCTCTCCCCCGCACTTTTCTTTCAGGCTTAGCCATAGCAAGCTTCTTTGGCATCCCTGGCATAGTCCCACGCCAACACTTCTAATCTGTAGCCAGTTCAAAAACTGCGCTTTGTTAGAATTAACTCTGTATTTGAGTTGCTTCATATAAAGCCCTGAAATCGCCTCTGGCTTGTCCCACTTAGATGCGGGGACGTTAGCAATAACAACATTGCACAAATGAAGATCAGATGAAGGAAGGTGTGTCTGAACATTGCCAGGACTGGGCGGCTAGCGCAGAGGAAAAGCAACAAAGCTAATGAGTCATTTCAGCTGCTGTCGCCATCTCACGTCCATTTGCTCCCCTCTCTCCCCAGAGCTAGCTGCATTTTGGTGGGTTGACATTCCCGCTTTGGCTGGACTCCGGCTTGCGTCGCCTTGTTAGTCATTAGGGGCCGTCCACGTTTAAGCGTTAGCCCTGCTAGCTGGATGGGAGTAAGCAACAGGTGTTTGGATTACCCGCGATGGCCCCAGAAACAGGGACAGGAGGTGCTCCCCCTTTTAACTGAGATTTTTTAAAAATGCCTCCACGTCTTCAACCAAAGAGCCAATGCATGCACAGCTCCAGGGAGAAGTTGGTGATGGGCCACGCCCTCGAGGGCACAATCAGGCAAAGACGCTTGCGCGCTCCTGGTAAGGGCTGATTTCACAGAGGGATTTCCATACCTGTCTCTTCAGGTGCTGAAGGCCAATAGCTAGGCACCATGGACTTTCACCAAATCACGGCTCAGCTGCCACCTCGCCCTGCAGGTGCCTACGTCTTGGCAAAGCCAACGGAATCCTGCCACCACCCCCTGGCACATGTTGCTCCTGCCTAAACCCCAGTGGGATTCTCAAACGAGGAGTTCCTCAGCCTATCTTCGCCACTGGGCCTGATCCGGAAATATGCTCCGAGCACGCCAGTCATACACACGAGCCTGGCAGTGTGTGTCTGTGTCCATCAACACCCAGGAGCCCAGAGGTCAGGGCGCTCACTGGATTGTAGGAGACCCAGGTTTGAACCCCTGCTCTGCCTGTTTTGGAGCAGGGGTTTGAACTTGACTTTCCCACCTCCCACGTGAGTGACCTCGCTCCTGGGTATGTTCGGCTGTGGCTGGGGGAGGAGGTCTTTTCTCCTTTTGTTTTTTTCATGAGAAAGGGCTCGCCTGGCTTAGGGGCTGAACTCCCACGCAGGGTTCACAACTGAGGAGCCCGAGCAGACAGACCAGTCAGATGCCTGAGCCGCAGATCGACGGGAGTTAGGCACCTGGGTCCCACTGTAGATCTGGGCCCTGCCCTTTTCTCTGCATTTCATTCCAAGCTTACGTAGATCACATCCTGCTCAGCTTGTTGGCTTTTGAGAACCCCTGACTTTCCCCAAACAATGCTTGGGGAGCCCTGGCACCTCAGCATGCACCATGGCAAAGCTCAGCTTTGCAACACCTTAGGCCCAAGGGCTTTTCACACCCACTGAAGGCTTGAGGGTGCGCAACCCCAGCCAGGCTGAGCAATTGAGGGTCTGACCCCGCTGCAGCGTGCTGATCCCTCGACAGGCCCCTCGCACGGAGCAGAGGGTGCAGAGTACATTCCCGGGGGCACCTGGCCCCTGTCCGGATGAGGTCTGTAAAGTAAATATAAACGAAGGTGGCTTTAATTAAAGTAACTGATTTTTCAGAATGGAGACTCTGCTCTGTGTACGCTCCAAAAGAAGTTCAACCTTAGCACACAGACAGGCCAAAAGCACAACCACCAATCCAAGCCACATGCCTCTGGGCTCCTGGAACGCAGAATCCACATGAACACATCTGCTTTTGTGTCAGTGCTCCCCTGCCATGTTTCAATGTAACCGTAGCCACTTGCCTCTTGTCCTCCTCCCCTTGTTCATTGAAAACCAAAGCTGCCAAAACATAAGAGAACACAAACCCAGAAGCCAAGGGCCTAATGACCAAGGGGCACTGGAAGCTGGCACTAGCTGAATGTCAGTGTTATTGCTGGAGTTCAAATACAGTTTCAACCCTTCATGGCACCTCATGGTCTTTCCAAACAGCAGATTCACATCCACTCTGACAGCAGTGTCTCACCCAGCCTAGCAGCTAGAGCAGTCCTGTCCCTGCAGCTATGCTAGATGTTTGGTAAGGCATCCACAGTTGTGTTATTCAGGTGTGGACGGCAGCAGTATTCTCGGCACCAGCTGGTTATTTCCAGGTCTTTTCCAAGGAGCACGACTTTTGTTCTGAAACATTTTCACCAGGGGCTAAGAGTAGACCTGTTGGCAAACACCTGGATGTTATTTTCTATGAACTAGCTAAAGTCAGCCAGGCAGCCAACCAACCATTTTCATTGACATTTTGCGGATTTTTATTGTTTTAAAACAAATCCTGCTGCTGGTTTATTGCTCAACAAATTTTATCACAATGGGATTTTTCTTGCAAAAATCTCCATTTCCTCACAAAGGCATGTAAAACAAAACAAAACAAAACACACTTCAAGCAGATGATCTGAAGTCCATTGAAGTCAATGGGAGTTGTTCCATTAGGATCAATCCATGAAGCTACATTGACTACCAAAGTTTAGAAAGCAGCCAGCAAAACTGTTCTTTTTGGTAGCCCACTGGGCTACCATGGCCATAGTCATGGCACATGGTCACTCCCCAGTTCAGGTCCTTACTTTCACAAAGGATCTTTCTTCCCCCTTGTTTCCATGTTTCCACGCCAGGGCTGAGCTCTGTGTGTTGTGGAGGGAAGTGGCGTCCCATCGAGGCTGATGGGGATCCATGTGCTTTATTGTGCAATTAAATAATCAGTATAGGTTTAATCCTTTAATGAACTTCTCTGGGACACGGAGTGCTCCTGGGGTGTCCGATCGCTGTCTCAGCCTTGTCTCAAGCATCTACTGCCAGCGGCACTCACAAGACCTGATCGAGAGCTGGGAGAGGTAATTGTCGACTTTAATCTTCTCTCAAAAAGGTCTTTGAAGGAAATTGAATTCTGCTGAAAGACTGCTGGATTGGCAGCCTTGGAGATGGGATGTTCTCTGTCAGCCCATCGGAGAGGTATGGGGCGGGGGGGTGCATCAGTTATGCAAGCTTCTCAACACATTGTGCAAGCCCTGATCTTCCTGAATCGATATTTGGTAGCCAGCTCTAGTTACAGGGATCTAGTCCAGCGATCTAAAGGCCAGTGTTTGCACATGAGGGAGTGTGGCAGAAAGGAGAGGACCGCTAGAGGCAGAAAGAGGGAGCGCAGGAAGTTAGGAGAACAGAGCCATGGGTGTTTGCAAAGTCTTGAAAGTAAGAGGATCTGGAAGTAGAGGTGCAAAACAGGAAGCCAGTGGTGGGATGGGAGCTGGGAGAGGAGGGATGGCGTGACTGAGGACTTCAGCAATTGTGTTTTGGCTAGCTGGGACACGGAGGGAAGCCACCCAACTGCGGGCTCTCTCATTGGATGGTGCGGTGACATGATGTGCTGATCATCAGATGTTGAGTTCAGCTGAAACACTGATCGTTTAAGAGTCCTAGTGCAGCTGGGTTCAATCAACCCCAGGAATCCTACCTTTTGGCAGAACTCCTGCTGGTCCCACACTTCTCCCCACCTGCTTTCCTTTTGTGCCCAGGCAGGAACAATGGTGCCTAAGTGCTACTTAATCGGCAGGGTCGGACCCGGCCTTTGCTCTTTGTCTCTGCGTTCTTTGCAGGCAGGGGCATGCCAGCCTTAGCGCTCAGCTAAACACTTTAATTACCGCAGGCTTGGTACAGCGCGGGCTCTTAGCGGCTTTGTTTCTCAAGCAGCCAGGGTGCGGCAGGGCTGTCAGCAGGATGCTGCGGCCAGGCACAGATGGAGACATTTACCAGGTCAAGTTAACGCATGGCCAGGCTTGACAGCCTAAGCCAAAGTTCCTTGAAGCTAATGGAAAGAGGCCCCGTGGGTTCAATGGATGTAGGATTAGACTGTTAGAACATGGTGATTTCCTAAGCCGTTGCTGGGGCTGGTAGCAAAGAGACAAAGACTCCGCATCTATTAGAAGTGCATGAATGTTTATTGCAAAGCACATAGAAATTAATGTTTGAAATGCCTGTGGGCCTTTGGCTGTTGGTACTTGCTTCTAAGCCCCCAGGGACTGGTGCAGCAAAACGCCAAGAGAACGAAACTGGGGAAGGGCTAAGCATTTGAGGGAAAAATGCCAGGACAATAGCTATATACTCATGTCCTGGTGTGTGCATGAACAATGTCGTGCTGTGAAGCCTTCGTTGTGCATTTGCTTTGCCGTAATACCTAAAGGACAACCTTGCTGCCCCTGGCTACCCATGGACCCAAAGCTCTTCTAGTCTCCAAGGGAACAAACCGGTCCCCGAGTCCTGGCTCTGCAGAGCGGCAGCTGAAGTTCTCTTGCACAGGGTGCTGTGGGAGCTCAGCTGAAAGGCAGCAACTCTACCAACACAGCACCCTTTGGCACCACACCAGGACCTTGGTTTACCATGGACTTGGAAGGGCAAGTGCCACACATGGGGCCCTTGTATCTCCTCACCGTTCCCTGAGGGTGCCTCCACCCCAAGTGTGGTCAAGGCCTGGCCCTGTGTTAGATGTGAGAGAGATCTCTAGCTATGGAGCCACCTCCTTGGCTGATGTAGATTGGTGTAGCTTGTTAGCCCCAGGAGTTTAGCTCCAGGGAAGATTAGCTAGCAATCAACGATGCGTATATTGCTTTCTTTCCAGTCTCCGCCGGGGGCCGTTCAGGAAGCAGTGGAGGTGGCTTTAGATGCAGGATATCGGCACTTCGACTGTGCTTATTTTTACCAGAATGAGGCCGAGATCGGAGCAGCGTTTCAAAAGAAACTGGGGGAAGGGAGGCTGACAAGAGATGATGTTTATGTCGTGAGCAAGGTGAGCCCCGTTTTCCTTCCAAACTGACCTACTTCGGACAATCCTAAAGCCCGGATTTGCCAGTTCTTGCATGGTGATCACAGAACCTGTGATCGGGGGCATTTCATCTCAGAGCTCCAGCTCCTGGATTCATGTGATTCAGTGAAAATTTCAGCCTCCATGAAATAAAAAATAATTTCCTAACCCTCTTGGTTATTTACAGAAGCTGAAAAGTGAGAACCCTAAAGGCCAGAAGGCAAATAAGACCCTAAATGTATGGTTTTTAAACTAATCTCACGGTTTTGGGAGGCCTGACTCATGAAGTCAGCCTTGACCATCCTTGACCCGTTTTGTCTAAACTGTTCTTAAAAGCCTCCTGGAATGCAGATTGCACAACCTCCCTTGAAAGCCTATTCCAGAGCTTAACCACCCTTGTAGTTAGAAAGTTTTCCCTAATATTTAACCTAAATCTCCCTTGCTGCAGCTTAAGACCACTGGCTTCTTGTCCTACCTCCAGTGGACATGGAGAAGAACTGATCACAGTCCTCTTGATAACAGCACTTCACCTACTTCAAGACTGTTATCAGGTCCCCCCATCAGTCGTCTTTTCTTAAAACTCAGCTATAATTATGATATTACCTAAGGTATATTTATGGTGCCAGTGACAAAAGTACCTACAACAACTAGCAGCAGTGTAATGCTGTAGAAGAGAGTCCCAGGCCGGGCACCGCTGAGAGCTGATTGGTCACATGCGGTTGGCTCCTCCTCTTTATGTCTTGCTGAGGAGAACGGACCAATGGGAGTGGGGTGATGGAACGAAGAGTAACATTTGACTGACTCCTTCCCAAACGCTTGTTGCGGGAAGGCTCTGTGGACACACATCATTTGTTTAGAGCAGTCGGCTGGAAAAAGGGATGGTCCAGGAGTTAAGCCACTTTCTCTGCCACCCCCTCCCTGTGTGTGAGTCGCTTAGTCTCCCCGTGCCTCGGTTCCCCATCTATACAACTGGGCTCAAAGATACTTCCATTCTCCTTCTCTTTGTCTGACCACACCCGTACATGGTCCAGTAGCACAGACTCTGGTTTGGGAGCCTAGAACCCTGGCCCGTCTCCCAAGCTCTGCTACTGAGCGGCTGTGTGACTGTGAGCAATACACTTCCCCCGCTTTCTCCTCCCACCCAGTCTGCATTTTTATTTAGACTGTGAGCTTCTCAGGGCAGGCATTGCCTCTCTCTACATGTTTGTATAGCACCCAATGTAAAGGGCCCTGATTTTGGTTAGGTGTTACTGGAGTACAACTAATACTGTGACAATCTTCTCTGAGCAGCTGTGGAACAGCTTCCACGCTCCGCAGGATGTGAAGCCGGCTTTTCTGAAAAGCCTGACGATGCTGAAGCTGGATTACCTGGATCTCTATCTCATGCACTCTCCAATGGGCTTTCTGGTAAGGTAGATTCTCTCTGACCTGAGAGCATTTATTTCCCTCTCTTCCCCTTAGCCACACAGCAGTTTATACGGTGATGAGTCAGGACAGGACCCAACTGGCTTTCCATTTGTAATTACCAGGAGGCAAAACAAGGAGGGCTGGCTTGTCCTGCCATGGCAGATTCATGGCACCTTAGTATGCTGTCTGGTTTCCTTTTGCACTTCTGAGAAGCATGCCCTAGTGGCTAAAACGCTAGGCTGGGACTCAGGATTATTGGGTTCAATTCCTGGTTCTACCACAGACTTACAACGTGACCTTGGGCAGGTCACTTGATCTGTCCCAGATTCACCCTCTGTAACATGGAAAGAATAGCACTGCCCTGCCTCATGGGGGGGGGAGGTGCTCAAAGACGATGGCTATGAACAAGCACTGTGTAAATACCTAGCTAAAAGTTCTATTGCACCTTCCATCCAAGTAGCTCAACGAGCCATAGAAATAAGGAAGAACTGGGCCACATTGTCTGACTTCAGTGGAGGGATGGCGTAAGCCGACAGAGAACTTGGCTCACCTGGTGTCCAAGGTGCCTGTAGGAGACAGATTAGAGATAACTTTCCTCGCTACTGGAATGCTGCCACCTCTGGGGTGGAACGCAGCAACTATTTAACAGCCAAATCACTGAGGCTGGGAAATGAAGAAGTGACAGTATCCGCTTGGACCTGTAGAGGATAGCCAGGGTGATTGTGTGTGGGGTGTTGTGCTACAGTTGATTGGTCTTCTGGCTGGGACACAAGAGTCAGCCTGACCGTTGGTGATAAAGGAGACTCTCGCAACAATTTTTGTCGGAGGAGGGGGACTCATCAGAACACCTATGTTAAAATCCACTGGGGTGATTATGAGTAGTACTGCATTGGACATGTACTGACTCAGCAACATGGGAGTCTCCTATCCAAGTGCTGATCTGTTGAGTTTGGGGGCCTGGCCTGCCTCCCCGGGACTGTAATACTGGCAGATGGGTCAAGCAAACCAGCCGGGATGTTAACTCTCTAGAAAAGCCCCATGCAGACCTCACTGACGCTGTGGCATCTATTTAAAAAAAAAATGTATAGAATCAGAATTGGAAGGGACCTCAGGAGGTCATCTAGTCCAACCCCCTGCTCAAAGCAGGACTATCCTCAGCTAAATCATCCCGGCGAGGGTTTTGTCAAGCCACAGCTTAAAAATCTCTAAAGATGGAGATGCCACCACCTCCCTAGGTAACCCATTCCAATGCTTCACCACCCTCCTGGTGAAAAACTTTTTCCTAATGTCCAACCGCGACCTCCCCCACTGCAACTTGAGACCATTGCACCTTGTTCTGTCATCTGCCACCACTGAAAACAGCCTAGCTCCATCCTCCCTGGAACCCCCTTTCAGGCAGTTAAAGGCTGCTATCAAATTCCATCTCATTCTTCTCTTCTGCAAACTAAACAGGCCTAGTTCTTTCAGCCTCTCCTCATACGTCTTGTGCTCCAGCCCCCTTATCATTTTTGTTGCTCTCCAGTGGACTCTCTCCAACTTGTCC
>ML675745.1:1510476-1850902 GCA_007922155.1 Mesoclemmys tuberculata
GTGAATCCATGTTGACTGCTCCTGATCACCTACCTCTCTTTTAAGTGCCTTAAAATGGATTCCTTGAGGATCCACTGCATGATTTTGCCAGGGATTGAGGTGAGGCTGACCGGTCTGTAGTTCCCTGGATCCTCTTTCTTGAAGATGCCTTTTTTCAGTCATCTGGGACCTCCCCCTGTTGCCACGAGCTTTCAAAGATAATAGCCAATGGCTCTGAAATCACATCAGCTAACTCCCTCAGCACCCTCGGGTGCATTGCATCTGGCCCCATGGACTTGTGTATGCCCAATCTTTCTAAATAGTCCTGGACCTGTTCCTTCAGCACTGAGGGATGTTCACCTCCTCCCCATTCTGTGCCGCCTAGTGCAGTAGTCTGGGAGCTGACCTTGTCTGTGAAGACAGAGGCAAAAAAGGCATTGAGTACCTCAGCTTTCTCCACATCCTCTGTCACTAGGTTGCCTCCCCCATTCTGTAAGGGGCCCACACTTTCCTTAATCTTCCTCTTGTCGCTAACATACCTGTAGAAACCCTTCTTGTTCCCCTTCACATCCCTTGCTAGCGGCAACTCCAGCTTTGGCCTTCCTGATTTCATTCCTGCATGTTCGAGCAGTATTTTTATAATCGTCCCTAGTCACCTGACCAAGCTTCTACTTCTTGTAAGCTTCTTTTTTGTGTTTAAGCTCCCCAATGACTTCTTTGTTAAGCCAAGCTGGTCGCCTACCACACTTGCTATTCTTTAAATGCACCTGCCTTTCTTCAGCCCTTTCTTGTATTGGAAGAACTCCTGCCAGAGGTGTCCGGCATTGCCCAGGGATCAACGGGCCAGCTGGGATCATTGAGGCCTCACCACCAATTCCTGGCAGGTTAGGTCAGCTTGGGGGAGGACTCGCAGCCGTTCCTGTGAGAGGCACGTTGGATACGTCACCCTAGAAAGTGGCTCTTGGTCTGTTCCCTTGCAGAATATCAACGGGGAGCTGATGCCTCAAAAGGATGGGTTGCTTCTGCAGTCTGATGTGGACTACGTGGACACCTGGAGGGTATGATGGAGCATCTCAAGCCAAGAGCCAGGGGTTGTGAGCAGGGACAGAATCTGGGACTTGCAACACCTCGGCCTGGGCTGCTACCACGTGAGCTAGTGCCATGATCCGGCAACGGATCTCTGTGGAGATATTTGGGATGGAGGGGGTCTCTCCAGGGTTCCTGGCAAGAGTCCTTTACCAGGGGAAGTCCTGATTCCCACCTCTCTCATGCCACGGTGACCCGTACCTTAGATGGCTCCCGTACGCACACAAGCCCTTTGCAGCCTGTGGAAAGACATTCGTTGACTTCAGTGGCTTACCCATAGTGCCCATCCCTCCATAACTATCTTAGGGCTAGCCCATGTTCCTCATGTATCTTTTCCACTAGCAGCCTCCGCTGCCTGGCTGCAAGAGACAGAGAGGCAGGCGGCAAGTTCCTGCCCCCATAGAAACTGGCAATTACTGAAGAGGTTCGGAGCCATAAGAGGGGGCAGGTTTTTATTCTGGCTAGAGATAATGGAACAGCACCCACAGCCTCATTTAAAAGGTACAAAGGCTCTGAGAAGGAGCTAATTTGTCCTGAGAGAAGACAGCTTGTGTGCCAATGGAAATATTTTAAAAAGGCTCCAACAGGCAAATAGAAAAATGATCCCATTCAGCTCCCAGGCATCGGAGCCAAAGAGCACAGCCACTGGCTTCTCTCTCCTTTCCAGCCCAGCTGCCCTGGCCCTCCCTGCTAACTAGCCTATTTTCCAAGAGCCTTTAACCTCCTTCATGCTGCATTTCTGGGCGTGTGCAACAGATAGAACTCGTGCATGTCCTGGCAGCTTGTGTGATAAATCCGTCCTGGGCAGGTGCACAAGGCAGAGGCTGTTCTCAGCACTGCCTGAAGGCCCAGAGATAGTGGCATAAATACATGGTGAGATGGAGATCAGCCCTTGAATCCGACGGAGGGCAGCTGTCCCAGGAGCTGCACTGCTGCCCTAGGCTGGGTGTGGAGGACAGAATGGCAGGAAAGGCCATAGGGACCCTTTTCTGTCAGAATAAGCATCGTGGCAGGATCTTCCATGGCGTGGGAGAGCACCAATCGCTAGCCCTGGTCCATGCACCTGGGCCCACATCCTCAAGGGTATTTAGGCACTGGTACCTCACTCCATTCAAGGAGCTGGGCCCATGTCCCTAAGGAGGCTGTGGATTTGGCCTTAGTTTGACACAGGTGCTGAGCACCCCTCCCTCCAGGGGAAGCCAGCGGCAGCTGCAAGCACCCCAGCACCTCCGCAAAGCCAGTCAGTGCACTGTCATTCACCTGTTAGTCCAGGGGCCCCCGGGTTGCCCCAGTGGTGCAGGCACAGCCTCTGACCGGCTGCAGCACTTTGTTTCCCTGCCAGGCCATGGAGAAGCTGGTGGAGGAAGGCCTGGTGAAATCGGTTGGGGTTTCCAACTTCAATGTCTCCCAGCTGGAAAGGCTGCTGTCCACGTGCAGAATCAAGCCTGCCGTCAACCAGGTAAAGGCTTATCATCGCCCAGCGTCGGAGTTAGGCCTGTGGCACGTGGTAGCTGGGCTGGTCCAGGATATGCGACGCAAGGGGGGAAAGGTGTAACACCACTTTGTCCACCAGGTGGAGCTGCACCCCTACCTGACCCAGCTCCCGCTGGTGGAGTACTGCAAGTCGAAGGGAATCGCCCTCACCGCCTACAGTCCCTTCAGCTGCCCTGCCCTGCCCTTGTAAGTCACCCCAGACGAGCGCCCTCCGCGTGAAGGCCTAAAGCGCTGGGCTCTGTGGGCGGGTGAACCCCCCCGGGGAGCAGGTCCCTGGATGCGGGCGGCGCTGTTCGTCGTCTGTCCTTCCTGCCGGTTAACGTCCGTCCCCAGTTAGCCCTGCTAGGGCAGCGGGCGGCAGGTTCCAGCCTAGCTCAGGGATCCCCGGGGGAACCCGCTGCCTCGTTCCCACAGGGAGAAGCGTATCGTTGGCCTGTGAGCTGGCCTGACCCGTGCCTGGCTCTGGGGTCCCCGGGCGAAGTTTGTGGAGCAGTTAGAGGGGCCCGGCCCACGTGTGATCTGGAGTCGCGGGGAAGCATGGACTCCAGTGATGGCGGTTTCTCAGAGCACAACTGCCCTCCGACAGTGACCCATAAGGGGGAATGACCCTTGAGCTAACCAGGGAAGAGTGGCGGGGTGGGGGTCTTGCTGCAGGATCCAGACTCACATCCTCAGATGCAGAGAGGGGACAGTAGACACGCCGAGCACTGGACTGGCACGGAAGGGCTCGGTGCCTGGCAAACGGAGTGAGCGCGAGCTGGTGTGTCAGAGAGGTGGCAAAGGGAGGTTTCTCAGGGGCTGCCTTGGCTGCAAACTCAACCTGGGCTGGCCTGAGGAACAAGCTGGGTCCTCTTCTTCTAGCATTTCATCTCCTGTGACCCAGGCTCACCCAGCCAAGGGGCGGCTGAGAATCTTCCTTACTCGCAGCGGTTGTCTGCGCAGCACTGGTGATCAGCCCTTGACCCTCCGCCTTCCCTATTTCTCAGGCCAGCAGCGTGAGGCTCTGCTGCCTCCCAGCGGTGCTGTGAAAACACTGACTTCTCTGTGGCCTTGTATGTCCCACCAGCCTTCTATTCGCAAAGCGCTGCTTGTGCTTAGAGCAGCAGGCGTTGTTCAGGACTTTCCAAATCTCTTCCCTTAGCCCTCCGGGGGAGAACAGGCCCATGCCCCTCCTGGAGAACCCAGTAGTGAATGAGATTGCTCAGAAGCACGGAAAAACAAGCGCTCAGGTGAGGGGCGACAGCACGGTCCTGCGTGGTGTTTCTCTCTATAGACACACAACATCCTACATCGCCTACGGGGGGGGGGGGAGAAAGGGGAGTGTTGTGGGTGCAGTATGGAAAAATGGGTCTGAGTCTTTTCACAGTGGCTGTGTTCTTCCTTACCACGGGGCCAGCCACGTACCCAGGCTCCCCAGCTCCTTCTGCCATCTCTGCAGGTTCTGATCCGCTTCCACATTCAGAGGGGCATTGCTACCATACCGAAAAGCATCACCCCGTCCCGCATCGTGGAGAACGCAAAGGTAAGGGAGATCGGTAGGGACCCCTTCTTTCTCCCCTAGAGCCCTTTTCCACCTCTGGCAAGTGGCTGTGCTAGTATCACCAGAGGGAGCTGAGAAGCTTTAGCAAGCCACTGCTGGGAATTCGTGCCAAAACAGAGCTGTCCCAAACCGGATTTGAATGGCTAGTTCAAGGGAGCTTTAAATCTTGCTGGCCTGAGGGGGAGCCCCCTCCAGGATCCGTGATATACTTGTAGGTTCGCAGCATGGAGACCTAAGTGGGCTTGCTCCTGGTACGCTACACATTAGAGCGAGATTTGATAAGCAGGCCCTACACCCCTGTGAAAGGTGGCAGTGGCCGGCTGTCACAGTACCTGGGAAGCCTGTTAACAGTTATTTGTAAGCAGTCCCAGTGATTCTTGCCCCTGCTCAGCTGTGACAAGCTGGGTGAAAGTGGAAAATTAAATGAGCACGTCCATGCCAGTAAAGCTGTTGTGGGAGTAGATTTTGGCCCAGTGGCCGCAACAAGAGCAGTTCCCATGCATCTGGAGATGGAATTTTTCTCCTTTCACTGCGGATTAAGGCAGGTGACCATGCCCATTTAGTAGAGTTGTACTAAACACATGCTCAGGGCCACACATGCACAGCAGCAGATCTGCCCTTCACCTCAGAGACACACACACACAAGGCATCTGGGCTTGTCTGTAGGTGAATCTTAGCACAGGAGCTCGTCATGCAGTAGCCTCCCATGTGCACATTGCCATGAAAGTCCCACGCTCACACCCTGCCATCCCCTCTTCCAGCCACCCGCTGTCATGCAAAACAGTTGCATTTCTCAGCCTTACAGACTATCCACCCGCTTCTCCCACCCTTTGCTGTGGTGTCGCATCTCCCTGCAAACCTTTGGGCAGAGAAAGCCCTTGGCTTGAATTCAAAGGCTGTTTCTTCTCTGCAGGTGTACGACTTTTACTTGACAGACAAAGAAATCCAGACACTGGAAGGGCTCAACTGCAATGCGCGATTTATTAAATGGAACCTACTGGGGTGAGTTATCGAAACAGGCTTGTAGAACTGAAAAAACAGCAACACGCAACTGTGCTGTACCCTTCGGGGCTTGGCTAAAGGTATTATACAAGGAGGCTTGCAGGCTAGGAAGTAGTGGGTGCTTTCAGTAATGTAGCCCAGGGGCTAGACTGGAATGCAGGAGACCTGGGTTGCATATCTAGCTCTGCCTCAGGCCTGCTGGGTGACCTTAGGACAGTCACATCCTGCTTTGTGCCTCAGTTTCCCTAGCTGTGAAATAGAATTAAATGATCCTTCACTTTTCATCCACAGGGCTCAAGGCCTTATATAGGAACTAGGTATTCAGTAACATCTGCTCATGTGAGGGCCTCCAAGCACTTTCCCAACATTCATTAACCCACAGCGAAGCAGGGAAGGGGCCAAACCCCATTAGCGCCAGTTGGAATGAAAGGGAGCTGCTTCTTCCCTGGTGAGCAAAACTGATGCTGACGTACTCAGAGGCAAAGAGAAATCAAAGGTTTGGGAAGCACATTGAAGATCTAGTGTCATATGTGCGAAGCATTGCTATTGTTTATTTTAGCACAAATGACAGGCTTAGACCCATGCAATACACACAATAAACTGCTCTTGTAGCAGGGCTTGCAAATAAGGCCCCCAGTCCTAAAATCAGATAGCCCAGCATGGGACCCAACAGAGATTTCATGTGGCTGGAGTGGGGGCTGTGATAACATAACCCAAGCTAGGAGAGTGTGGATTTTTTGCCCTCTAGTGGCTGGTCCACAACACTATTTCAATCATCTATAGAGCTGGTTAAAATGTAAAGCTGCATCTTTCTTTCTAAAGATATAAACCCAATCACCATACCCTGAAAAGCTTGGTACTTCTCTTTTGATTTTAGGAAAACTGGAAAAATTCCCCCTCCCTCCTCTCTCATTTCCCCTGAAAAGGGGGAAGGGCCCCCAGGAAGAAAACATCCAGTTTTCAACAATTGAAAAATTTCAACCAAATCAAATTTTCATTTTGATCAAAAAGCCATTTTTAATGGGGGGGGGGGGAAGAGTAGTATTTGTGGTGAAAAACACTGACCAGCTGAGGCACGGGTTCTCAACCTTTTCTTTACAGGGTCCCCTCTACCATCTCCTTCCTTATACAAAACACTTCTCAGCAGTAGAGCTCAGAGGTCCACATTCATGAAAATACTTAGGTGCTCCAACATCTACTCCCACAGTGCCCTGCCCCCCAATGGGATCCTCAGCCCTGAGCTTTGTGAACTTAGCCGAGCACGACTTGCAAGCCAATAGCATAAACCTCACCTGTCCGGTGTCCTTGTCCAGGCGACTGTGCTACAGAAAGGGCAGGGGTTTCACAACCCAACCCTCTCTGTTGAGCCTCTTTTTGTAGTTTGAGGTTGATCTTGCACCATTGACATTAATGGAGTTTGTCTGTTGACTTCATTGTGAGTAGGACCATGGGCCTGAACAGGGTTTGCCACCACAGCCTCTCTCACAAACAAAGGGCTTGAAGACTCTGTAGCTTGTAGCCACCACTGCTTTTATTTACAAGGTGCTTATGAATTCCCCACCATCTTACAAAGCCTTACTTAAACCCACACGCTCCCAAACTGTGCAAAAAAAAAAAAAAAAAAAAAAAAAAACCCCAACCCCCTTGCCTTAAGGGCCCTCTCTGGGCTGGCATATAAACCCTTCTGGGTCAGATGGGCAGCTGCTGCCCCTTGCCTAATCAAGCTGGGTCAACCGCTTAGCCTGTGTAAACTGACAGCTGCCTCCCTCAGGTAATAGCCCAGCTAATCAGCTCTGCTACCCCTCAGCTATTTAGGCTGGAGTCACCCCAGCCTTGTTACAGGGCCTTCAGTGGTTTAATGCAACAGGCATTAAAAAGCAGAAAAGGCTCATTCTTTTTGTCAAAGAGCTTTAAATACCTCTGCTGGCTCAAGTGAGGTTGCCAGTACTAACAGAGCCAGTGGCAGAAGGGTGCCTGACAGAGATGATAAGCTAGCAAATCCAGAAAGATGGGATTTGTTTATTTGTATTCCCTTTACTTCAACTTGTGTGTTAATGAATTCTAAATTAAAGGTTTGCTACCAGTCCATATTTTGGCTGTTCCCATCTCATATAGGAAGAGACTTATCTTCACTATTGAAAAAGCTTCTCCACAAAAGATTCTGTATGGCTGTAATTGTTATTTACTTAGGATTTGTTTGTCTTTTATTCCAGGATGGAGACACACAAGCACTTCCCATTTGGTGACAAATAACTATCGCTGCCTAAAGAAATAGTAAGTCAATCATGAGACAATCTGGTTAGCAGGAACTCAGCTTCATGTATTGGCAAGCTTTTGAAATTATCCCTATCGGCCTTGCAAACTCCTTGTGAAAACTTTCTTAGCAAGGTAAAATAAAATTTACAGGGAGGCTAAAACTAATTGTTTCATTTGCCCATTTTACATGACATGTGAATGAACGAGAAGAATTTTACAAGGCGGATTCTTTTTTTTCCCCCAATATCTGCTCAGCAAAGATCAGGGGGATCTTGAGACCATTTCTAGTTGTGGAAGCAAAAGACTAAACCCTTCTGTAATGGCCTACTGTTTTCTTTCAGTAACAATAAAAACCAGCCACCCAATGACCACAGTTAGCATGTCCAGAGGCTCCATTGCCAATTCCTGTGTTCATTTTTCAGAGGTTTTTCAGCCAAGCACTGGGATGTTGTTAAACAGCAGATTATACCAAAGCTCTTTTAGCTTGATGGAAGGCGGAATTTGCCGTCTTGCTCCAGTTGAAACTCTCCAGCAATTTAAACACGTCAGCTTTGCTCTATGCAGCACTGCCGTGCTATAAATCCGTTGGTTTACTTTGTGGGGGGAAGAGGCATGCCAAATAGAAAATTCCTATCCATTGGAGTCCCAGACTACTTTACTGTGGGCAGAAAGCACCCTGTACAGACGACCCATCCCAGCACTCTAGTCCCACTTAAGCCATGCCTGTTCTGGCCCCGCACTCCTGGTTAAGTGGGATTTAAATGATGTCTAGCCCCTGTGCTGGACGTGGCAAGAGTCCTCGTTTTCACTGCCTGTTGCTTACCTTTTGAGGAGCATCATGTCCCTTCAAGTGCTCAGCAAATGGGCTAATTCAATGTATGCATGTGCAACAGAAGTCAGTCCATCCGAAGGGCGTGCACAGCATAGCATGCTGAACTTGACATAACGGGACACAATCATCGGTATGACTGTGCAAGGGATGGATAAGGGATGGCTTTCTTTATTCATCTAAAATGTTCTGGGCGGTAATAACAACAACCCAGGCTCGTACTGCAGATCAGGGATGGATTTTCAAAGGCACAAAGTGGGGTAAGGTGCCTTACTGCCTTTGGCCGTCAATTGGAATAGGGTGTCTAGCTGCCCTTTGTGCCTTGGGAAAAAATGTAGCTGCTCTGGGAGTCCTGACATTTTGTTGCTGTGGTTGTAATTTACAAAACATTTATCTTTAGGTCTGAAACCTGCGAAAATCAAACTCCAGCCAACAATCAGCTGGGTGGATGTGGTGAGATGAGACAGCAGTTCTTCATGTCATACTCCAGACAGTACAAATAGCTGTTGAAAGCTGAGCTATTATTAAAGATATGATTACATGCATGACCCCTCCCTTCAAGGAGCTGGTGCTTTAAATGCACCTAGCTTCAAGTAGCTATTAGTATGGATCTGGGCGGGATGACTGGGGGTGGGGGATATTGTGTAAGTCTCTAATCAAAAGGGCTGAGGTAAGGCTGAGGCTGTATTTTATTCAAATTGAACAGACAGACTAGGGCAAGACTTGCTGTGCAGTCCAGAAGTTTGGCTGCCTGCCTGGCGGGTGCACAATGCGGCTTCAAACCCTGTCTCCTTCTGTTTCTACAAAGGGTTGTGAGGAGGCATCTCCTGGCTGCAGTCATTCCGCTTCACCTGAACAAGTTTTGGCAAAGGTCCTGCTCTCACTCCCTCTAGAGTCCAGTGGTTGGGCTGTGGGCAAAGTGGGTTCAAATCCCCCCTCTGCCAGTGTAATGAAGGGCCTTGGACATGTGTCCAATGCCGCCCTCCTGGGTGTACCCTGATCGGGGGGAGGCGGCCTCCCTCGTGCCTGTTCCACTTCCATTAAATGCGATTTGGGCCAGCCCCATAGCAGCCCTCACTCTACTCCAGGGGTTAAGCTACTCAACTGGGTTGGGAGAGAGCCTGATTCAAATCCACAGCCTGTCCTGCCTGCGCAGCAGGGTTTTGTACAGGGATTTCTGGCCTCAGTGGTGACTGCTCTCTGGGGTGGGACGTCCCTGTCTGAACCTCTTTCTTACTCAGGAGGACATTGTCCCCTTGGGAAAGGGAGGGGATTTGGACAGGGATCACCACCACTGACTCTCCCTAGGAGGAGGGAGCCCGCGGTTCACACCCCTCAATGTGGAAGGGAGGTGTCCAGGGGTCTGCCCCAGCCTGGCTGAGAATCCTGACCATGGTGGACGAAAGAGTGAGCAGGGCATTGTAGCAGTGGGCAGCAATTCTTTAATTAAAAGAGCAAGAGGGGCCGTGAAACACTCCTTGCTCAGCTACAAGGACTCTTCTCTCATTCAGCAGAGGGCCTCAGAATGGGGGGGAGAGGATAGGTAAACCAGGGTTGCTCATACCCCCAAGGGAGCCCCCTTACCCCTGTACTATAGAGGGCTGCGGCAGCTTGCTTTGCTCCAGTGACTATATAGTGAAGGTGCAACACTTGAGTGAGGAGAGCAAGCGGAACAGGGATTTGAGCCAGTACTTTGCGCGGAGAAGCACCCCCACCACAGGACTACAGAGGGCGTGACAGTGACCCTCTGGCCATATGACCATTTAATGAATGAGGCGTGGCATCCAAAGGAAACCCTGAGGGAGTCAGATATCCCAATACCTCCTTGCACAGCACTGAGGCTGTCTGCCTGCAGGCAAAGTGCTCATGGGTCAAATCCTTCTTATCAAGCAGCGGGGGAAGTTGACCCTAATCCTCCTCCAGCCAGTGAGTTCTTCCTGGGTTATTCTGAGTTGGTTAAGTCCTGCCTCTCTTGCTCTGCACACTGCAGTGTCTTGCACACCTACGAGATGTTGTTGAACAAGAAACACGTTACTGGGGCTGAGAGGAGGGGACTGAACTAAAGCCCCTTGAGGGCTGTGGAAAGACTCAGACATCAACGGCCTCCGGAGAAGTTTCTAAAACCAGGAAGGAGAAGAAAACGCAGCAGCACTGCCGTTTATTGCTTTGTGCTGCTTCTGCTCGTTGCAGCAAGGCTGTAGCTTAGTTCCCCCCCATCACAGGCATGACTGACTACCAGCATTGTAAGTCTAGAGAGCGGATGATGAGAAAACCCCTTTAATATGTTCCCATATTAAAATTGCCATCCTCCCTCAAAAGATATGGAAATCAAACCACAGCACCCTTTTCTAGTGTGCTTTATTTAAAAAAAAATACTTTAAAATATGGCCTAGGCAGACTATGCCATGAGGGGCCATGTAGTAATACCAGGGTATAACTCACTTTATAGGAGATGGTCTCCTCCCAGCTGTGAGCTGTCGATAAGTCTGTTTTCAAGGGGGACGTAAGAGAACGAAACTACAACTCAACGGTTTGAATGCGTCCTGGTGAAAGGAATTCAGACATGTGCACAGAATACAGCACACTGGGAGTGAAGACTATATGTAAAGCAGCATCAAAAGATGCTGTTTATAGAGCAGGTGAGGTGTCTTTCTTCTAGTGTAGGCCTGTGGCTACTTCAACATGGGAAAGCATCAGATTGACGGAGCTGTTCAATGCTAATAATGCCCCTGGCAGGGAGACCACAGAGCAGAGCTGTGGAACCTGAGTTGTGAGAGGGGCTGGGTGCTAGGTCAAGGAAAGGTGATGGTAGTGAGAGGAGTTAGCTCCAGGGTCTGTTCTAGGGAAGGGCGTTGCTCCTGGTATTCAGTGGTGTGTCCATTCCTGTGATGGCCATATTCAAACTTAATCCTCAGCTCACCAATCTTGGACTGGGGTAAAATGTCCGGTATCCACTCAATCGTGAAAGGGGTCGGTTCCTTCTGATCAGGTGATGTGTTGCCTGGGGGAAAAGAAGCAAGAGGAGGTAGCGTTTCATCCGTATCGCATAGCATGGAGGTAATAACATGGCATCACATCCAGGTAACATCTTAGGCCTGGTTCAAGTTAGGCTGAAAATTAAGGATCAATATCTGTGGGCATAGCCAGTCACTTAGATGTCCAGGTACCCAAGTGACATTAATTGTGCCATAAGAACGAAGATTGCTTAAAAAATACACCACACACAGGCCCAAACCAGAATTCCTTGGCTCTAGTGACACTGAATTAAGTCATGTCACCTGTGACTTGGGGCCCCGTCCATTCAGTAGAATAACGCTTTCTTCCAGCTGTTGTCTGGTAAGCTTTTTGGGCAGGGCCTGCCCCATGGAAGAAAAACCAAATGCACAAATACAGAACGAATGGGGCATAACGGGCCTGGCAGCAGCACTGCTGAGAAAGACCTGGGAGTTGTGGTGGATCACGAGAGTCATGCATGGGATGCTGTTGCAAAAAAAAAAAAAAAAAAAAAAAAAAGCAAATGCAATTTTAGGTTGCATTAACAGAGGCGTAGCATGCAAGCCTAGGGAAGTGGTTGTATTGCTATACTCGGTGCTGGGTAGGCCTCAGCTGGAGTACTGTGTCCAGGTTTGGTCACCAGCGTATAGAAGGGATGCAGAGAAACTGGAAAGGATCCAGAGGTGGGCAACAAAGATGATCAAAGGGATGGAATGCAAGCCACATGAGCAAAAGCTGAAGGAACTGGGTATGTTCAGCTTGGAAGAGAGGAGATTAAGGGGGGACATCTTCAAATACCTGAAAGGCTCCCATAAAAAGGATGGTGAAAAGTTACTCTCTCTTGCCACAAAGGGCAGGACAAGAGGCAATGGGTTCAAACTACAGCATAGCAGATTTAGATTAAATCTCAGGAAAAACTTCCTAACTGTAAAACCAGTAGAACCATGGAACAGACAGCCTCAGAGGTTGTGGAATCTCTATCACTGGAGGTTGTCAAAAGGAGGTGGGATAGCCACCTGTCTTGGACGGGTTAGACACAAGAAATCCTACATCTTGGCAGGGGGTTAGACTAGAAGACCCATGTGGTCCCTTCTAAACCTATGATTCTATGCAAATACAGCACCAAGCACAGTAGGGACTCTAGATACAATCATGATGTAAAAATACCACCATTTTGTAACTAAAGGGTTTCCTCTGACGTCTTTAACAAGATGATGACACAAGTCATTGAGCTGACCATATCTGGCACTTTATATCATCCAACGCATTTACCGTGAAAGACAAAGCATCACTCTCCCTGTCTAGGGCTGGGGACACAGAGAAATAAGGTGACTTGCTTGGATTCAGGCAGGGTGAAGTTTGTCAGCGTGAGGCAGAAATCAGTGGTGCGTAGTTCTTGTGCCGACCCTCTGCTCAGATGTGAATTTCACCCACACAGTCAGTGATAAAGCTAGGAAATTGCCTTGTTCTGTTTATTCCTTCCCAGCCACTGTCGGAAGACAGGACACTGGGCTATGGACCATTGGTCTGACTCAGCATGGCCATTCCTATGCTTTTCACAGAACTAAGGACTCCTCAAACATAAATGAGCACAAGTATCCCGTCTGTCCCTCCCATGCCCAGACCACTGGGAGACAGTTCTCTTTTTTCTCAAACAAGAGTGGTGGGAACCTTTCAGGAGGTAACAGCTGCTTGGGTTGATTTCCCTCTTCTTCTCTCTATTACAAACTTACCAACTTTGAGGAAGGTTTTGAGTTCCAAGGGCCGGATAATGGGCTGCTTCTCCAAGCGACCATATGTCTCCGCTATGCTCTCCACCTCAACCTTGGGGCACTTAAACAGTTCATAGGTCCCATCCCGGTTCTGGATGAAGCTGCGTGTGATTTCCAAGGGCATCTTGCAACAGAAGCCAGGCACAGGTGATCAGCAAGGAGCATTAATGGCTCTCAACCACCACCAAGCTGTACTTGCACTGTTCCTTAGCTTGCAGGCTCTCAGTAACAAGGCGGAGCCGGTGCGTACAGCCTCAGCTTTCATACATGCCTGCCAACCACCTCTACCAACACAGAAAATGGAGTGTGGGGGCTAAACTCATCTGAGCGCACAATCCCTGCTCAGTACTCCAGAAGAAAGACGCCCCCACCAAAACCCTTGCTTGTAAACTGTAGGAAATATTCCTGCCTGACCCCGGCTGTGATGACCAGTTAATCCTCCTCTAGCTGAGGCTGGAATATGCTCGCTCAAATGTTCCCACCGAAGGAACTCTGCCAAATAATGCTTCCCAATGAGAGAACCTAATGCCGGATTTTCAGCTCAGAATCACTCTGTCGGGAAGCAATCTAGGGCCCCAATTCTGCCAACTCTATGAACTAGTCTACACTAAAAGGCGCTGCCAGTAGAACTAAACCAGCAGAGCCTCCTAGTGGAGACGCAGGTCTTTTGCAGGTATACTTACGCCACCTCCCCTCCCTGAATGACACAGGCTGTGCCGGCAAAAAGACACTTGCTGGTGTAAGAAGAATCTACACGGGGTTATCAGACCCTACCTGACAGCCATGCCGAAAAAACTTTGTCGCACAGACTTGACCTTACACAGGTGAGTAGCCCTGATGAACTCAATGTGTGATTACTCATGGTTGTGTTTGCAGGAGCTGCGTCTACCTCTGCCCTGTCTCCTCCTCAGCCTGCTGACCTAATAGAGTGGGCACCATGCTTGCTCTTTAAAGAGGAACCAGGAGAACAAATAGGCCTTACCTCAGGAGTGTCAAATATTTGCTTGACCTGCAAGATATTGGTGATGTGCCAGGTGTATTTAGAGAAGGTACCCAAAGGCAGGGCATCTTTCCGGACAAAAGCTGTGAACAAGAAGACCACATTACAGATGCTGAAGCTGTAGGGCCACCGCTATTCTATATCCTATGGCAAACCAATCTAGTAACAAGAAGAGGGAGGAAAGGTCACGGCTGCTACCGGGGATACAACTAACACAGTCGAAAAATGCAATTTGATGGTCATGACATTGGATTTCTTCCAGTGAAAGGTATTTTAAATGGAAATTTGTTTCATTTTGGTTTATAAACCACAGTTCTGGGGTGGGAAGATGTTTGTTTAAAAAAAAAACCCACAGATTTTCACAAACAATATTTTATTTTTCCATCAGCTCTAGTCAAGGAGCTCTCTTACTAACTGAATGCCTGTCCCTGGCAAATAACTTATCTTCTCTCTGCCTCATTTCATTCCCCTGTGAAACAGGAATAGTAACACTTACCAGCTGTACCTCAAAGGGGTGCCCTAGGGCTACCTCAATCTGTGGTTTTAAAGATGAGCAAATATACATATTTCTGACAAGATGTTGGCAAACTTAAAACAGAAAAGCGGCTGCAAAGATGAAATATGTGGGAGGAACTGTTGAACTGTAACGAGTCTGGGCACCTGAATGTTTGCTACAATGCCATCCTCGGCCACCTTTTGCTTTGACTAAAGGCTCCCGAGCATTGTTCCTCTCACTGTTTCCTGCCATGGAACCTCACTTCTGAGGTCAGAAACACAAGCTGTGTAGTCTGGCCTACAGGGATACCGAAGGAGACTGTAGATGCAACGTGCTCGATGTCTAGGAAACCAAGAATATGTGGTTTTAAAGCATCTGTGCTCCCCCGTCCCCACTGGGTCTCCTGTTGAGGAAAGGACTGACACCACGCAAGTAGCCTGGTAAATATTATTAAGCGGAATTTGTACTTGAAATATTTCACTTGCAGGTCTAAAAAGGGTTAGACATGAAACCAAGCCTCAAAACACCCCTGCGAGTTAGGTCAGCATACCCACGTTACAGGTAATGAACTGAACCACAGAGAGGCCAGGCAACCTGCCCCACGTTCACACAGCAGAGCTGGGACTAGAAGCAGCAGCCCTGCTTTTTGGGCCTATTGCCCCGCCGCTAGAGTACGCTGCTTCCACTATATATTTTGGGTGGTCTAAAGGTTGGAGGAAGTGACTTAAAAAACTTCCCTATGTAGACAAGGCCTACAATGTATACAGGTGCACTGTCTCTGAGGACACTCTTCTTCCAGGGTTGGCTTAAAACCCTTCCCAAGCCTCATAAACTTTAAACTGGAAAAAGCTGCTCTTATACCAGAATAGTGTCCACAGGGAGGTGACACCTGTATAGCTGTATCGCTTTACCTTCACGCCTTTGGTTATATTGAAAAAGCTTTCCCACATACACAATGCCCGTAGAGGCAGGGAGGTCATGCTTCAAACTGGTTAAACCACCAGTGAGACTCTAAGCAAGTCACCTGTCAAACAAACAATTCCAGGTGTGAAACTGGAGGACCTCACAACAAACAAACAATGCCTCTGAGATCTGTTGCTGGCAACAGGTAAGTTACACTGCTATGCCATCCAGAATGATTTTCGGAATCCCTGTGAATCGTAAAATATTTCCCCTTGTGACCCAATTTACTATTCTCTTCTAATTAGGGCTTAAGAGTAGTGAAGATTCAAACACGGATGACATGCTACAAGCTACCATGGCCTCTGACTCAGCATTTTTAAACTACAAGGGTAGAAATACTGTATTTACAAAGCAGTTACTGCTCTGGTAGAATGAACACTGCATGTAATTCGCCCCTGAGCAGAGGGCCAGCACAACACCTCGAGAGAGAGAGGCCCATTGCTTACGAGTGAATTTCTCCCACTGGGCATAAGGATTTTTTAGTATGAATGCAGAGAACAGTCCCTGGAATACATGGAGTATTAATGACACTGCCTCCTGTTGCCACAGCGGGCTGTTATGGTCTGTCACATCAATAACCCCCCCGTTTGAAGAATCGTAAATACACACTGACATAGCAGGCAGGGAGGCTGAGGAGCCATCACAATCTGTGGGCTGTCTTCTCCAATATGCACTGACCAAGTGGACTGCATTGGAAAGCCACCTTTCCACTGACAGTGGCCTAATGACAGGGTCACTGTGAGTTTGTGTTGTAACTGTTCACATCCTGGCTTTGGAGGTTTTAAATCCGGTTGATACGTTTTTTAAAAAAGGTAAATACACCCTGGTCTACAGTGAACGTCAGGCTGCTGTGGGGGGTTGCCTGCCATTGACTGGCCCTGCAGTCTGGCCTCCTCGGTTTATTCAAAGTACAGGGACAGCATGAGCAGCACCAGCTTCCCGCACATTGCCCAGCCACTGTGCTCCACTCTTGAGCTGGAGAGAGCACTCTCCCAGGCTGAGGAGAGCGGCGTCTGTCTCCAGAGCCCGTTCAGTCCTCAGCCTCTCTGCTGGGGCTGACTGCAGAGATGCCACTTAGTGCCCAGCGGGTTGATGGACTTTAGCGGATGGACACGTATGCATCGGGGACTGGACAATCAACTAATTTTACAGACATCAGGTAGCCACGAGTGACTTACTCTCTGCTGACCTGAGACAAGCCATCTAGGCTCCATATCCCACCACCGATCCCCAGAGCTATCCAGTGATCCTTTCACTTGCTTCGTAACCACGCAATACCGCATACTCCCAACCTCACAGAGAGCTTGTAAACCTCGTCCTCCCAATGCAGGGCCGAAAAACACTAAATGAGATCGGTTTTTGCATGGGAGCACACAGAGATTTCCCAGTGTTTGGAGTGCCAAAGCTTTGTGCTGATGAGCTCATAAGATCTTGTACCTGTAGTGGAATTAGGCAGCCGTTTCTTTGTGCTTCCTACGGAAATCCTCTGCTGTAGGGCTTCGAAGAAAGCCTGAGGTATGTGGAACACCAGCGGCTCCGGTTTGCCTGCACGTTAAACCACGAGGGACTTAGAGGAGACGAGAAAGGAGCAGTTGGACAGCAAACAGGTGGTATGGGACATGATATTAATAAATATTCTTAAGTGCATCTACAAGGATTCCGTTTCACCAGGACAAAAGGTCGTTGGTTTCATTTTCCCTTCAAGGTCTTGTCAGATCTCACAAGCTAAGCTCTGGCCTGATCAGTACCTGAAAGGCAGATCTCCACCAATAACACAGGGTGCTGCAGGTCTTGTATCAGTACCAAACCAGCATCCCAGCATGGGAATTAAGGGACCCCTTCAAAATTCATGCTTGAGCAATTCCAGTTTGCCTAACTAAATTGCCACTGCAGCTTCAACAGGCGATGGAGCTTTTTGCTTCTTGTCCTCCATGGCTATATAGCTTTGCTGTGTGCTGTGAAATAAGCTGCCATATCCACTTTCAGTAGAGGGTGAAATGAGGAGAGAAGTTTGAGGCGCAAGTGGTGTTCTTGTCCATCCTCCCTGTTGAAGGAAAAGGCCCAGGTAGGGACCATCGCATTGCGTGATTACGCAGGTGGTGTCAGAGAGAGGGCTTTGGATTCTTCGACCATGGGATGTTGTTCCAGGAAGAAGGATTACTAGGAAGAGATGGGATTCACCTAACCAAGAGAGGGAAGAGTATCTTTGCAAACAAGCTGGCTAACCTAGTGAGGAGGGCTTTAGACTAGGTTCGATGGCGGACGGGGACCTAAGCCCGAAAGTAAGTGGGGAAGTGGGACATCAGAAGGAAGCAGAAGGAGGACGATGCAACAGGGGAGGCCTCCAGAATTGCACTGAGAAAGTAGGGCAATCGGCCAGTTATGTCAAGTGCCTGTACACAAATGCTAGAAGCCTGGGAAATAAGCAGGGGGAATTGGAAGTCCTGGCACAGTCAGGGAACTTTTATATGGTTGGAATAACTGAGACTTGGTGGAGTAACTCACATGACTGGAGCACTGTCATGGATGGGTATAAACTGTTCAGGAAGGACAGGCAGGGGTGAAAGGGTGGAGGAGTTGCACTGTATGTAAGAGATCACTATGATTGCTCTGAGCTCCAGTAGGAAACTGGAGATAAACCAGTTGAGAGACTCTGGGTTAAGCTTAGAAGCAAGAACAATAAGGGTGATGTCATGGTGGGGGTCTGTTATACACCACCAGACCAGGAGGACGAGGTAGATGAGGCTTTCTTCAGTCAACTAGGGAAAGTTTCCAGTTCACAGGCCCTGATTCTCATGGGGGACTTCAATCACCCTGACATCTGCTGGAAGAGCAATACAGCAGGGCACAAACAATCCAGGAAGTTTTTGGAGAGTGTGGCGGACAACTTCCTGGTGCAAGTGCTGGAGCAACCAACTAGGGGCCGTGCTCCTCTTGACATGCTGCTCACAAACAGGGAAGATTTGGTAGGGGAAGTAGAAGTGGGTGACAACCTAGGCAGCAGTGACCATGAGATGGTCGAGTTCAGGATCCTGACAAAAGGAAGAAAGCAGAATAACAGGATACAGGCAGTGGACTTCAGAAAAGCAGACTGACTCCCTCAGGGAGTTGATGGGCAGAATCCCCCGGAAGGCTAATATGAGGGGAAAAGGAATCCAAGAGGCCTGGCTGTATTTTAAAGAAACCTTATTGAGGGCACAGGAACAAACCATGCCGATGTGCAGAAAGAATAGCAAATATGGTAGGTGCCCAGTTTGGCTTAACAAAGAAGTCTTTGGGAAGCTTAAACACAAAAAAGAAGCTTATGAGAAGCGGAAGCTTGGACAGATGACTAGGGAGGATTATAAAAATACTGCTCGAACATGCAGGAATGAAATCAGGAAGGCCAAAGCGCAACTGGAGTTGCATCTAGCAAGGGATGTGAAGGGGAACAAGGGTTTTCTACAAGTATGTTAGCAAGAAGAGGAAGATTAAGGAAAGTGTGGGTCCCTTACAGAATGGGGGAGGCAACCTAGTGACAGAGGATGTGGAGAAAGCTGAGGTACTCAATGCCTTTTTTGCCTCTGTCTTCACAGACAAGGTCAGCTCCCAGACTGCTGCACTGGGTGGCACAGAATGGGGAGGAGGTGAACATCCCATAGTGCTGAAGGAACAGGTCCAGGACTATTTAGAAAGATTGGACATACACAAGTCCATGGGGCCAGATGCAATGCATCCTAGGGTGCTCAGGGAGTTGGCTGATGTGATTTCAGAGCCATTGGCTATTATCTTTGAAAGCTCGTGGCAATTGGGGGAGGGCCCTGATGTTTGGAAAAAGACAAATATAGTGCCCATCTTCAAGAAAGGGAAGAAAGAGGATCCATGGAACTACAGACCTGTCAGCCTCACCTCAATCCCTGGAAAAATCATGGAGCAGGCCCTCAAGGAATCCATTTTAAAGTACTTGGAAGAGAGAAAGGTGATCAGGAGCAGTCAACATGGATTCACCAAGGGCAAGTCATGCCTGACCAACCTGATTGCCTTCTATGGCTTGCTCTACACTTATCTGGCGATTCGGTGGCAGCCGACGGGAGTTACGCAAGCTACGCAGAGTAACTGCATAGGGCATCCTGTGGCACTACAATTAATGTACTGCCCTTTTCTCAGGCTTGTGCCTAAAGACACAATCTAGCCCTACGGGCAAAACTCATCCCTGTGCAGAAGGCCAGCACAAAGCCTTATGCAAGACTTCAGACCATGTTTGATGTTTACAGGGAGAATCAAGACTGAAGGAAACACCCAAATCAAAAGGCATGCTGGCCTCCCCCCCAGCCTCATGTTCTTCTCCCTTTGACCCAGCTGACATTTAAAGCTGATCACGACCTATGCTGCTTAGCTATTGCTGCTGCTTTAAGAACAAAGCAGCCATGAGACAAGATTCTAGGCTCACGTGAGGTGGCTCCCAGACAATACTTACCATCAAACTGGTAATGCATGGTTTGATGGATGCGTTCAGTGACGCTGGTCAGCCATTCCTGGAAGGATACGGTCACCTGGGACTCATCCAGCAGCTGATTACAGGCTAAAAGAAAAGGAACCCCTTCATTAAATACAACTGCTGTCTTTAAATAGAAAGGATAAGCATTTTTCACTCCCCCAATGCTGTTTCCAAAGGAAACAATGAGCAGTGAAAATCTAGATGCATGTTGGATTCACACCAGACTCTCTGTGTGTGTGTACGTAAGTGGTGTGAATCTCAAAGTATTTTCAGCAGTACATTTATTAGACAGCTTCCAGAATATGTAGACTTGATACTATTCACTAAATACAAAGCAGAAACACAGGGTGCAGAGGACGTGAGATCAATGAACAGCGACATTTCTGCTGTGGGGGGGGAAGACATTATTTCCATTATGCATCCCATTTCCAGGCTTTTATAACTACAGTGGAGTGAATGTTTTTTAACTAAATGTTTTTTGCTGGCAAATGCATTATTCGGGGTCCAAAACTATTTGATGAATTTGGGTTGACGCTGATGAACAGCTTAGGTGGGGGAAAAACATTCAAGAGTTTAAATGTTTTGTTTCAACTGTTTCATTTCAAGACAGCATTTTGAGTTTAAATTTGGTCAGCTTTAAAAAACAAACCAACATTAAAAAAAAAGTTGAAAAATGCCCAAATTGAAACAAAGAATTTAAAAAAACCCAAATGTTTTAGGTGACTCAAAACATTTTGCGTCAGTTTGATGAAAAAAATTCTCTTTGGTTCAAATTGCATCAGATTTTTTGGTTCCAACCCCACCATAAAAATCCATTATTCACTCAGCTCTCCTGTTAAAAGTCCCTGGAGCCTGTACAGCCAAGTGCTTGTGTTCACAAACACATGCACACACACACCCAGACCTGCAACTTTAGACCCGATTTTCAGAAGTGCTGAGCACCATCAACTCAGTGGGAGCTGCATGCGCTCAGCACCACAGAAAAATCAGGCCCTTCGTATTGTGTATCGATTTCCACATCAACTGTGTCCCAAAATGAGAGTTGGAACTCAAACCTGCAAAGACTTGTGTGTGTGGTTAAGTTTAAATGCTGCAAGAGGTCATACTGAAGCCAGTGGAACTATGCACAGCGCATAAAGTTAGACAAGTCACAAGCATGTAAGTCTTTGCAGGTTTTGGGACACATTTTGCTTAACCAAATCCTCCCTGAAGTTTCAGCTGGCTCTGGTGCTTTTTGCTTCTTGTCCGAGGTTGTGTTGCTGGGTAGCGTTGCTGCTGTGTGCTATTACATAAATTGCTATATCCAACCCAGAGGTGAAAGCACTTTCAATAAAGGATAAGCACCTGTTATGACCTGGGAGAAACCTTGTTACAGATTGAGTTAAAAGCCTGTTGAGATTGATAGGTGTGAACTCACCTTTCAGTTAACATAACTGTAAGCATAAGCCCCTCACCTAAGCCAAAAAGTGTGTGTGAATGTGCCCATTGACTCCTATTTTTGGCTGAGTATTGTTTTGGGGAGGTGTGTACATGTGTGTGGGAAGGGAGAACACACAGAAACTGAGAACAGACAAGGGCAGAAAACACAAAAAGCAAGATAACCAAACAGGAGCCTGTAAGAACAATGTGGTCCTCGAAAAAGCTAGAGAGAGAGTTTTTGTGTCTAGTGTTGGCCAAAGAAACTTGAGAGCTATAAGCTAAGAAACTACTTCTTCTGTTCTTGGTTCCTCTTGCATTCAGAGGAACAGGATTTTGTTCATTCCTTGTAAATAAACACGATTGCATCAGAGAAAACACCAGACTCGATCAATTTCTACTTTCAACTGGAACATCACCAATGCCTGAACTTTAATTAGCCGCTCAGGTCAAAAATGGGCAACTCGCCTTAGTACAGCTCATAATCCCTTTGACCTGTAGAAGGATCAGGCCCCAAAATAAGAAAAATTAAGAAGCACAGACAAGGAGCAAAGACATTTTCAGCTGAGAGTTGATGAGGCAGAGAGATACAAGAAGGAGACAGAGAATGCAGTAAGTGCTTTTAAGCAGCAAAAAGGAAAATTGATTTGTTCTGTCTTTACTTCGTTCCTAGAACAAGTAACGAGGGAAGAGCATTAGGAAAACCACAGAAGGTAACCAGGAGTTTCAGGTGAACAAGAAAAATGAATAAATAGGAAAAGAAAGTGTTTATTTTATAAGAGTCAGATCCAAATACCATTAATGTCAATGGAAAGGCTTCCACAGGTTTCCATGGGAACTGGATTGAGTTTTAAATCCCTAAGGACCTGTCATGGTAAACAGAAATATAGAAATACTCCTAAATAGATAGAGAAAAAAGCAATCCTAAAATTATATGTAAATAAATAGTCCTAAAATATAGAGGTATAAATAACCCAAAGGAAGCCAGGAGTTATTTGAGTCTGCCATTTGTGCTTGGCATGTCCCCAGTCAGAACGACTGCGTTGGTTCTCCCTTACCTTGAGATTACACTGGTGTAACTCTACTGGCTTTGATGGAGTTACATCAGTGTAAATCAGGAGTAAAGGAGAGGAGAATCAGGCCACTAGACTGTAGAAGAACAGAAGACAGAACCTGGCTTGCCTTTTGAACAAATATTTGCCACCGAGTGGTTGTAAAATGCATTTATTTATTGATTCTGGCAAAGAATCACCTCACACAGACACACAGCTGGGAGATGATGCACAGACAGTGGCAAGTGACAAAGGCCAGAATAAAGCTCAAGTCAGTTTTCTATTCTGATTTGGTCAAACTGTTTAGTTTCATTGTAAATCATTTTTAATTTAAAAAAAAAACCACTTTATAAACACAACACTATCCCCTCAACAAACTTTTTTTTTTTTAAGCTCGGTATTAGAAGGAAGAAATCCAAGCAGCTATACAAGAGAGTGAGTCGGCACCATCTTTCAGACCGACACTGTTATTCAGGTCATAGTTTTGCCGGCACACAGGAGTTACAAAATTGCAATAAAAGAGTTTGGGAACCTCGGATTGGATTTTCATCTCACTCCACTGCACACCTGGAGTTATTCCACTGAAATCAATGGAGTTATACCACTGTTGGCAAGAGGGAGAAGCAGGCCCATAATGCTTCTTTCACAAGGGTTATAACAACTTGAGCCAAATCATCAGCGGGTGTAAATATGCATGGCTCTGTTGACTTCCATAGGGCTATAGAAACAGACACCAGCTGAGGATCTGGCCTTTGGTTTGCAGCATTTTTTCCCACCCACCAGCTATTTTTATATTTCTGCTGCTCTTACGGCTGAGAAAAGAGACTGCAGGAATGAAACTTACCTTGCCTTTTTAGTGAAGAGGCTACAGCTGGCTTTTTCAGGCCACTTTTCCTCAGATTGCTGTTGACTGGATCTTGAGCCAGTAGTGGACTATTTCCTTGTGTACCTTAATTTAAAAGAGCTTTAGTTTCCACACCAGTGCATGACTTGCAGAGCTAGAATAGTAGCTTCTGACAATCTAGTTTAACAACTGAGATCCTCAGGGGCTCCATCCTTGCACAGGGATGGAATTGACGAGATGCTTTCCATCTCCAACAACCAGCACCCCAAGTGCTGGTAACAACTGCTACACTACAGTGCAGACCAAGGGAGACAATTAGCTACAATGCCCCCTGATTCTGAATTTTAGTTATGAATGATTTCTTTATGCACCAGGTAAACCCTGCCCTGGACCTTGTAAGAAAAAGGTTTAAAATCCTACTTTGGAGTCAGAGAAGGGAACTCTCCACCCGCCTGCATCGTATCATTGCAGTTGTCAAACCAGGAGGCAGTTTCCTCCAGGTGAGTGAGGAATAACGTGTTCACGTGGCAATGTGATTCATTCCCAACTAAAGTCAGTGGAGATACTGGTGTGAGGAAGAATTACCAGTGGGAGTGAAGGCAACAGAATGACGACTTTTACTGTCAATGTTTTGCACAGCTCTGTTTGATACTAGAGGGCCAGATCAGACAGGAATGATCCCGTTGAGATCAATAGGATGGAGGAAGGGTAGATAGGATCAGGTGTCTAGTGTGACAGATGTGAGGCTGCACTGTAATACTTTATAAATACTGTACGTGATCTGGCTAGTGGGATGCTTTTTGTACGAATGATGACTAAAATAAGCAGGAAAAAAATCAATGGCTAAGATAAACTACCACCATCATCATCACCACCACCCTGGTTAACCCTTCGGCAGTTAGCTCAAAAGATGCTACCACTTGGGTCCAGCCACATTTCAAAACTTGCTTTGCCAAAAGGGGCCAATGCAGGGAGCCAGCAGATCCAAAGGACTTGAAACAGTTAAAGACCCTCTCTGTCCAGCAGAGACAGAGGCAGTTGCTGGGGAGCTGTTTAGGTGGACACCTAGGACCCACTGGGCTGTCTGAAGAAGCCGGCTGCCCGCCTACCAGCCAGGATTGTAAGCTTGAGGGAAGAGAGACATAGGTATAAATCCTGTTTTCAAATCCTTCTCTCTAAATGCTTTATTCCTACTGTTCAGATTAAACAATCCTTGGGTTTAAGAAGGCTCTTTGGTCACGACATTCATCACTGGCCACACACCCCCAAAGGGAAGAACCACAGGTGCTGGACCCAGTTGGACCTGCTGAGTAACCACAGGGCATACCTAGGGTGCTGCGTCCCAGGGCCCGGTCTGAGAGGGAGAATTGCTTAATTCTTCCCAGGAGAGGTGAACGCCTGACACCTGAGGGAGCGCACTCAGAGATAGGACAGAGGCAACATCCAGTTTCACTGAATCCCATTAAAAACCACCGGCTGGTTAAAAGATTCAAATGTTCATTCAGATCAGCAATAACCTGATCCAATCTACAGACACCCACTGAAACCCCTATTAAAGAACCGAACAGTCCCTTACCAGATGCTTCATCCTTTTTCCTCTTTTTTGGCTTGGAAGTAGTGGACTCGCCAGCCTGCACAGTGGATTCAGGATGGCAAACTAACTGGGGCACTATGATCCCTTTGAGACCTGGAAAAAACAACCCTTGAGTCTTTATAACTAAACAAATATAATTAAGTGCGAGGTGTAAGCATGGCCCTGATACTGCAAACATGTATGCACATGCTTAAATTTACTTGTGTGCGTAGTCCAGCTAAACTCAGTGGGGCTACCCATATGAGATTACTCACATGAAAGTGCCAATGTGAACTTAGTCTATATTTCCAAACATTCACAGCTTTGTTCATTTCTCACCATTTCTCCCCCTCCACATTTATACGGGGCCTGTTTCTGTAAATCCTTACTCACATGAGTAATCCTTGGCCACGCAAGTAAGGATCACGGACTGTCAGTACGCCACATTTCCAGAGTTCAGCATGAAAAAAATAAGTAGCAACTTTTACAGAAACGTTTACTTTCCCACATGTACAAGACTGTAAGGATTAAAATTAAAAAACCACAACTTTTGGCCAGAAGAGACCTCTTTGACAAGTTAAAATGAAAACAGAGGGAGGGATGGAGGGGAAGGAGTCATAACTAAAAGCATTTTGCCGTGTGAACACCACCACTTGCTACTAAGGAAATATTAGGATATTAAAAGTAGGGGTGTGGGGGATGGGGGGTGACAAAGATAAAATATCAGTGTAAGCTGTGGTCTTCTTTCCTGCACATTTCTCTGTGTGTAGAGCTATTCTGCTTCAATATCTAGTGATCCTAATATGAAACCACAAACCAGCTACACACCTCTGCATGGCTGGCACAACAGCTACCCTTTTAAAGGCAAGATTCCTTCCAGAGGCAAACAGGAGCATCTCTGGCTTCAGTGTGAATTCTACATGCTTATACTGGGGCTTGGCTGATTTCCAAAATGCGGTTGAAGAGATCCCTTTGTAATTGAAGAGATAAAGAACTAAATAGGCCAATTTCTCCCTGGGCATAGTCCCACCAGGTTCAATGGTGTTACGTGAGAGATTCATGTGGCCCAGTACGTACACGGTGGCAAAGTGGTGGTGGAAATGGACAGTAACCACTTACTGACAGCTGGACAACAACTACAATACCTTGCACTTCTTTAGCAGGTCTCACCTAAAGATCTCAATGCATTTCACTAATCAGTGAAGTCCCCAAAGTTACTAGGTATGGTCAGCTCTATTTTATAGATGGGGAAACTGAGGCACAGCTGGTTTGAGGAACTTGGCTAGGGTCACACAACAAGTCAGAAGTAGCGTTAATGTTGTGTTGATGTAGTCTGGGCACCTGTGGCCTGATTCTGATCTCACACCAATTTCAAAACGCCTAGCACAAAGCGGCCTTGATCCATGATGGGGGCTCTCCCTTGCTCCTCAATACAAATAATAATTTACACAGGTGCAGCTCCAATTCATAGGTTTGTTCCTGATCTTAATTACACGGGCATAAATCAGAATTAGTCCCTTAGGGCCAAAACTGTTCAAGGTATTTCAGTACCTAAAGATGCAACGAGGTGCCGAATTGAATTTTCAAGAGCATTTGGCTGCCTCATTCCCTTTGGTTCCTATAAGCAACTAAATGCTTTTTCAAAAATCCAGTAGGCATCTAGCTCTATCTTTAGCTACAAAAATGTAGCTGTTAATGATCATGCAGCTGATCTGGTTTCACTAGATGTTGGAAACAAACGCCCTAATACGTGTACTCAGCTTCCACACAAGTGTTCCTTTCTTAGTCCTAAGGCCATTTGATGTTCATCACATCCAAAATACAAATACAAACAGGCATACTTTTACTCTAAATCCTAGCGCCAATACAGTTCAAAGTCCTGGCCAAATACTCATCACCACTGCATATCTTGGGAGATACATTCACATCACGGGAGGGAAAGGAACAGCTCTGACTACGCAACTCCTAACCCTTGCCTTTTATACACTAGAATAAACCAATGATTTTATTGCTGGTTATCGGACCTTAGCTAACCCCAGAAGAGGCAGTTTAGGGCTGAAACTTCGTCCTCTCCTGCCGGTTAAGACAAGATTAATGGCTGCGCCCCTCTCCTCAAGGTTTTCTGCCCAATTATCCATGTTTTCCTTCTTTTTTTACCTCAACCCAAACCTTAAGATAATACGGGTGGGTACGTCAAGGATCACTACTGATTTAACACACACAACCCTTCTTTTTCATTGTCTCATTCTTCTGGCCGCACGCTTTGGGCTTCTCACTCATGCTAACATCCAAATTCAGATTAAAACTGAAGTTCATCCAGGTGTCTATATCCCTACTCTAGTGAAACATTTTAACCCCTTACAAACCAGGCACTCTTCCCAGCAAAATACAGAATTGATCAACCCTAACCCAGGCGAGTAAGGAGCTTACAGAGACTATGGGAATAAATGCTTTTCTTGCCAAAACAGCACCATGCTATACGTAACCAAGGTTAATTAAACAGTCATAGCTTAACATACAGCACTTAAAGGCCCAAATCCATCTCCTCCCCCCCCCCCCCAAAAAATCCCTTCAAAAGCCATTACTCGTGTATACCTTTTACCCCTGAATGGACAGATGGGGGGCTCCCTCCCAGTTTAGCTCCCCCAAGAGAAACTCTTCCTGGGTTCTTGATTTTCCTCCACACAAGGCAGCCTAGCAGGAAAGAAGCCAGCCAGCAATGATCAGCTGTGCATCTGCCTCTGATTCATTACACCTACCCAGACCATCCAGGTAAGGTTTCTGGCTCCTCCTGTAATGTGAGTTACTTGCATAGCGATGAGGTGGGTAAACAAGATTGGGGGAGCTGGGTAGGGAGTGATATCCCCCTATGGTTCTGATCTCCTGCAGGCCATATTTGTTTTACAAGCCAGAGATACAAATGCTCTACGGTAGGCATGGTTTAGCAGTCGCCAGCTGGGGGAATGGACAAGTCCAGGAAATCTGTCCCCATGCAGACGCTACCCATCAGTTTGAATACTGCTCACCAAACCCGGTACTCTCTCATTTCCCACCCCCATCTTCTATTGCTCCCTGGTCGTTCAAAACCTCCCTTCCAGCCCAGGCCTGCACTAGCCCCACTTACCGCTGGAATCGTAACTGAGGAAGTCCGAGAACTCCTGTGCCAAGGTCTCGTCGCTGGCAAAGGCACAGATGCAGGCGAAGAAATGAATGCATCTCTGGGCAGCCTCTTCTTTGGCCGAGCTGGCCTTGCTGGATTTCAGAGCCTGGCACGAGCAGAGAAACCTGTGCTCTGGCACGTTCTTATTGCTCATCTTCTGGGCAAAGGAGGCATGGAGATACCCCAAGCTGTGCTTCTGACTGGCCGTGCACTTCACCACCAGAATGTTCTTGGTAACCCTTTGAACCAGGGGGCCGGTGGGCTCCGTTGCCAGCTGCCAGATGGTTTGCTTAGTTTCAGGGGAGGCCTGCATGGAGTTTAGGATGGAGCTTTTCAAGGTCAAAGGGGTAGCCTCAGTCTGACAGTTCACGGCCAACTTGATGTGCTGGCACTGGTTTTCCACCACGCCTTGAGTGGCTACCTTCAAACAGGATGGAACGTAGCAGCGTCCGGAGCTGAGCTGTGTGATGATGGTGCCATCCACTGTCTGGATGGTGGTCTCTGAAACACCCAACTCTACAAAGCACCGGTAGTCTGGCCCTCTGTCTCTCTGCCGCACCGAGTAGATCTGCAGATCTGAGCCAGTGATGATCTTCACGGCGTCGACACCGGGCTGCTTCCGAGCCCCATAGCGGAAGATCGTTCCGCAGGTTTTGTTCTTGCAGCTCAGCCCTCGAGTGCCGTTGTAAGTGCCGCACCGGGGACATTTCCTGATTCCTCTGAGCGTAGCTTTTCCCAAGTCCGATAAGAAGGCTGGGACTTTAGTCCTCACTGAGTTCGGTTCCATCCTCCGGGGAGCCTGAAACACCGGAGAAGTCAAGAAGTCAGCCAAACTGGATTTCCTGCTTTGCTCTCACTGCTCATGTTATTACGATTTGTATTACAGTAGCACCGAGAGGCGCAATGAGCTCAAAGCCCCACTGTGCTAGGGACTGTTCAAATACATACGATCCTCAACATTTCACTATCGAAGCAGACAAAAGGTGGGAGGGGAAACAGAGACAGAGAGAGGGGAAGTGACTTGTCCAAAATCACACGGCAGGTCAGTGGCAGAGCTGGGAACAGAATCCAAGTCTCTTGCATCCCAATTTAATGCCCCATCTGCTAGACCACACAGGGTGTTTCAAATCATTTGACTATAATAAAAGATTAAACATGCTATTTAAAAGAGCACCCTTGCCTGTGTTATTCATCACAGCTTCTCTTACTAAAAGAGCTGAAAAGAAATTAGCACTAAATCTTCAAAGGGGCCCAGAATAGATGCAGTCAGCCTCATGCATACATAGCCATTTTGCTAGCTGAGAGACTCGGACTGGTGAAGAGGGGCACGAGTACAGAGCAGCCACCAGTATTTTCACCACCATGTCATCTAACCCTAAGAGCAGCACTGAAAGTGGGGTAGCATTTTCAAAGGCGCTTCGGCGATCTGGATGCCCTATTCCCCTACATTCCCTTGGGAACTGGGTGCCCAGATCCCTTCGGCAACTCTGAAAAGCTCAGCCACGCTGGTTAAAATAGAGGAGGCCAACTGACCCTAGTGCTTCTTTAGTTGGAGGTGCATGGGTAATGATGGCGGGAACGCGTTCAAGAAAAGCTCCACGGAGACAATGTTCTCTCTCTACACACATGCATAGCACCATGTTCACACTATAAATTCTTTTCAGACTCTTCAGTGCAGGAGAAAGTATGGCTGGGAAACCCCTGCTATATCAATAACCCTACCCCACTTCCACCAAGGCCTGGTCTACACGGAGTTTTTGTACCACTATAACTATTTTGGTTAGAGGTGTGAGTTTTACCAGTGCAGTTATACCAGTACAACGCCTGGGGTAGACGCAGTTACATCAACATAAAGGTGCCTTATACAAGGATAGCTAATTCCTCTTCTCGTTGTCCCATATGGGAAGAAGCCATACCAGGATAAGCACTTTTATACTGGTATAAATGCATCAAACGGGAAGGGTTGTACCGTATTAGCTATACCAGCTATACATAATGAAAGCCGTACAACTTTTGCGTGTAGACGAGGCCTGAACTTAAAACCCTGATCAGAATGGCTCAATGATATTCTTACTATGTAGGGATCTCATCTTTCAGCCCTAACTCACAACTAAGTCTGCTAAAGATAGTTCCCTCCCACCCCCAGGTGTAAATCAGAAGTATTGACATCAATGGAGTTATATCAGTGTAAAACTGTGTTAGAGGCAAGACATGCCCCATGAGACTATTCAGAGTAAAGGCTGCAAAGATCAGGGAATCCTGACCCCCCCAGATAACAATTTGGATAGAACTATAACAACCTGGACCCAGATCCTCAAAAGTATTTAGGCACTTAAATGGGATTGCAATGGGAGTTAGGATCCTGAATATCTTTGATGATCTGGGCTCAGGTATCAAATTCTGGCAGGGTTGTCTCAGGCTTTCTGAGGCAGAAACATTGACTCCTATACAGCTTGTTATCAAGGGTCTTTTGAATGAGTCCTTTATATATATGTACAGATGTATCATCTCCATTCTGCTTCGCATGGACATTAAAAATCCCCCAGCAGTTAAGAGTTTGCTCCAGGTTCATTGCCAAAATATGCCCTCTCCCCATTGCTGTGGAGTGAACTGTACACCAGTTCTCTGAATGACAGCTGACCTCCTGCCCCGATGGCAGCCTCCCTTCAAGTGTGAATGCCTTGATTCTTGCCTGTATATATGGGGCTAACAAGCAGAGTTCTGCATATGGCTTGCAGGAAGTGGTCGATGGTAAACTGGGAGGAGGAAAGGCCTTTGTAGAAATGTAAAGGTAAGTATAGGTTATTAAGAGAGTGTGAGTCAGTTGCATGTGTATAGGAAAATAGAGGGATGACATGAAAGATCAGGTGAATGAGAGTGGGAAAATGAGATACAAGAAGCAATTATGGGAGAGGAAACACTGAGAATTGAAAGGGGAAGGTAAAGGTAGTGAGATGAGGGAACAGTTGTGCAGAGACTTTAAGGTGAAGATCTGTGTGAGCAACTATTTTCCACTTTTGATTATAGCTGCAGGCAAAACAGCTGGGGTTCCTAGCATACTGGGGGTGGGTGTGCAGAAAAAAAGTAAACCGTATATACAACAGGCTTATAAATCTCATCTCTTTTTCCACACCAGCACACTATCACCCGATAACGCTGCTGACACTTCATTCAGAAGAAAAGCACATGACATAATTTGTACTCACGTCTTCAGCTAAGAATGTCTCACATGGGCTCTGTGTTTGGGGTTATTGGGAAAAGGTGAGATCTGACACTTTCAAGTCTTCCTAGAATTCTGACCAGTGTCTAACCTCTAAACGTAGAGATGTCATAATAAAAAAGTTCTGTTTGATCTGTTGGTGGCAAACTGTTATGATGTTGCTGTGAGGTCACAATAGAGCAGAGCTGCATGGAGGGTGGGACCTGGATCTACAATTAATCCAGCAGAATGTGACCTTTGGAACATACTGGATAGCCAGGAGTATAATGTATAAGACTAGGATTTAGATGAATGATGGGTGTTGGACTTCGGCAAAAGAATGAGAGGACCAAGTGATCTAATGGCTTTTACTATACAGAATGAAATAAACTAGGCTAGGCAGAAGTAGATTTTTATTTTTTCATAATTTTTATGGATAATATCCATGTTTCCCTATAAGCTTTTTTTATTTTTATCTATTTAAATTTTCACAGTTGCGAGAAATTATGTGTGTGTGTGGGGGGGGGGGGGTGCAGACCAAAAATGATTTAGTGACAGTAGACGTTGAGATTCAAAAAGGTAAAGTTTTATAACTGTTAAACACAAATTGTCAACATCACATGTCAAAAAGTACTTAGTAAATACTGTTAAGTCAAACTCTAAGAAGATCTCAAAATCGCACTTTTCTTCCTTTGCCTATCTGCACATTTTGATTACCATCAATGGAAATATTATTGCATTGACTTGTGTGTGTACAGTGAAATTGACATTTACTGACATTTACTGAAAAAAAATGACCAAGTGAGAGAACAAGTTCTTATTAAGACCATTAGCAATAGTCCAATGAACTTTTAAGAACACTAAAATCTGCCAATGTTCTGTAGATAGGAAATTGAACTTAGTCTTCTCCAGCTACACAAACACTATGCACTGAAACCTATTCACTTATTTGTGCTCAGAGCTATGATGGAACAAAGGATTATGTCAATTTATTTCACAGGAAGTAGACTGTCATAAAAGTGTTATTTTTTATTTGTTCAGTGCTAGCAACATGCATGGCAGAAGACAAGTGCAAAAATAAAGCCAGGTACTGCCCCACAGAGTTTCCAATCTAAGCAAGACAGATAGACACTGGGAACCAGATGAAAAAATAAGCAGGATGTTCGTTTTTATTTGTATGTAATATTGTTGACTCACTTCTTGTGAACATTTGAAAAGAAATTAGTCTTGAGGAAGGATTTTAATGGAATAAGGCTGGCAGTATGACAGATTCACCCAGGAAAGAATGAGAAGTTATGGAACTTTGAGTAACAGCTACCAAACATGTACAAACTTGGCTACGTAAAGTAATCTTACAATATCACAGATTCAGAGGAATCGCTATAGTTTTGTTTTTAAAAAAAGCATGAAGCTGATACACAGAGATAATAAGAGCTTTGAAAACACTGAAAAAGAAAATTTCAGATAGTTTGAAAGACTCTTTTGAGGGATTTGGTCTTTGTTCCTTGCCTTGTATTTATATGTATTAAAAAGATGCAGATGAAGAGCATAGCAGTGCGGATTGTCTTTTGTAAGCAGTGTGTTTGAATGTAGGTGTTTGCTAGGTGCCTTTCCTTCCTTAGTCACATATGGGTTGAATAAAATAAAAAGATATTTTACATGCTAGACTGAACTGTAAATGATTTGGATCAATCTGCTTTTAGATCTTCCTAAATCAGGTGAGTCTACATTTTGCTGCATTGTCAATATGCCAGGAACCCAAGGGCTGAGCCTATTTAGCATAATCACGAAGCAGCTTGCATCCAGCCTCTAATAACGAAGGGTGGTTGGTACATCAGATTAGTCACAGCACACAATATCCTGATCCAGCATTCTTCAGGATAGACTTCCTGTTGCTTTGCCACTCTGGATTGATGACATGAACATGATGAAAAATACTGTTATATAACAACCTTTTCACATCACCAAATGTTGAAGTTGTGCAGAATGTTGTCTCATAACATCATGTTGGTAACTCAATTTTATCTACACTAGGAGTTTCTGACCAAAAAAATTCCCACAGTTGCTAACACTGAAGTACTGGTATTAACAACGGTAAAGACACTAACATAGACAAGGCTTCCAGCGTTTTTAAAACCCTGCCGTTTAGCAGGTGCTCAGATCAGGGTTAGACACCACAGTGCTTAAAATGCCCCCAGGGCATTTGTTTATCTGTACAAAAACTACCATGGAGCTGCATCACTTTTAACAAGGATGAGCAAGTTTTGCTAAAGAAAACCCTACCCATGGTAGTCACAGCCTCTGATGGTTGGAGGGTGTCACATTAGCAGAGGTTGATCTTTCATGGTGACGGCATTTCATGGTGATGCCACATCACGATCCAAGGGTTTGTGATTGCCCAGTGGCCGTGTTATGATGTCATAATGTAGCAATGATGCACAGAGATACCATAAAGATGCACATTCTGTGACCGCACAATAGCGTCTTCAGGGCTTCATCACAACATGATGCCAAGCGACATGACAGGATAACACAATGTCAAGAAGGCAACAAAGGATAAAAAACTGCACAACCTGGTCACGTGGCACCTGATCATCGCAGCGAAAGGCCAAACACTGCAATGCGACACAAACGCGCGCACACCCCTGTGGCTTCGTGACATCCCTGTCTACCAAACGTAGCCGCGCACCCAGGGGCATCTCTGCGCGGTGTCACGAGGGCACATGGACGCTGGTGACAGCGCACGGGCCACAGCCCCAGGGTCACGCCGCTGCGTCGCAGGGACCTCGATGACATCACACACACATCACCGCTGCGTCACAGCGACATCGATGACATCACACGGGCCGCAGGGACCTCGATGACATCACACAGCCACCCCCGCTGTGTCACAGCCACAACGCTGATGACATCACACTGGGGCAAGTGCGACGGCGTCGCTGACATCACACCAGTGCCTGGGCCGCAGTGCTGTGATGAGGTCACCACCTCTGCCGCCCCAGGGCCCGGGGAGCCAAAGGGGCTCGTGGGCCCCATCTCCCCTCCCCCCATTATCTCCCAGTATCCTCTCCGGTCTCCCTGATGTCACTTCCTGTTAGAACCAGCGAGGGGGCCACCGCCAGGCCCCTCCTGAACGAGACTTCGGCCTCGCGTCGCCCTTACCTGGGCGGCCTCCCCGGGCCTCGGGTCCCAGCCGGGCCGCCTGCGAGGGGAGTCAGCGAGCAGCCTCCGCCATGGCTCCTTACAAAAGGCAGCGGGCCTCGGCTGTAACGGTGGCCCCCATTGGACCGTTACCCGTCACGTGGTGAATAGGCACGGCATGATGGGAAATGTAGTTCCTCCGGGTCAGCAGCAGCAGCAGGGTAGAGAAACTTGGCGTTCACTAGCGCGCGGGGGCGAGCCAGGCCTCCAGCTAATTAACGCGCGCGTGTGCACTTAAGCTAGGTAATGAATGAGCGTGAATCAGTATGTTAGAGCATTAATGGGGGGTGTAATTAACGTGATTAACACAATTCCCAACCCCCTGCTCCAGCTGTCCCTAAACCTCCGACTGCAACAAGCTAGAACCGCATGACAAAGGATGGCTCACACCTATCACCATCGACAGTGCTGCTCTACCTCATCATCAAGGAGTGATATAAAACTATTTATCTGCACTAGCACTGAGATTGGCAAGGTTGTTGTTCAGAAAGGGTGTGAAAAGGAACATACGTTTTGTTCTGAGAGAGAGTTTTGTCAGGATAGCTGCTTGTGTAGCCAGTTGATGACAAGGGGAGAGCGCGCTCCTAGCTGTCTGCACATTCAGTGGAAAAACTCCTCTCCCCTTCCCATAATGTAATGACAAATGCTTCTGCTAACTAAATTTATGGCAGTCAAGGGGATTTTCTTCCCTTTCCTAGAGCAATAAAAGTTCTTACAGCCTCCATGCTAGTGGAGACAAGGCCCATGTGTACACATAACCTTACTATGAGTAGGTTAACAGTTGGAAGTATCATTAGTTCTTTACTCAGTCATACAATCTGAGTGCTGTTACAGTGCAGGAGCAGAGCTGTAGTCATGAATTTGGGTTTATTTAAACAAGAATGTTTTAATAGATAGGTAATGAAGCTGTACTGCCATTAAGCCACTCTCGTCCTATTCTATAAGACAGGCATGAACACTTCTTCCCTAAGACGTAGTGTTTTGCAATTTAGTTTAAGCACCTGCCCTGGAAAATGGACTAGTGTCAAATCTTGAGAAGGATGTAGGCTCTCACTTTCCACTGATTTCCACAGAGGAGGCTAAATAACTTTAAGAGTTAAGCATACATCTGTACAAGTAGTGTTCCCCCAACTATTAAAAACATCCTGAAACAGGCACCCCATACAAGCATTATTAACTTTAAAATAGTAAACTAACAAATGGTGTCCATTTCTTAAGCTTGTGGAAGCTTAAGGGTACAGATAGAAAAGCTTGACCTTTACCTCAGAACTAGAAACTTGGTTTTTGTTTTGGTGAGATGAAAGCTGTGAATTCCAAGACCTATAAGTTTCAAGAAAAACAAAGCAAGACAGCTGGTAGAGCCATGAATTGACAAGAATATTTAAATCAGTAACACCACATTGTAGTGTTTGTTTATATGGAAAACTCTACATGAGAGTTGTTTTTTCCTATACAAGTCTCCAGTCCATCACTGTCTTCTTCTGGTCCTCAGATACTTTGCTCTAGAAAGTCATTCACAAAAATTCCTGTGGATAATAGAAGCAACAATTATCCACCTTACACACCTACCTTGCACCATGTCTAAGAACCAAGGAATGGCAAAGCTACTGTAAGTAGAGGACTGGAGGGGGGGAGGTTCAGTTATAATATAGTCTAACAGAAAATTCTTACCATTAGAGAAGTTTCAGAGCTTCATGTTGAAAAATTCCCACTTCTAATACCTGTCCAAGTTCCAAATACCACAATAGTGTGCCACTGATATCTCCTTCTTAGCTAGCAGTACTGAGGATGCAGCAAATATAATAGCTCATAACAGTCTACGCTAGGCTGGTGAGTCAAACAAGCCAAATACTCATTAATTTCAATGGGAATTATGCCTGCAAAAAGCACACTAGAGCAACATCCTAGTATATGACAAAGGTTAGTGCTAGTCTGTAGCTGCTTGATCATAGCAGAGACTGAGTATTTTCAACCAACACTACGTACAAAAATAAGGGAATTGCATCTTTTACAAACAGAACCAGAGACTATTGATTGCATTAATATAAGTATTTTCTACATTAAATTACTTTAGTCTCCTCCCTCCCCATATAGTGACAAACTGGTTATCTGTGGAGTTTTGAATCTAAACATTTTTGAGTGCTAGAAATATTTAGTTTTTCCATGACCTCCACTCTGGACACAGTCACAAACCATTAATGCATTTGAAAAAGAACAATCCAACCAAAAGTGAACAAGTTGTGAAAGTGACATCAAGCTCATCACACCTTTGGAATGGTACTCCTAAAGGGTTGGGCAACATGAACAGCTAACTGGCATTACCAACATCACTGCATAAACAAACCTTTTGTTTGAAGAGGAGAATTTAATTCCATCCCATAGGATGCACTGAATTACTGAACTGCTGCATATAGCTGTTTATGAATCATGTACTAAGAATACTGGTCAGGTGTGCTGGAGCACAAAGGAAACAGATGAAATAAAGAAAATTCTATCTATGAGCCCAGAACCAGGGCTATCTTTAATCATAAAGAAGGCCAGAGCCAGTATGATCTCTCTCTCTCTCAGGAAATAGGAAAAAACTCACTGTCAGTATGTACATCTCTATTCTGGCATAAGGCTTAGAATAAAGGAAGCATTTTAGTGACTGATTTTCCTCTGAAGTACTGGAACCTCAACTGTGACAAGCAAAATAAAAAACCGATAAGGTTGGGAATATGCAAGTTCACATAGTTTTATTAACATCCTTAAATTGCTTTAAAAAGAGTCACCAGTGGTGGAGTGAGAGTCTTGTAATCCTAACTACAAATATCAAAATACATTCATTCAAATGAAATTTTATCTGTTTCATACAAATATGAAGTGGGCTGCTAATGCAAAAACATTCCAGGCTGATACCTTGGTAATAAGCCATTTTTATCCTTTTTTGTTGTGTTTGGGACTCTATAATGCATACCTTACATGTCAAGGCAGCCGTGTCATTCCTGTAAACACCAAAGCCTGATAGAAGTGCAAATACTCAGAATGAAAACTAAGGAAAAGAAGAAGAGATAGCACTGGTAGGACAGAAGAATGTATTCAAGTGATTGTCACCTCAATATTGCTTTCAGTGTTTTGTGGAGGGGTGGAAACAAAAGGAATACAACACTAATAAAATTAGCACTTACAGCCCTCTGTGGCTCCCAATGCAAGACTCAGGAGAAAGCACATCAAAAAAGTTACTTCACTCAGCAGGTTTGTTCTAAACATTGGTTGATAAATAGAATGGCCTAGCTTCCACACTGCATATTTAGCAAGCTTTTTATAAAACTTTTTACACAAAGGCCATTGCAAACAAAAAGCCACTGTGTTGGGAAAATTCAAGCATGTGTCTCATTCGGATAATACTTTTCACAACTCTAGGCCTCAGAGAAACAGAGGTATCTTCTCCATCTACAGATTAGGTTTTGCATACTGCATGTGCACCTCTCAATTGTTTCATTAAAAAGGTGTATCCTTGTCTTTTGGCATCTAATTTTAAGGAAAGAGGTACTGCAGTTCTCAGCAGCCAGCCACAAAAGCCCTCCCACCCTCTGCTTTTAATTAAACCAAGCAGTAACGTGTACATTTTAATGACAGGAATCACAATACATTTTTAAAATTTAGACAGATTCTGTTCATGCAGTCAAAATAAGAGGTAAAAATACACAGTATGCATATATTGTTTTTAAAATCTGTATTCAAATACAGCATTGAGCTAAACTCCAGAGCCTATTGAGAGATATGGCTGTTCTTTGGGCAGAATATGATACAGCACAGCTGGTCAAGCAGAAAGTAAAAATGTATGTTTGCATAATTAAAGTCAGAATAGAGCCCTAACCTAGAATAATCCATAGAAGTTAAAGATACTGATACACTTTTTGAAACATGTCACTATTAAGCTGCTTGTTATATTGCGTGTCCTATCTGCAAAAGTTACAAGGAGGAAAACATTTCCAAGTAAAAAAGTTGGTTTGTATTCACCTATCTTTAAAGCCAAGTTTTAAAAACAGCTGCATAGAATAGTTCTCCAAAGAGTCACACACATTCAGGCCCTCCCCTCCCCCCCACTTTACAGGATGTTGGCTAAGAGATTTGCTCTATGCCTGCGCCTGCCTCCCCCCCTCCCTTTAATAAAAGTGTTCAAAATTTTAACCAGTCCAATATCATACCCCCACTAGGGGGATGGGAGGGGAGTCTGAGCTTACTTGTGTCCCAACCCCACCATTCTCCATTATTACTTCATATAAGACCCTGAAATACATTGTCACATGACTGTCAATATGGCAAAAGTTTAATCCCTTGATACTCTGAGTTGCCCAAGTGCAACTAATGGAAAAGAAAAGGAATATGGGAACTCCAGAAGCCAAAGCCTAATAGGGATAATAAATAACATTACACAATGAAGAATTTTTTGCTCTTTGAAGGCTGATCAAGGAGGTAGGATAGAAAGTTTTTTGGCCTCTGAACTTTTAAAAATGCTTTGCCCAGCTGGTCCTTCAGGTTAACTTGGAGCACTCCACATACCCCATGCCTGATACTCACATACAGAATGCTACAGTTTTCACAGCTCTAATTGTACATGTTAAAATCAAGTCAACTTACTCTATTTGAGTAAAATTTACTATCGGTAAACAGCAAGACTGATTTGTTTTCTACATACAACTTTGTGTCTTTTACAGTTTCTTAAAAACAAGAGCAGATGACTTTGTAGTCAAAGACTACCAAAGTGTATATTTGATATTCACATGCAAGACCAAAAAACCTTTAAAAATATTACGCATAAATCTTGTCAAAGGACTCTGCATCCTACCTTTAAATAACAAAACATACAAAGTTTGCTAACTTTTGTGCAAAATATTAGTTTGCCAAAATATTTTACATGAGAATGGATACGTGTAAATGTAGATATTGACAGATAAAAAAGCTGGTTCATAGGAATTTGTCACATTGTAGTATTTGTAACAGGTTTTATATTTCCTAGGACACAAAGTTTATCACTGAAGATAAAAGTCCTACAGAACAAGTCCAACGGGGATTTCTCTAGGCACCTTCTCACATAGAACACAATGTGACTTTAGTTAGATCCATCTGAGTTTTGCACACAATTTCATAATGAGCATCACATTTTCCTCATGTTATAAGGCAGAAAACTGTTTGAAAAATGTCTAGATACAAAATGTAAAATAATTTATATTTGAAAACCCTGGTATAAACAAAAGTGGAGAGATGGACACTTTATACAATAGGCTTTTTTAAAACAAATTTGTGCACAGGCTGAAGATTGTAAAGCATCTTCAGGATTCACACAGTTTTGGCTTTTTTGTACAACTGCTTATAATACATTTTAAATCTTTAAGAATGCAAACTAAAACTGCACACTACTTCAGAGGAAAAAAAGTTGGACTTTGTGTAATTTTCTGCCCCAATTTAACGGTGACAGTAATCCCTGCATTTGTTGTGTTTCAAACAAGGATTTTAAGAAACACACATCAAAAGGAGAAAAAGAAGGCAAAAGTTGGCAGACATCCAGCATCTAGTTTTTCCTGTTTTTGTTTTTTTTAAACAATGTGGATGACAAATAGTTTCATGATTAAAAATGATTTTTTTAAAATAAATACACTGTGTCTGACATTTGCACTGACTTGATTTGATAAATCTTTAAGTAAACAAAGGCTTTACAGCACTCCTTGTTGCCTCAAGTCACTGGTGTTAGGTTCCAGAGTCCTTTTCTCTCACTGAGTTTCGAAACCTGCCATACGATATCCAGTTTGATTAGTTAACACGCTTCCATTTTGCCCCTGAGGTGGAGGAACTCCGTAATTTGGACCCATCCATGCAGCAGAAGACTGTGTCTGACTGTTGTGGGAAGAGGGGGGAAGAGGTGATTACAGAAAATTCAGAGTCCCCAAAAAGACTGAATTTACATAGATATGGGAGAAAATAAGAACTGACGCACTACAGCGAAAACTAATTAGGTATTTCCAAGCCTTGGCCAATTAAAGCATGTCTAGTAAACAGAAACATTCCTAACTGTAACCACAGCTCTGGCTCTGATGTTATGGCTTTGGACAAGTCATTTAGGACCTTACTTTAAGACATGCCAAGCACCTGCATCTTCTACTGAAGTCAACTGGAACTGTAGGTGCTCAGCACTTCTGAAAAAAAATTCAGGCCCATTACAGATGGGGAAACAAGTTCAGAGAAGATAAAGTCCTGCGACACTTGTGAGTTACACTGGCGTTACTTAAATACTCATAAAGTACAGAAGTAAGTACAAGAAAAAAGGAAGACCACTGAAAGGCAAAGGGCAGTAAGTGTAAAAACAAATTCACGCAGGAATTCACTGCTGCTCTATGTAGCTGAATTTTAAAAGAGGACCAGGTTGTTTTATAAACATCATCATCATCATCATCATCATCTGCAGTTGTTAGTAGGAGGATGCTATACCTCTTGCCTGGGCTGGCATGAGAAAGGGGGAGGGGGAGAGTAGAGCTCAGGTGCCTTGTTGCAACCAGACCCCCAGAAGGGGTGGTTCAATGAATTTAGGTCACTATAACAGATTTGAGTTCTACTACTGGTTAGCAGATCAACATTTAATCCCCAGGTTCATTGAAGTATTCTGCATAAGAAACCAATTTTCACGTACACATTTAATATAGTATTCATCATCCCAAAACTTCAGTGCTTATGCAGACATCATTTCACCTACCCCTGGGAAATGACAACAGCTGTTAGAAATAACTAAATAGTCTTCTAATTTAAAATTCAAAAGAATTGTCAGTAGGCATAGTGTAATTATCAGAATTTGCCTAGGAGAAAGCAACTAAATATGTCTATACTCAGAAGTTCAAGATGACCATGAGTAAAGAGGATATTAGTTTGACCAGGACACTGGCATAAACATCCCCTACCCTTAAGTAGTCCTGGCATTTTTGCAAGGGTAGTAGTCCCTTACACCCTGAAAATATTTCAAGTCTGGTAATTATTCTGCCTACTTAAAATTCCTCTTGTACTTTAAAAAAGAAACAGGATCTGATCTTTTAACACCAGTTTATAATGGAATAACTTCCTGGGGCTTCTATGAATCCCAAATTCAACTGATGATCGCCCCCAATGCAGCATCATTTTTGGTGTTTCATTTATAGCACATAGATCAGTTAGTATGCATACTCACTTAAATCCCTGCTGATTCCATGCCTGACCATACATTCCATATGCAGGGACTTGCCAACCATTAGGCATGTACTGACCAATTTGCTGTGCATTTCCATACCATTGGCCCCACTGCCCATATGCCTGGGGATATCCAATTTGATTCTGCAAATAAAGTTGCAACACTGAATACACTAAACACATCCATTTTTATCTATTGATGTAGAAACTAAGCATATCCTACCAATGAAGCTAGACTTTAATCAAGAACTTAAAAGAGCTTGTATTCTAGTGCCTTATTTTGAAAGTTATTCTAGAATTTAATTGGGCAACTCCCTCTAATGCTAGATACATGAAAAACTACTCTCCCTCCCCACCCATCACACAGACACGCACATTATGCCAATTACTCTCTGGAGTACAGCAAGCTAACATTAGAGAACTTTCTTTCAGAGAGCACTGCAGGAAAGAGCAAAGTTTAAACTGGTAGCAGTATGAGAGAAGTGGAAGAATTTTTAAGACACTGAAAGCTCTTCTCTTTATCTCTATCATTGAGCAAAACAAGTTTTATAGAGTTTAATTTTCATCAAGTATCCTATAAGGCAGATATCATGGAAACACACACTAATCCGTAGTCACGTTGACCTGAAATCCACAACCCTGAAATTAATACGCATTTTTCTGTGCTAGAAATCTGTTAAGAATCTCATTTATAAGATAACACTAAACACCATCTTACAAGTTAGTGTAAATTCATTCTCTGACCTGCTGGATTGGATTGATCATATCTGGTGTTTCTTTGCCCCAATAGCATTTCACAACATGCCCTTCTATAGTAGTTCCATTGACAGAAACAATTGCATGTGCAGCACTTTCATGAGAATTGAACCTGTTAAGATGCAAAAGGAACATCAATATAAACACACCTTCCAGGGAACCCTTCTATAGACAAGTCACCTAAAGGAAACCGTGTAGACACAGTCAAATGCTGCAGCACTCTATCAGTACAGAAGATTCAGAAAGTAAAACTGACTAATCTAGTTTCATCATCTCACCTTGAATGAGCTGCAAGAACTAAGCAGAATGGATGGCAGGTAAAATCTGATTGTCTTAAGCTACATATTTTATTATTGACAATGCTGTCAGTGAAAAGAAAGTATGTAAGAAAGTGCATTTAAAAATAGGATTCTGAACTTGCAAGAATCACCACACCCAATACCTACAAGGATTAATTTATAAAAAGAAAAGCACATCTTGGTTAGCTCAGATCATCATTAACACACATACAAGACTATAATTTAAATTGTAGGCACTGATGGATAATCTAAGTCTGTCTAGACTAGTTCCCTATTAGAAACATTCTGAGGCCATTTGACACCAGTACTTAACATGATTTCAAGGGAAAGTTAAACAATGTTACTTTTATAAGTCATCAAAAATGTAACCTACCGTATAAATGAGTACCCTTTATCTGGGAAGACGCGAATTTCCATTATCTGCCCAAACGGAGAAAAGGTCTGACGCATTAGCTGTTCTGCAGCGTAGAAAAGTAGACAATCAAAATTAGGAAATGCTGCTCACTTTTAGAGGTCTTTTCCTCCTAAATCCCAAAATTTCAAAGATGACATACCTGTTAGACCTGAAGTAACACCACCACAATACACAGTACAGTTGCTTGGACTGGACTGATTTACAACATCATCATAGGACAGCTGTTTAGTGTTTGCTGCAAACAAAATTTACAGTTTTTCACTTAAAAGATTTGCTGCCCTCTTATCTTCAGAAGTCTACAAAGAGCAAGGATTCCTAGGGTTTTTCAGTGCGATGCCTAAATCACACCAATACATTTTCTCCCATACATCTTATTTTTACCACTAGTCTGATCTTACAAAATACACAGCTATAAGCTCCTCCTAAGTGGTAATTTAGAAAGTGAGAGACATGTAAATCAAAGAACTACAAGCATTAAAGGGGACATGAAAGTCAGTGAGGTTTCCCAATAGAGTGATTTTGGCAAAATACAGAAACAAAAGGGCATGATAGAAGGAAAGTTCCATTCAAAATACATGATGATCTCAAATAAGAAACACGTAAATTCCTAATGATGAATGGAGAGGATTGCTGGTGCATAAAATGTTTAGAGGGTGGTCACTGAAATGTAGCCCAAAATTCAGGGTTATGACTCTAAGTTTTAAGTACACTTAATGGAAATATTGTCTTCAATCAGTTTAGAGTTAAACACACTCCTTCCTCCCCATCCCAGAATTTGCACCACAGAAAAAGTCTGCCAGAACATGAGAACAAATTAAACCATACATTACTTTCATTGTCCAAGCTGACAGAAATGCAAGACTGATTAAGTGCTGCACTGTAACTGAAGCACTTTAAAATTAAGTTTAAACATTAGTATCATATTTAAAGAAATTTGCTTAAAGTTATAATTTAATACATTTGTTCAAGCAAAATCTTTACTTCTGAATTCAACAGTGCAGAGAATTTTTTTCATGATAGAAGCTCTATAACTTGGTGCTAGAATGAGGTTTTATTTCTTCCTTGTCTGGGTGGAGGCAAGGTGGACAGAAAGCTAAAAACCTACATTCATATGTACTCTTTGGAGCTGGAGGTTTTCGTGTTGCCCAGTTAGTTCTGATTTGTCTTCCACCAAGCCACTGTCCACCCATCTGTTGAATAGCATTTTCTGCATCCTGTCCATAGGGGAAAAACATTTTTCAGCAAATTCTTTTTGAGCAACACCATGATAAAAGTGAATCATTGTAGGTCTGTCAGACCCATATTGCCAACTTATTAAAAAAATACTAAAATAAAATCCCTGCTTCAAAAAGAGATGCTTAAAAGAAGGGATTAAGACAGTTATTTTAGGCTAAACTGAATGTATCCCAAGGAGAGTTGTATGCTCTTGTATAGCCTGTTTGTGCAGATGATCCATTAAGTTGAAGGAATGTTCCTACACCCTTTCAACTACCTTCACAGCTCTCCCTCTCATCTCCATGCAGAATAAATCCCTCAGACCTAATGTTTTAATCTGGTCTGGCTTTTCAGCATGTGCTTCCCCCCCCCCAGATGTCCCATTTTCAAAATATACTGAGAACACAATGGCTTGCCTTACTCGTCCTTCCCTCCCAAGTGTATTATTTCTGTGTGTGAGAGAGAGAGGAGATTTGAAGCCATACAATCAAAGACCATAAAGAAGCTGCAAGTTGAATATTTGATTATTTTATGTTTAATACTAAACTGGTTAGCTCCATTTTCATCTCTGTGTTGAATATCTTCCATCCCAGGCCACTAATAAGGCTCTATGAAAACTGATTAACTATGTAATGCAAATCCTTTAGAAGTATTTCCAAATACAAGCTGCTCTAGAGATAAGTGCACCAGACCTTTAAGCACTAAAACACTTTCCATTCTACCAGAGCCAAATAACCCAGTCAAAAGTATTTAATGCAGGAAGAAAACAGTAGAATTTTCAGGTACCAATGTCAGTCTGAGCGAGTTTTCTATTTTTCATCTCTGCACATAAACCGTTTGCACTTACAGAGGGATGATACTTGGAAAGTGCTAAGTACTTTATAACATGAATGAAGCCTTATATATCACATGGTAGACGGAGATATTACTACTTACCTATTTATAGTAGGGGAAACGGATACAATACCAGATATAAAAGGGACCAAAGTACACATACATAGTTTACATGTATGTACAGTTTACATAGCATTTTCTTGAAAGCAACTACCAAGATTTCAGAGCTCTTAATACCTATAATGCCATTACTTACCCATTTATTGAAGAAGGAAACAAAGCCATATCCTTTAGATTTTCCTGTTGCCATATCTTTAACCACCCGTGCATCTCTAAAAAGCAGAAGCAATGGCCAGTTTAGCATTTCAAAAAAACCCTAATAAAATGAAAGTGAGTCTCACAGCTCATTTTCATATTTCACTTTTATTGAAGTGAACTGTTTAATGGACCAGCAACATATTCAAAGCAAATTTCTCCTTTTCTAAACAAAAAACATTACTAGTGTTTCGTTATGTAATAGCAACATTAAACTTAATTTTGTAAACATGCAAATCAATAGTTTCTCTAATTAACACATTTTACAATAGTTGGTTCCCAGTTCAAAAGTCTTTTACATATTGTTAAGACACTAAGCATGGTCAAAGCAGCTATTCAAATGAATCACTTAAGCCATACAGCTGACTAACATTAGCTGAATGGCTCTCTTTAACCATGCAATTTATAGCTTGCTAATTGCCAACACATTCTACCTACTCATTAAAAATATAAAATAGAAAAATGAAAAAATAGGAATTAAAAGGCATACGTCGCCTGTTAACTGAATTCTTTAATTTTCTCAGGTCAATTCGTTACCCCCTTTTTGGACTGTGGGCAGCTGTAAATTTTGAAAAATTGACATTTTCAGAAATGGTTGCATTATTGAAGAAAATAAAACACTAAAGACATTTATGTTTTAAACTATATACTATTATAAAGAATTTTAAACTGCATTTGTAAACAGCAATCATACAGGATTGATTGGAAACTACAAGATATAAAAAGCAAAATTTATAAAAGTAAATAAGAAAACTACAACGTTTGTCCACTGTGAACTGTAGCTTGTAGTTAGCCATGGCAATTCTGTCCATTCTTCAGAGACACTCTGCAAAATAACCAGAGCCCTATTATTTGAGATTGAGTAAAAAAGGAGAGACCCAGCTACAATAGCTAAACCCCATTTGTGGAAAGTCTGATTTGATTAAATGGTGTTTCTCAGGCAATTTGTGTACAGTTAGCCAAGTATCAAGATTTTCGTTCTCTCTTTCTCTCTCTCACACCCCCCCTCCCCCCGCACACACAACACACACACCCCGCGCACGCACACACACCCTGCCCCTCCCCAGCCCTACAAGCACACAGGCACTTTTGAAAACAAGACAAATAAAACCAGTCAGCAAAGTCATGCAGTGTAATGTAAAGGCTTTATAAAAAATATGGTTTAGATCACCTAGCATAAGATAAACACAACATTCAGTATTCCAAGACAGGCAGAAAAACCTTAAGGTAAGGTTTTATGATGCCAGTTTTAAAAGCTTGTAATAATTGTATGCCATCTTAAAAATGTAGTTCTTCTACACTTATATCCCCAGAAACTACAGATCACTGAAAGGCCCAAATTAAAAGACCACTTCCACACTACAGAATGAAAAGTACTTAACCCTTCACGAAAAAGCAAGTGTTAAATTGCTTGAAATCTTGTGTTAAAAAGTTTGAATTTGGGTAATATGTTACAAATTGCCTGAGAACAATCATTTCTGTAATCTTATTAGATCAGTTTGCTCTGCACAGCCTAAAAAGGAAATAAAAACTATACTATACTTACCCTCAACTGAAAACTTTGAAAATAAGACTTGAGAACAAGTGAAAACATGCATGCACCAAATATAAAGGGAGACCACAAAGAAGAGGTATATATTTACAATGAATAAAGATTACATTTTACAAAGCTACAAAAAATATTCCAGGAAATAGTCAATGCTTAAGAAGAGTTAAACACGCACAAATGTATTTTCCCTATTTCATTTAATAAATATGAGTGCTCCTCACAAATTTAATTGAGTAACTGTTTGAAATCAAGGTCAAGTCTATTACTATTAGCCCTTTACTTCTTTAGAACAAAAATTTACAACAAACCAAGAGGGATGTTAAATCAGTTACTTTTACGGGCTAAAAAGAATTCCTCGCTTCTTTTTAGTTGTTGTTGCAATAAGTCATATTTGGGCAAACATGGCCTGAAAGGTTTTTCAGATAATTAGCCTACAGTTATGTACTGAATACCCCAAAGAAAAAGGATAAGAGTCACTCACACAAAGTATTTGAAACCTTCCTTGTGCAGGGTAAATCACCACTACCAGAATCTCTTCTGGAAGAAAGTGAATAATATAGAGTCCCAGTAATCCTGCTATTTTTCAGACATGGGATACAGTTTTAAGAGTTATTTTATATTATCATAACCACCCTTCACAGGAACTGAAAAAATAAATTAAGGCAGCAAGTTTAAAATAGCATGTGTGTGGAATTACCACCACCACCTCCCCTCCCCCGATATGCAGAGTGTAAAGGTATACAATTATACACTAAGGCTCTGCCTAAACTTAAATCGCTTCAGTGGCACAGCTGCGCTGGCACCGCTGTAGCACTTCAGTGTAGACACTCACCATAGTGACAGGAGGGGTTCTAGTCACTGCAGGTGATTCACCTCTCCACGAAGCAGTAGTTAGGTCAATGAAAAGTCTTCCTTCGACCTAGTGTTGTCTACACCAATGGGTTCGGTTGGCTTAACTACATCTCTCAGGGGTGTTGATTTTTCACACCCCTGAAAGATGTAGCTATGCCGATGTAACTTTTCAGCAGGACCAGCACTAAGACAGCTCCCAAAAAAGCCTCATGCAGTTGACTGCTACCCCGTGGGTGTGGAAAGATGATTGGAGCTCTGAAAGAGGATCTGCCTAAAATTATCCCTCCTAAATTTCAGTGTACTACTTGCTCCTTCCCAGACTGATCCTTCTGGATGAGGACCAGATAAGACCTATTTTAGAAGCCACCTGTCATTTAGGAGACTAGATGTTCAGCTATGCAAAGCACTGGGCCTCTTTCTCCACAATAACTATATCTGCTACCTCTACAGAGAGGCTGACTAAAATTTAAAAAAAACTCTAAAATATAAATTAGTGTTCTCTAAAATGAGAAAAATCTCCTGCAGATCAAGTGTTAATCCTAGTTTCATTTCTTAAGATGGGTTTTAAGTCCAATACCTTGGACTTAATAAGAAAAACTTGTTTCAATTAAAAGCTTCACCACACAACACTTCAAAGCACTCTTATCTTGGTTACCTCACCATCAAGACGCAACAATGCCAAGTACAAGTAGTGTTATAGGTAAATTAATAGTTTAAGTTTGGAGGAAAGAAGAAACAAGCTGCTCTTAGCCCTGCTACAGAGCATGTATTTTTATATGCTTTTCAAACGATAACCACTACTTCTGTATGTTAATACAGCAAATATTAATGACATGCAGCTGGAAAGCTGTGATCACTCCTACCAATCAGTTATGACTTCACATATTCTATTTGTTAACTCATCTCTCCACCTCACTGTAGCTCTCTTGTTTCTCCCATTAAATCTTGTCTTTCAGACCAAACTCTTGGTGCCAGGGACTGTTATTTACTATGTTTGCATAGTAACTAGTACAATGAAGCCCAACCTGCTCGTGGCCTTTGGATGCTACTGCAAAGCAAGTATTCCAACAACCAAAGTGATGATTAAACTAGAGGTACAAACTATTCTGTTTAACAGAACATTTGTATTAAAATCCTAGACTATCATCAAAAAGCCAAAATCTGATGACCTGAATATATACACATGGAATTTGAGCCACATTAAAATTAAAAAAAAAAAAAGAATGATTACATTTAGTGGCAAATGAAAAATAAGACCCAAGTCAGAGAAACTTCCAATATGACATCTTCCAAGTTACAAGGATTTCTACAACACAAACACAAAGCTAAATATACACTTAATTTTTCTAAAAAAGCAAAACTGACAGGTGGTGAGTAATTCTGTTATGCATCTCTACTTATTACACAACTACTAGAACTTTGATGTCTCTTTATAACACAAAAATAGGTGAATGGTCCAATATTGCAGTCATTTTTGCAACTTGACTAGACTTTTACTTACTGTAAACACAAACTTGCCTCCAGTAAAAGGGAATATTTAAGTAATTTCCCTTAAGAAATAGAATACCTGGCATTGTAATTTCCCCTAAGAAATTACTTACGATATTCTTCCAAACGGTGCAAACGCTGCTTTTATATCTTCAGTTGTAATTTCTGGACTGAGGTCTCCAACAAAGACATGGAAATGGTCTTATTGGGAAAAAAAGAAAAAAGAATTTACAAGTTTGAAGAATGTTCCTGGACACACAAGCAGTATAGCAACTTTATATTGCATTAGCTTCCAATGGCAAACTAAAATCCTCTCCCTATCAAAGATAACGTTTATCACTATTTCAAATGTAGCCATCACTTGGTGACATCATAACAAAAACAGTAATTTTAAGGATACTATGGTGATGTACAGTATTTAACTTAAATTTTTTATTTTTGTAGTTATGTTCATAACCAATCACTACTGTACCATATGAAACTTGCAACTGTTTACTTAAAAGCAAAAGCTTACTGTAAAATCTTAATGTTATAGTAGTAATGTTAAAATTAAACACATTTACAGGTATTCGTTCACTATGCAAAACTTTACCAACTAAAGCATCTAGTGGTTTTGTGATCAACGTGGAATAAAATTTGCTAAAAAGTTGGATGGATATTGAACCTAGCTACAAAATGCTTGGTTTAAACCGTATTTTGTGAAGAACAAAGAAATACCTTGCATTGCAACAGTTTGATGTTAAAGAATTTGACAGTTCTCAAAAGTCACACAGTCTTGGTTGCCCAGCCATTACATCATGTGAATCTATGTAAATTCAATATAAGTGAATCCATGTGCAAGTGAACTAAGACTGAAGGCAACAGAATGGAAACAGTAATCCTTCAATTTATGTCAGAGCCATTAAAAAGAGCACTGGAGAGAAAAAGATCCCACATCTCAGGATTTTTTCCACTTTGATTAAACATTTTTCATAAAGGGTATTTTAATAGTTAACACTACACAGACTCACTTGTATTACAGCAGGTGTGAAACTTATAAATCCACTACAATACTAGTTTGGTTAAACCGCAAATTCTTAAAAGCAGTTTAAGGCTGGCCAAGTACAGAAGCAACACACTGGGTTGCCAGGAAAGGGGAAGGAAAGAACCCAATTTCAGAAGCAATTTAAGTACTCCAGATGAGTTTGTATGGAGCAGCACAGACAACAACTTTGAAGGAAGCCGATTATCTTGCCCTCACAGTGGGAGAAATTCTAGAATAGCAGTCATGACAAATGGGGTCAAAGGGCTATAAGAAGCACCAGAATGAAACAGTGGACAACAAACCACATTCTGATGCAATGGGAAAAGGAGAGGGAAATCTTGCTACAAACAAAAACAAAACAGAACGAAAAACCCCCAAAACAGCTTCAGCTGGTTAGTGAACACCCTTGAGAGATTTCATTTTATGTTTAAGAAGATACAATTACCTTGTGAACGCAGTGTGCTGACAACGGTACTACCTGATGACAAAGATTAGATTTGTTCTTAAGTTTATTAACACAAACACATTAAATATCATCTTAGGATAATGATCAAAACATTACTGCAAACATTTGTATGATGCTTATTGCTTACATTTAAAAACTATTTGTGCATATATAAAAAGTACTCAAAAGCATAAAGGGCACTTACTGCTGGTATCTTTCTTCTGGCTGCTGGGGGTTGTTGCCCAGTTCACTTTGACCTCCTACAAATAATATTTGCTAAAGTTACATCCAAGTAAACGAACTATATTCTGAGGTTATTAACAATTAACTTTTATATCGCAGAGGCACAAGCGACAAGTTTGTGGCGAATGCCTAAATGGCTTAAGTTTCTTCGTAAAATGTTCTATTTCAAGCTATGTTAAGCCATTTTTCAGTGAACATAACTAACCTATCTTTTATTACTGTGCTAGTCTCTCACCTTCAAGATAAATGGAATTAAAATATTATGACCGTTTGACTTTGTTCCTGCCCCACTTCTGTACCCACCCCTCCTCTGAACAGGCAATATCGTTTTTACTATCACGAGGATAAAGCTCAAAGTGAAGAACTTGTAACTTCATTTACAAGATAAAACAGGAGAAAAGGTTTACCTTTCGTGGCTCAGTTGTGCTTGGGTTTTTGTTTATTTTAAAGATGTTTCATCCAGATAATTGTATACATCAACACGTTATTTCCAGTCCAACTCACCCTTTAGACATGACAGCTTACCTTACCCATTATCTTCCGTCCATTCATAGCAGCTAATGCTGCAGCTGCGTGACGATGCTCATAAAACTCCACAAAACAGTATGGATCATTTCCAGCTGTCTGTTAAAAAAGCACATTATTAAACATTACCAGGCTCTCAAATTTTGCCTGGATTGTAGCTGGTGTCCCATTATGTCTCTCTCTAAATTACTAAAACTTTCAGATAAAGTTTACTGTAAGACTTTAAGCCAATCAAAATATTAACGTATTAGAAAAATGTTTTAAAACTATGCTGTGGTAGGCATCTTGGTAGCATGTTTGTGCCCCAACCCCTAGATAGAACAAAAAACTAGAAACTAACATTTGATTCCAATTACATCATATGATCTATTCCTTTTATAAAATCCTACCATCACTGAAGTTAAGCTCTCCAGCATCCTTCTCAAAATCTTTTCATTGTATTCATGAAAAGTTAAACATATGGGAATTTCTTTAAACTGACATGCTATAAGGAGTGGGAAAAGTGATCCAAGTAAAAGGCCCTTACATCCATGATCATTTTGCAGTTTTTGCAGGGTCCAATCTGGCTGAACAGCTGGAGGATTAGTGCTTCAGTCACATCTCTTGACAGGTTCCCTACATATCTGTAAGATACAAACAGTTTAGATATTTACGTTTCTTTTATTTACTCCATTTCACATTATTAAAAATGAAAGCAAGAACTTCTGCTGATCAAAGCACAATCCCTCAACTCAGCAAATATTTTATTACATGAGTTAGCAAATTCAACACTTCTGAAAGGGTTTTTAGTTTCAATTATATGTACATCCAAACTCATTCTAACTTCCGATTATGGAGATGCTCCAATATTAAAGCTGTTCAGATACTACAGTCATGAGTACAATGTAAAAACCTAAATAGCAAGCATCAAATTTGAATGCAAGAAATATTGGATTGAGAGCTTCGGAGACTGAAGTAATCCGCTGATTAAAGACCAGCTCGGACCAGATATTGCAAGCTCCATGTGGATAGACTTGTGCCTGGGGCAGATCTCCATTGACTTCAGTGGCGCTCCACATGAGCACAGGACTCACCCATGAGAAGCTCCTTACAGGATTGGAATTTTAATGCAGACTGCATTGGACAAGTACAGAACCAACTCCATACATATCTGTATTACTGTAGTGCCTCGCCCTCAATTGCGTCTGGAACCATGTTATGTCAGGTATTGTACAGACAGAGCAAAAACGAAAGTCTTTGCCCTACAGCACTGACACTATAAATAAAGAAGATACACCAAGGGTGGGAGAAATGGAGTATTATCCCCATTTACAGATGAGAAGCCAAGACAAAGGCTGTGTCTACCCCATGGCACACACACAACCTACACTGACCACCTGTGCAAAATCACCACCTCTCCAAATAAAATTAGTTAAATCTACAGAAGCATTTGTCTATCAATTTAGCTGTATCAATGGAGGGAAGGGTTTGAGTGAGGGGGGTGTTTAGACAGTATAGCTATGGCATTCAAGACCACACCCAAACATCACTATGTCAATCTAACCAAAGGTTAAGGACCCAATTGAAAAAAGACCTTAAGCAGGTGCAGTCATTTGTGATGTGTTTATTAGGAAATGAACAGTAGATTACTTTTAACAGGGACTGGGTTAAATCCTTAAGCACATCTTGCTAACACACTCCTCTGGAACCTAGCACTGAAGCTTACTGCTCTGTGGTAGTTCTGCTTCTAAAAGCCCCAATTTTTTTTCTATCTAGTTAATAATGGAAAATGATTTTAAGTGTTTTAAATTTCTAATTATTTCAAACGTATCAAATAAAAATCAGCCTGCTTTTACTACATACTGAACATCCATTTGCAGAACTGACCTAAAGAAAATGGTTACTAATCTAACAGTTTAACAAGTTACCTATTCAATACTTGACAGTACAAAGCAGAGCATGAGATCCATCATTCTGATCCAAAATTTCTGATACAAACAGCACACCAATTTCTGATACAAACAGCACAAAACTAAGTATTTGCTTTTCTAGACAGAGGGAATAGATAACTTGTTTTAGAACCACACTTTGGTTTATGTTTGAGCGAAGGACAGAAGATGGGGCAGCCTACAGCACATGCTAGTTAAACTGACTAAACTATAATCAGTTTGATTTCTGTACATACATGCTCAATAAAGAAACGTGTGCTAATTGTTCAATCAGCACAGTCTTCCTTGTGGTCTTAAAACAACACCATTTGACATTATAAGCAAGATAGAATTTTGTGGTTGTTTTGCATGACTAAGATTTGTTCATTCCTTTTTGACAGGAATCATGTCATCTTGATTCCCATAAAATGTGCTTCACTGTAGCTAGTGCCAACATATTAACAAGAACAAGCCTGGGAAGCCATTTTAGTTCTGTGTTTGAGAGGATCAGTCTATAAGCATTCTTTATAATAATCAACTGTCACTACTAAGTTGCTTCAGAACAGTGCCTGCAAAACATATTTGCAACCGTGGCAATGGTAGAAGGCAGTCATGCCACAAGGAAGGTCATCAGAAAATTCCAGATTCTGAAAAGTGTACAGAAAGTACAAATTTCATTTTAGCTGTACTCCAAAGAGTTAAAAAATTACTATGACAGCACCTTCTTATAAACGAAAGTTAACGTGGCAAACTTCCATGTAAGAAAACGGTGCCAGGCACAAAATATACTAAATAAAACCCAGACAATAGAAGTAGTGAATTTCCTGCTCTATCTGGGTTCGTATGCCAATCATCATTAGCGCCAGTAGATGCAAGTTGTGTCCTATTAGTGGTTTGATGATAAAATATAAGTTAAGGAAAAACAGACCACTTCCTATTAAACTTCCCACAGTCATAGCAGGTTCAGGATGGACTTGTACTTTGGCTAAAGCAACTGGATTTTGAATAGCTTTTTATCTCTTTATTAAGAATTCTATAGTAGGGCTTAAATGACTTATAAACCTCAGCAGACTAGAACTCAATATATGAGAAGTAGCAGACAGACAGACACTTTGTCCACTCAGCTACCATGCCTTTGATAAACATCTACTGGAATTTAATGCATTTTGGTCATCTGTAAGCATGAATAAAAAAGTAATACATTAAGAAAAATGGCAACCTTAAGTATGACCCTGGGACTGTACTTTAAAGAGCTACGCACATGGAAAATTTCACTGGGATCAGAATGTAACTGATATGTTGCTGTTTTAACTCAAACAAGGATTTCCCTACATGTTAGTGATAAAAGTTGATCTTAAAAATAAGGCAGCTATTGTAATGTTTAAAGCGATGTTAGACTGAGCAATTTAAAGAAAAGCTTTTATATAAGAGCCCATATGTTCAATAATAGGCTGAGTAACACCTCCCATCCCACATAAAGTTTAATCCTGCACTAATAGCTAGTGACTTATTTAGAGCTGAATTTTAAGTATTACTGTACATTCAATAATTCAAGTTATTTAAGCACTTATAGCCTCTCATTGCTTCCAAGGTTTAGACTTATTAATCGCTAGCATAAAAGTCAGTGTTTCCTAGAAACTGAATATCTATAATTTGACCACTGTGTGAACAATATCATCTTTTCCATCTGCATAATTACATGGCAATCTAAGAGGTTTCTAAAATGCTGTATAATCTCCTGGCAACCATATAAAGCTTTACATCAGTTGGAGCTGCAAAAATATATTCCTGGAGGATCAACACCTGCAACACGAACACAAAAGTTTTGACATTTTAGCGTCAGTAACGTTAAATATCAAAACTCACTTCTCCGTGCACAGACGTCTAGAATTTCTATATACATATGCAAAATATCCTAATGGGCATGCAAAAAGTGTTGCATACCTCACTATCTGTTCTCAATGGTTAATAACTTGGCAGATTTTTTGCCATTATCGACTAAAGAAAGGCATGCAAAGTTCTGGGCTGGTATCAAGGATTCCTAGAATATTAAAGACTGTGCTTGAAGAGTTAAGCAGCAAAGGTGTGAAAGTGTTCATAAGTGTAGAGTTCATAAAATGGGCCAGTTGCTACCATGTTAATTGGGAAACTATGCTTAAAAATGATGCATGCATAGCAAGAGTCTAAAAACAAATTTGTTAGAGGAATATTTCATATACATTTAGAAATAAAGAATTCCAAAATTCTAATCAATATAAAGACGTGATAGGAAAAGTGGTGTTCCGTAGCCACTGCTCCAACAGACCACCAGAGGAAAACTGCTCCATTCTAAAGTTGACAGACACCAATATTTCTAGAAGTAGACTGATGTTTTTTCCATATTTACTACAAATATGCTAAATCAAGTCTCTAACATGTTAATGGGGTGGTTTAGTTTAAGATTTGGGGCAGCAGCAAACAAGTAGTCATTAAAGAAGTAGCTCTGAAGATAGTATTGCTTGGTGACAATGAATTAAGTCATCCTACTAATTGTTCAGCAGTTGCCAGTAGTGCCACATTTAAAAAAAAAAAATTTACTCCTAGTGTTGAATGTGTGTCCCTGGCAAATTCACAAGACATAAAATAAACGTTGGTATTCTAGAGCATGTCAAGTGAATTACTGGGGGGATGTGATGACTTTATAGAAAAACTGAACAATACCCTATCTGGAGTGACTCGAGCATGACTGCTGGCAAAGTAAGTTGCTATAGTGCATATGGATTGAACAGCCTTTACAAATGCAATACAGAATTGAGAATTTATAAGGCATTGAATTAAGCCGCTGAGTAACTAGCGAAATTTAAAATGGGTCTTAACTATGCTGTGTGCCTGCAAAATGAAAGCAGCATCTATGGTATGGAAAGGACACTACGCTTTATTGAACAGGATCTCACCAACACCATCCACTCAAGAACCCACTCCCATTTAGCAAAACAAGGACACAGTGGTTGTGACACTCCTTCATCCTAAGAACCCCTGCTTTATTAGAATGGCACATGTACACTGGAGCATAGACTAGGCTCAGTTGCTACATTATAACTGTTCATCTGTGCTAATATTCAGGTTAACAGTCATTACCATAGATATTTCTAAACTCCACTATCATTTCTCCAGGCTTTTCTCACAGGAAGATAAAACTACAACAACATATTGCTTCTCCACGACTGCCTTAAATACATTAAGGGTTCAGTCCTGCACCCCTTATGAGTGTAACTCAACTGACATGAAAAATAAGCATGCACATGCAACAACTGCAAGAGTAGGCATGAACATCAATGATTCTTCTGAACTGGACTGGCCGAGTTTCATCAGAGGAGGGAAACTGTCTCAAGACATGGGAATTCTATTGATTTCTATACTTCAATTATATTCCTCTTCATTAACTAACTGGTATTTATTTCCTCAGTGTAGGTTTCAGTATGTATCTTCTTAAAAAGTATGTTGCCAAACACCTAGACATGAATAGAAACTGATCTTTTTTAAGATAATATTAAAGAATGAGACAGCTACACAGCTACTGTTTCTGTGAAGTTCTGCAAGTGACCCTAAAACTTGAATGCTCAAACATTTGTTTAATCAAAAGCAGTAATTACATAGCCAATTATGTAAAAACGAGTAGGCTATTCAGTGATTGAGTTACTTAAACAATATAGCTATCAATCCAGCTCAGATGAGCTTCAAAGTATTAAGGCTTCAACAACCCCATATCAAAGTGTTAGAATTACATGAATATCATAATAAAGAAAAGGCTGTTTTAAAACAACCTATGTTCTCCAGAAAGATCTACTAAAAACTATTCTAACAAAACTAGAAAGGAAGTTTAGAAGTGGGCAAACACCCAGAGACATTAGCATCCTATCCTACTGTAGCAAGACAGTGATGCTGAACACTAATTTAATTCTCCTTGGATGGAAGTTTTAGTAAAACTGTAGTAAAAAAATCCAAATACCATAAGATGTTCCAAAAAAACTCTAGACTCGTATGTTGGAAAGTGGCCTTATAGTCAAAATCTTGAGAACACATGAATTTTGCAGACTGAAATTTCAAGTTAGTGACAATATTCCAGATGATCTAAGTAATTTCCCTGAAACTGACTCAAGAAAATACAATTCTCAGTATATTGCTCAATAGCTATTTTTGCAGGTCAGAAACACATTCAGGCTTTGCAATAAACTGCAGGTATTTGAATGCAGATAATTCATTCTCTAAAGCAGAAGCAGTGCACTCAAAGTAACTAGTGAGGCCATTAATCAAGACTCCACATGAGAAACTTTTTGATTCATCCTCTCAACCTCCACCTATAATATCAGTATTCCTAAGGATAACAGGATAGATGGTGGCAGCAACCTATATGGGACAACAAGTTAACAGAACTGCAAAGCTAGAGATCACTGAAATCATGAAGTCTAAGCATCAGAAACGGCTCCAGATAAAAATGTCAGGAACAGGAAGGGGGAAGAAATGTAAACAAGATTTATACCCCCAGCTCTCCCATCTATTTCAAATGGAGCCAGTTGTGTGAACAACTGTTGATTGTTTGAAAGAGCTACCAGGTTTCCAAAGCAGTGTACTAACTGCATCCAGATTACAAGGAAAATTCCTCACAATTTACAGCCACCCCCATATCCCAGTTTATGTTAAAAGCACATGACCCTAGTACAGTAAATGTCTCTGAATCTAAACAGATTTACCACTCCGGTACGGATCCTAAACAGTTTTACTCTCAGTTTTCACGTAAAGCTTTATTTTTTAACATACAAGTAGTGGATTACTGTTTGGGAGCTTTCACTCAATTAGAAATCAGGATGATCTGAAATCCATTTAAAACGTCGTGTTTGCAAATCGTGTTAGTACAAACACGGCTATAAGCAGACGAAAACTAAGCTCCTCCATCTAGCGACAACGGAAAAACCTTTCCGAGCAAGGCAGGCAGGAACAATGGAGGCCAAAAAATAAAGAACAGAGGGGGAAAAAGGGGTCCAAAGAACTCTGACTCGGGGAAGAATAAAGCCCTAGAAACAGGAAGGAAGGAGACAGACACAAAACAGATCGTGAACGGAGCGAGGACACGGCGCGGTTTGAACCGACTCCTGCGCCTCCAGCCCGGCCTCGGCCCCCGCCCCCGGGCTCGCTGAGGGACCCGCCTGCAGCCCCCGGGGGAAGAACTACAACCCCCAGCAACGCCCCCCCGAGTCTCTTCCCCCCTCGCAGCCCCCCCCCCAGCTGCCTGAGGAAGCGGGGCACAGTCCCCACTCCCTCACCAGGAATCCCTGGGATTGGGGGGGGAAACTGTCCCGGCTCCCCAGGGGCAGCGCCAGCTCCCTGGGGCCGGGCGCGGGGGGACTAGGCCCGCGGAGCCGAACAATAGGCCTCATTGCCCCCTCCCCACTCACAGGGTCTTGGGCATTTCGTCCTCCATGGCGCCACCGCTGCCCCCCTCACCCGGCTCTCCTCGGCGCGCCGCCCGCGGCCCGCTTCGCGCCTGGGAAGCCCGAGCGCCGCCGGCCCCGCGACGCCCACAAGGCGGACAATAACTCCCCGATGCTCCTCACAAGATGGCGGCGGCGGGCGAAGGGGCCCGGCGCGGGCCGGCCGAGAGGAGGAAGCAATGACGCATGCGCAGGAGCCAGCCCGGCCGACCGGCAACACGCGCAGGCGCACTACAAAGACCTCTGAACCAGTTCCCTCCGCCTGCTCGGGCACGGGCATGCGCACTACGGCGCACATTCTCTCTCGGCTTCCGCCGGTTCTTCCCTCGCCGCATGCGCAGTGTCCCCTTACTTTCCGGTCTCCCTCAATATTACAGCAATCCGTTTCCGCGAGGCCGGGCGGCGCGCTGCTCAGGTTGGGGCCTCTGCTGCTATATTTAGCTCCAGGAAGGCGAGTGTTTAATAATAAATAAAAAAAGGCCGTGCGCCGCCCGGGAATCGAACCCGGGTCGCAAGAATGGGAATCTTGCATGATACCACTACACCAGCGGCGCCGACAGGATACCAGCCTGGCTGCAGCGCTGATGAGCTTTGAAACTTCCTTCAATGCTAGCTTCACCCCCAATGATCTCCATGCAGCTGTAGCTCTGCTGCTAAGAAATTCCTGGCACACGTGTATTCAAAGCTGCTTTATAAGTCCCTAAATGCAAATTCCATCGTCCCCTATTATGTATAATGCACACATGCATCGTATATAATTCTAATTCGGGACAGTGTAGACATTCAAGAGAGCTAATGATGTACCACATGTTCCTGTATAAATACAGAATTATACATATGCATTGTGCAGAATAATTATGCTGAGCAGCACAAACACTTAAGATGTGCATATATGTACATGAGGGTGTAACTGGCATTGTATATTCACCAAGATACAACAGATAGAGGTAATTACAAGAACATGCATTGCAGATATGTAAGGACAAAATAAACATGCAAAATAATTACAGAGTATTACATATAAAAATGGAATTGCATATATTTCATACTATATTAAAAAGGTACATGTAAGATAAGGTAGAAGCACATTTGCACATGCATTTATTGTGATTTACTAATACATAGGCAAAAAATATATTTCTACATATAGAGTATCTGAAACCTGTCATGGTAGAAGCGCCCAGGCACGGCCCTCATCTTAAAAGAAAACTTTATTTATCGTTGTGTGTGTGTAAAATGTTAAAGTGTGTACATCTTTGCAGGAGTGTGGCCTACATATGTAATAAAATATTCATATTATAAATGCCTATATATTGGAAATTTCAAACATTAAAATGTGTAGCTTTAGGCAGATATTCTGAATATATTTTATATTATACTGTTCTTTCTGTCGGACATGGAGGCCCAGATCTACAAGGCTCTTAACTTTTGGTTCCTACTGCCATGGCATGCACATGGAGTATACAAATACACATAAATATATGCAAGTATAAACACAAATGTATCACACAAAAATATAACATTTAGTTAAGACAGTTTGAACTAGCCGTGGTTCGAGTGTGGCACTCAATGCAAGTAGACTCTGTGTGGAAAACTAGGAGAGTGTTTATAGGCTGGGAGGGAAGGATGAAATTCACCACACCACCTAGACAAGTTTTTGAAGCCACATAGTTATAGATCCTGCCTTCTCTCGCTTGCCTTTTCTCCACTACATCAACTCCTCAGCACTGGTGCTCAGTCAGATGGTCCTCAGTGTGCAGGTGGTGGAGTCCTACTCGGTGTGCGAGAGGCTGGTCCCGGCAGGTGATACCAAGATGGGAGACCTCCTGGACGGATCCCCAAGCTCTGGGCTTGCATATGGAGCTCGCTCCCCTTCGACACCTCCCCGGCATGTACGCCAAGAGGTGAGGTTAGCCTTGCCTCCTGCTGCTTGGGCCTATCTTGAGTGGTTCCTGAGGAAAGGTGCTCCCCACATGCCCTGTACCCCAGACCCTCCAGACCTCATTGGGCCCCTGCCCTGCGAGCCCCTCCCAGCTACCTCCACCACACATCCTGAGCCAGCTGTGGGATCAGCAGCCAGCACACTTCTGAACCATGCCAGGAGCACATCTCCACATGTTCATGCTCCACACTCACCCTTTCCTTACCCTTGTGTCCCACCCTGACACCAAGTGGCGGGACCTCTTACCACCTGTCAAAGGTGAGACATCCTAGTGGGCCAGGCTGTATTCCACCTTGGTTCCATGGCCCACCAAGTATATCAGCTGGTGGCTCCTTCATGGAACCATGGGCATATACCTGACACGGTTCACACCCCCACCCCATTCCAAAGCCTGTTCCTTTTCCTGAGTGAGGGAGACCCTGGCACATATCTATCTGGAGTGTGCCAAGCTGCATTCCCTATTCCAGCTCCTCCAGAACCTCCTCCTGAGGTTCTGGATGTACTTCTCCTTGCACCTTCTGATCTTTGCACACCCCATCCATGACCTCCTCCTCAACCTCCTCTTCACCTTAGCCAAGGCAGCCATCTACAACACCAGGGAGAGGAGGCTGGCTGAGGAGGTGCTCTGTGACTGTGGGGCCTCCTTCCATTCTTCCATCTGCTCACGTCTCCGAGCAGTGCTCCTCTGGACCATGATTGTTGACTCCTTGGCTACCTTCAAGCAGTGGATGCTGTCTGTGGTCCTCTACTCGGTGTCCCCATCAGGTTCCCTCCATCTCGCCCTTTGACCTTCATGCCTGTCCCTGTTTCTTCGTTCCTTGTCCCCCATAATTAATTGAGTCCAAGTTCAGCGGCTCCTCCTGAGGCTGGGGAAGGAGCTTTCAGCTGTGGGTGGGCTTGCGCCTGCCCACATCCTGGAGCTCAAATAGTACTACATCAACTCCAGGGGCCAGATCCTCAGCTTGTATCAATCATGGGAATACTCTAGCTTTGGGTCTGGCTCTGATGCCTATTTGGAGAGGGGGCCTGAAGAAACAGATATGTTGGGGGTATTCACTTCCTGGTATATTTGAAGGTGGCTCAAAACCCTTCTATGTAGGATGCAGAAACCTCTTTGTGCTTTCCTGCCCAATCCCACCTTGAAACCTGAGAGTCCATGCAGCTAATCTGCTTTCTATTCTCTGTGATTTTCACCTTCAGGACCTGCCCCTACAAAGTATTCCATATGGATGAACTTTCGAACCTGTGCAGTGTGCTCCATTGACTTAAGTGGAACTCTGTGCCAGTGTAAGGGGCCACTCATGTAGATTCACCTGCAGGACTGGGGCCCTGAAAGTTTAAAAAAGTAAAATCACGTTTGCAAATTCTTCAAACAGCTGCACCAAGGCCTATCTGTCTCTGACCTCCTCTTTTTCGAAGAAGTTGCATAACTGAAGTAGAGAGGATAACAAAACACCTTTCACTTGTTCCTGGATTAACAAAAAAAAAAAATGTCTTTACTAATTCCAAGGTAGCTTTGTGTGGCTCAGATAGATTATCTTTGAAAACACAAATCTGTTTGAGATTGTCCAAAACAAGATTTGACCTTTTACAAAAAATTTTAAAAAAATCTGTTTTCACAGCCCATGTGTTTTTCTCTGTTCACAAGTACTTGGGCATTTTTGTTTTTTTCTTAAAAACAAAATAATTGCCAGCATTACCTAGCATTTGGGGCACCCCCCCCCCAAGGGGAAAATATCATGTGCTGAGATACACCTTGGGCCCACACTATAATGCTAATACATCTGTCCTTACCTGGGGGGACTCCTCCTGAAAAGCTAGTCCAGTCTCCCGAGTTTATAAAGCCTTTAGCTCCCCTGTTGAGGCTGCCAGAAAGGATTATATAGGATCATGGCTGGTGCGTTGTTTTTGTGACAGGGACACCTGCCCACTGGGAAATCACTGGAGTGGACACCAACCAACTCATTTCACGCAGGCCTCTGAACACACATCAGATGAGAAAGCGCTTGAGTTCCCTACCAATCAAGGGCTGGAATTCCAGTCTCCGCCAGGCAGAAGAGCTGGGCACTCTGGCTAGCGTGAAAAATCGGGATGGAGATAGGGAGCGATAAGCAACCATACAAGAAAAAGCCCCAAATATCAGGGCTGTCCCTATAAAGCCAGGACATCTGGTCACCCTGGGGCTGGGATTCACTGGAAGAGCGAGGCACTCTAATGAACGGTGCCCTAGGCAAGGGTGACCACCCAGCACGTGTGAAAAACGGGGACACTTTCTTGGGGAGTGGGGGTGAACACAACTGGAACGTGTGAACCCCCCCAGCCTTGCACCCCAGAACGGCCCTAATAGAGGGACAAACACGGCGGCTCCGGTTCAGCCCTGGCGCTCTCAGGGGACTTTCAGGGGGAGGGGGCGATGTCCCTGGGACACTCTGGGGCCCTCCCTCTGCCCCCTGCCCCACCACCCTACTGCTCCCCCGCCCCCAACATCTGCCCCACGGCAGAGCGGGGCTCCCTGCTCCTCCTCCGGCCTCTCCCTCGCCTGAGTGTGCGCCGCACACGCACGGAGCCGCCCTCCACATGCCCGGGCCGGGCCGGCCTCCCTCCACCCAGCGGCCCACGCCTCGCGCTGTCGCGGCGGCCAGAGGAGCGGAGCGCACCCCATCCCGGCCCGGCCATGCGGAGCCGGCTGCCGGCCCCCCTGCTCCTGCTCCTCGCCTCCCTGTGGCGGGGGGCGCCGCGGGCCAGCGAGCTGCGCTCCCCGCCCGGCAGGATCGGTGAGTGCGGCGGGGCCGGGGCTCGGTGGCTGCATTGCGGGGCCCTGGGAAGACGGGTCTGGGGCACAGTCCCGGGGGGCGAGGGAGTGGAACGTTGGGGCCATCTGGGGCAAGAGGCTCGGCGCAGGACCTGGAACGAGCAGAGCGGGCTCCGGGCAGCGACTCCTGGTGCTGCCTTACCTGGCCCGTGTCTGCCTGGCGGCCCACAAAGCCAGCCGCTGTCCGAGCGGGCAGGCCTGGGAGCCGCCTTTCGACCCGTTCTCTCCCTCCCGTCTGCTCACAGACTGCGGGGCTGCAATCCGCATGTGTTAATTGCAGTGGCCGCTGCTTAGTGAACGGCTTACTTCCTGCCGTGATCCCCTCCGGCCTGTTTTTAGACCGTCTCTTGAACGGGAACCCAGCTGTAAGTAAACAGGCCTTGTTTGGGTTTTTTTAATTATTGGCCAGCAGCCTGAGGTTTTGGACAGGCAGGAGCCAGGGTTTTATATGAACCCACTAAAGTCCTATTAAAGCCACAAAATTCAGAGAACTCCCCGAAGTTCGTAGACCCGGGAATTCCTGGTTTGGCAGAGGTCCTTCTGTAACAAAAACCTAGGTGAAACCCATGTGATATTAGCTGGATGTCAGGTTTTGAAGGTCATGTGAGTCTGTTACTGAGCTTTAAAATACGTGCTGGATTCAGTTCGTTAATAAATAACTTCTTTGTCCCATGGCTTCTGTAGTCAAACCGTTTTCCACCACACGCTCAAACTTTGAAGAAACAAGTTCTGCGTCTCACGTGCCTTGCACTTTGTGCAGTCATTTGCCCCAGTGCAAGGTGGTGATATGAACTACCCTTCTGATCTAGTAGCATTTACACTCACTTGGCATGTTTTTATGCTAGTGCAGATGACTACTGCCAAAGGAGCAAGACAGTTCGTGCCCAAGATTTAATTATGGAGCCTTGCTGACAGCGAGTTGAATAACCGGTATAGATGGTATTGCCTGTTGCAGGCACTCAGACCATGTCTACGCTTGAACCATTACAGCAGCAATGCGTCTGCGTAGACATTCACTAGAGCACTGGGAAAGGTTATCCCATTACTGTAATTAATCCACATCTCCAAAAGGTGGTAGCGTCTACCTGCCACTGTCTACACTGGGACTTAGGTAGGCCTAATTTCATCTCTTGGGGATGAGAATATTTCATACCCCTAAGTGATGTAGCTAAATTGACTTAACTTTCTAATTTAGGCCAGTCCTTAGAGAGTGACACGAGAACAGTCGAGAATATATTGTACTAGTACCTCCTACAACATATCAGTGTGTTGTCGTCTGAATAGTCTAAGGGCTAAAATGCTTAAAACACTTAAAATGGTACAGTAGCACAACTACACTGCTGCACCCACATTCCTGTAGTGCTTCAGTGTAGATACTACCTACATGGATTGGAGTGGTTCTCCAATCAGCATAGGTAGCCCACCTCCTCGAAAGGTGGTAGAACACTTCTGGCATCCTAGCACCGTCTCCACTGGGGGGTTAGGTCGGTATAGCTATGTATCATGGGGTGTGGATTTGTCACACCCCTGAGTGGCATGGTTAAGTTGACAATTATGTACTGTAGACCAGCCTTTGGAACGGTTTCCTGCTTCTCCCAAATTAATATTCAGCTGAGGGGCTGTGGTTTTAAAGAATTTAGGGTGGGATTTTCAAAAGCAAAACAATAGAGACAGCACTGGAGGAAGAGAGCCACAACTGACACTAAAATGGGAGCTGCCTGAATTCAGAGACTTGGAATGTATCTGCGGAAATGTAAGATTACTTCCTTCTAATATGTCTTTTCAGCCATTATTGGAGCTGGTATTGGGGGCACATCAGCAGCCTATTTTCTACGCCAGAAGTTTGGGAAAGACGTACAGATTGATGTGTTTGAGAAAGAAACAGTGGGAGGCCGTTTGGCTACTATAAACGTGGAAGGAAAAGACTATGAAGCAGGAGGAACCATCATCCATCCTCTTAACCTACACATGAAGCATTTTGTCAAGGAGCTAGGTATGTGAGTTTTTCCTAACTAGTAGAAGTCACTGGGCTCATTTCTCCAGTCACACCAGTGCAAATAAGGAGTAACAACAACTTAAGTCAGTGGCATTATGCCTGTATACATGAGAGGAGAATCAGGCGCAGTATTTGCTGTGAAATATTGAGGTAGAATCCAGACCTGTTGGGGGCTGTATCACCTGTGCCCTGTAACCTGGGGTGCCTCGCCTTGCAATGCCTTGCGGATGTAGCCTCTGCTCTGGACTGCTCACAAACAGCCTTCTAGCATGCAAGTCACTCACAGATGTGTTTGTGTAATTGCAGCCTGCCAGCCATACCCTGGCTCTCGCCATCTTTGGTTATACCACAGGGTGACCCTAACACACTCCCATATTTCCCTCAGAAATGTATGTCTTAAACTGGCCAGCCCTCTCCTGAACAGTCCGAATATATTACGTCTATTACTCCTTTAAGGGAATAAGGTACAGTAGCCTGTTATCTTAATTAGAGTTACCCAGATACTTTCACTTAAACCCACGGGATTAAATAAAACAACATTATTAATTATAAAGAGAGAGATTTTAAGTAAGTAAAAGTAATGAGGCATAAAAGTCAGAAATGGGTACAGGAAAAATAAAATGCTTTCTAGTGCTTAACTTAACAAACTATATTAGATTCAAGCAAACTTTCTCACCATATGCTTCCAGCAGTATGATCAAATTGTTCAGGTCAAGACTCACCCCCTCAGAGTCCCATAGCCATTTCCTTTCTCTTCTCCCGTGCAGAGCATGAGATGAGAGAGAGAGAACACAATCCTATGGGGGCTTTGCCCCTTCTTTTTATAGTTTCAGTCCCCCTCCTGAAAAACATTTTCAGCTGAGAACCAAGAGACAAAGAGTCTGTGGGGAAGGCTATTCCCTGCTGGGCTTTTTCACCTGTGTGAGCTTTCTTTGTTTTCTCCCTTCCCCCTTTCTGCTTGATGACTCTGTTTACATCTTAAATGCAAATTAATACAAGCATGCACTCCTTTGTTCAAGCCAGGAGTGTTTGACCAGTTTGGTGCTACATGAGTCTGAGCATATTTTTGATTGTATTTTTAACATCATATGGGATAAACTTATAACTTTATGCATAAAGGTGCTACACATATTTCACCATGATGTTACTGATCTGCAAGTTAGGTGTATTTAAATGATCCCACACAAAGGTGGACAAAGATTATTACAGTACTGTGGTGGGTGTGAATACAGGGGTGTATTCCATCACATCTGCCCAACTAACAAAACTGTTTAGAGTCTCCTTGGTTTTGAGGCTTGCAAACTTCATTTTGTTGATTGTTATAAACGAAACGAATCGTGTACTACTCATGACGTTATTTTAGAGATTTGGGGGTTTTTTTGACCTCTTAGTTTCTGTTTTTAAATTTTTTTGCAAGATCCTTTTGTTCCTTCTAAGTTTTTAGGAGCTGTTTTTGTCCTCTTGACTAAGTGGGATGAGCACTTCAAAAATATCTGAAATGTATTGTAACAGCTCCATGCACTTGCTAGTTATTGCTATGCTGTACACCACAGCCACGCTCAATTTCAAAGCCATGTGTGGGCTAGAACTCAGAGCTTCCCAATACAAAACACAGGGCCATGGTGCTTGAGCTGAAAGGGAATCTCTGTTAGTAACTTGGGACCTGTTTGAGTAGCTTTGATTCTGTCCAGCCAAGGACAATACTGAATGTACACACAATCCTGCTCATTACATTATCATTTACTTGAGTTCAAATAATCCTGGTGTAAGCTTAGAGGAAGTCATTTTGAACTCCTGCACTTTTGGGGGACTACTCAAATTTTCCAGAGGCAGCTTTGTTGCTAAGATTTAAAAAAGGAAATAATAAAAATCTAGATAGACAGTTTGAACTGATAAATCAGAATTATTGCACTTGTCATTGTTTATACTGTTGCCTCTTTTATGCTTCCTGAAGCAGTACAGTGCAATAGATAGACCTGTTCCTTTTTAAATTATGCCAGCAGGCATAATTAGATTGTGGCAGATGTTTCTCCCTTTTGCAGGACTGTCAGTACCTGAGAACCAAGCTGGCCTTATGGGCATTTACAATGGAGATGAGTTTGTATTTGAGGAGAGTAGCTGGTACATTATCAATATTCTGAAACTTCTCTGGCATTATGGACTCAGCCCACTGCGAATGAACATGTGGGTGGAAGATATCTTGGATAAGTTCATGAGGTAACAATGTAATCTGTCAAGCCTGAACTACATTAATTGTTCTACTGCAGTGATTAAAAACTGGTAGATTCTATCAATGGTGATGAATGCTATGGAAAACATTATTAATAAAGATGTGGCAGTTCAGTTTTTTTCTTGCCCCTCTTTCTATTTCTCTCCTGTGATCTTCCTGGGTCTTTTTTCCTACGACAGCATGTCACACTATAGCTAGGGCAATCCAGGACTCCTTTCTCGTGGCAGTGGGGTAATCCTGTAAGTAGTTTTTGTTGCCTACCCTTTTTACTTTTTAAACTGTTCTGATTAAAACAGAATTAGAGTGTAAACACTGCTACTTTGTAATAGTAAGCACAAACACAGCAATCACCACTTGTACATTATACAATGTAATCCAGCCAGTATAATTTCGTGCGAAAGGTGCCATCAGTACAATTTGCCCTAATGTTGTGTCCATCACACTGGCATTTGGGCGCATAAAACAGAGAAGCGGGCACTGATTTGTAGCTGCCTGCAGTGAGCAAAAGTACTCCTCCACTAGGAAAGAAGTCAGAAAAATTATGAAAAGATACAACTTTTTTTTTAGATGTCAATGTGTTTAGCTACGGTTTGGCCGGAAAGATGAGCCTTGTTCTAAAGGTTCAGAGCTTCTGGTGGTCCCACTGCTGGAAGCACTCCGTTGAGAATGCCTTGTCTCCAGTCCCCAAGAACGAACCTCCAAGGACTATTGGGAAGAACACCACAGCTGAGCTCCATTGTCAGGATGGAGCAGTGGGACAGAGACAAAATCGAAAGTGGCCAGACCCCTCCTCATATCGATCGTTGTAGAGAAAATGAAAAACTTGAAGTGCACCCAGAAATTTTGGTTTAAATGTTTTTCATTTACAGTAATTCAGTGACTGCAAGTCAATTGTTTTGTGCTAATTTGTAGAGTCAAGCTTCGTCTTTTATTTATTGACTTATGTGTCTTTCTCCTTCTGGATAAAGAATCTACCGCTATCAGGCTCATGACTACGCCTTCAGCAGCACAGAGGGCTTGCTTCATGCACTCGGAGGGAATGACTTCATCCAAATGCTGAATCGAACCATTGATGAGAGCATGCAGAAGGCTGGCTTCTCCCAGAAGTTTATCAATGAGGTGGTTACTTCGGTAATGAAAGTCAATTACGGCCAAGGTGTCAACATTAATGGTTTTGTAGGTGAGTGTTTAATTGTCTTCCCAAGCTTACCTATCTGTTTCCGCTGACAGATGAAACTATCATTAAAGGGCTAGGTCAGAGGTTTCAAACACAAGGCCTGCGGGCCGAATCTGGCCCGCCGGCTTGTGTTATCCGGCCCACGGGCCGAATCCGGCCCGCCTGCTTGTGTTATCCAGGCCGGCAGTTTTTTCTGAGCCGAGCTCAGTAAAAGGCTGCGAGAGCTCGCGTCGGTGTATGTTACCGCGAGATCTCGCGTGAGAAAGGAAAAGGCCGTTGGACTCTCTCACTCTGCCGCCGAATTTCACCCTGCCGGGAGAAATTTCACGGCAGACAGTAGAGTGTGTAGAACAGAGAATAGTATGATGTGCTTTAGTGTAGAGTGTTTTTAGAGTACAGTATGAGGTGTTGTAGTATTTTAGTGTTTAAAGTGGCCCCCTTGCCTAAATTTAATTTAAATGTGGCCCGCCATAGGAAGTCAGTTTGACACCCCTGGGCTAAGTGTTGTAATCTTTGCTGTGCTATAGTGGAAACTTGGGTTTCATTCTTAGCTTTGTGCTCCCTGGATTTGGGTAGGCTTTACAGGCCACTAAGGAAAGGGGAATTACTTCCATTGCTCCACAGTATCTTTCTCACTATAATATTTTGATAGGAAAGCAAACTGTTCACTTGCTATTTGGTACCATTATTTTACAGCACATTTTGTGTGTCACTTTCCAGTAGCAGATCTATAGTTTTCTCCACTTTACCATTCTAGCAGCCCTGAGTGAAGATCAGTCCCGTCTAATTCAGTGAATGGGATGTTAGAACAATGTGTTTGGAATTTCATTCTCTTCCCTGGCAGGTGCGGTGTCTCTGGCAGGTGTAAACTCTGATCTCTGGTCAGTAAAAGGTGGCAACAAACTTGTCTGCACTGGCCTTCTTTACGCTTCCAAAGCACAACTTATCTCTGGCACGGTTATCTCTGTAGAGGAGAGAACGCGGCCCAGACGCACAGGTGAGGTGCACTCGCTTTCTTTGGAAGTAAGAGGCAAAGCCTTCAAAACTAAAGATCTGCATAAGCTGAAACATTTGGATGCCGACCTCAAGAGCTCACAGTCTGGGAACATCTGCTATTCAGATCACTATATACACATAGGGCCCGTCTGATTTTTGGGCTCCTTATAAGGGATCAAATTGGGCACCCAAAATTAACTAGTCTGAAAAACTTGTTCAGATTATTTCAGTAAAGGATCCAGTGTGCAACATAAGAAGCAAAAGTTCTTAGCCCCATAAGGGAAAATTCCCCTCTACTCTCCCCACCAAAACAATTCTCGTTTACAAAAGGGGGAAAAAAATGTACACTCATGCCCTGTTGCCAGGAGGATTCTACATTTTCTTAACTATTTTCTTTTTTTCAGGAGGTACAGTTAAGCTGTATGAAGTGAGCTACAATGCTACATCAGGACCTATTACAGCCATGTATGATATAATTCTCATTGCTACACCACTGCATCGTAAAATGTCCAACATCACTTTCCAGAACTTTAACCCTGCCATCCTAGAGTTCTCAGACCATTACCATCAGACAGTGGCAACTTTTGTTCATGGGCATATAAATGCATCCTTCTTTGGCTACAAGGACCCCTCCCAGTTTCATTTATCTGGCATTTTCACAACAGAAAATCCCAAACTTTTTATCAACAGTTTAAGTGTTGTATCTCCTGTCCAAAATGAACAAGAGGAATTGAAGCAATCGATCGGACCTGCTGTTTGGAAAGTGTTCTCAAAAGAATCTCTTACCAAAGAGCAGATCAATTTGCTTTTCTCATCCTATGATTCTGTGAAAGAAAAGAAGTGGCTGGCTTACCCACGTTACAGTGTCCCAAAGAAGATCCCATCTCTAATCTTTCATGATAGAATATACTACCTTAATAGCATAGAATGGGCAGCAAGTGCCATGGAGATGAGCGCAATAGCAGCCAAAAATGCAGCTCTCCTTTCTTACCATCACTGGTATGGAAACATAGACATGATTGACCAGGAGGATTTAAATGAGAAACTCAAAACAGAGCTATAAGTTATGAGCCACAAAACTTTGTGGCTGTTGGAAGAGTTTAGACTGCCCAGAAGAAATATATGATGGTATCGATCAAAGGCTAAATCTTTCTTGCCCACTGTACTGTTAAAAATGAGTATCTGGAAATATTTTTTCTGTATCCCGATGCAATCATCACAAATGTTACCTATCACAATAATGAAGATGGAAAATTCCATTGGGCTTCAATTTTTTAATTGACCCTTCCCCTTTATATTCTGACCTCAGTTCAGGAAAGCATTTAAGCATGGGCTAAAGCCCATCCCTATTCAAGATAAGCACATCAGCAAGTTTTTAAAGTTAAGCATGTGCTTAAGTGCAGTCCTGAATAGCCATGTGTTCCTGAATCAGGACCTGTTTATATGTAATCAGTTAGGCCCAATCTTGCAGATACTTAAGCATATGATTAAGTATTTGCAGAATAAAGGCCTTAGTTCTCCTGTGATTTGTGTGAGAGTTTTATACAGCAATGAGGGAGGGAGGAACTCATTAAATATACGAAAATGGCGGATGTAGAGTCTGATGTACTACAGTCACTTTAATTTTTTTTTTAAATGAGAAAATCAAATTCTGAAACTAGCTTGTAAAAAGCTGTCTGGTCACAAGTTAGTGGCTCACCTTATTTCCAACTGCTAACCCATGTTAAATCCAGTACAAATTAATTCCATGGTTTCCTAATCTCAGATTTCCTTTTAAGCAATTGCTTTCATTATCAAAGGGGCCTTATGCAAGCAGAATGGCCTATCATTTGATAGCTCCATTCCTAGAGTTCACGTTGACTGTGATTTAGTAAAAATTAAAATTAAATTAAAAAAATCTTTAAAACTAGTTTGGTGCATGTGCATGTTTTGTAATGACACTGTTTTATATCATTGTCCTTCCAGTTAAGTCACAGAACCACAAAGAAGTGCAATTATATTTTTTAAGGTTTGTTTATTCACTGTGGTTGCCACTCAGATATTTTCCAACCAATGCTATGCTATCCTGATAGTACTCTTGCAAAACTCAACCATCCTTTCCCTTGGAAACTGACTTTTTTGACAATCTAAGTACACAGTAAAAATGTACCGCAGTAGTGGTCTGACACGGCATGTCTTAACACTACTGTAATTTACTTTAAAGCATGCTTTTAAGATGAGTGCATCCAGGAGAGTGTTTAAGAGGAGCGTGAAACAAAAAATTATATAGAGGGTTACGGGAGCATGGGAGATTGTATATGTGCTACATATGCTGATAAGCACATTAATACAATAGAATCCTAATTCGTCAAAGTGCTTGGGGGAACAACAGAAATGCTATGAAAGTCAGCAGTCAGTAAAATCACAAAGATATGCCAGCCATGAAATAGAAAGAGAGATTTGAAATAATTTCAGGCTTTTATTTTGTCAATTGTAAGCAACGTCTCTTTCTGTTGTTTGCACATCTTGTATAAATTCTTTGGCTTATAGGAAATGGGGGTCTAGGTACTTTTTTTTTTTTTTTTAAACAAGTAAGGCTAATTTAAATGTTGTGTATAGGTGTTGAATTCTGGATAGCTTTCACAGACTTTTCAAGCAAAGTAAACCTAACAAGTTTCTTAACTAAATCTTATTTGCTTTAAGTAGCAGAACTCCCGATCGGTTATGCACGGTTTGTAGAAATACAGGGTTTTCAGTGATCAGTTGCTTATTCAAAATCAGGCTGCTTTAACCAAATTAATAAGGTGCAGTCCAAACGTAGCTTCAAGAAAGTGATACTTAATACTTAGCATATATTTATACTGCTGATTTTTACTTGTAACTCTACCTACTATCTAATTGCAACAGAAATTCCCGGTATGTGGTGAAGCGCTATTAATTTTACAAATAGCGCATTGATTGAAACTTTTATATTGGCTACAAAAGCCAAGATGACAAAAACCAAAAATATTTTGTTTTCAGTCTTACTTTGTGCCTTTTCATAGTCCTTCACCCAGTCTTAGGCAATGTGTTGCTAAAATACCATCAGGAAGGAAATAACCTCCAACCCTGTTCTTAAAAAAAAAAAAGGATCTTTTAAAGACACTATCAAAATGGAATGTGGTTTAAAAACCATTGATAATGTTTTTAATTTGGGGCTGTTACTTTGTAAAAATAAGCTTAATGGAAATACTTCACTTGTCCTTTTTGAAAAAAAATCAACACTTGTTCTTCAACCATTAATTATTCCCAAAGGCTTTAAATCCTTGCCACGCCAATAACCTGAAACTGATTAGAGTCCTGAGCTTACAAACACTTATGGATGTGATTAGGCTCCTTGATATCTCATAAGATTACCTTCTACTATTAATGCCCTCTTTATTGTTTGCATTTCTCTCAGAACTGTGAGCTTTTTAAACTCACTTTTACTAATCGGCATTGTTATTAGCAACATAAGTAAAGACATTTGCTTAACAATTTGAATATCATACCAGCTGAATTTTCTATGCTTAAAGTAATTTTAGATAAAAATTTCCTCAAACTATCAGAGCAGAGTGGCATTGAGCAGCAAGCTGCATCAGGGCCCTGATCATCCTTTAAACAGTGGATGCATTTCCTACGAAGATTGGCCAACCGTGCTACTTTTTGGACCTAGGCCATCATTTTTGCTTTCATGAGTCTGTGCTTTCTTCTCTGTAGTCACAGAACCTTCCTCCTTCACGCAAGGAAAGTTTCTCAAGCCTCTGTACAACCATTTTTTTAAATTTATGTTAATACTAGATAGTTGAATCTTTTGAAGATCCTTAGGATTGGCATATTCTGTCTTCAGAATTTTTTTAGTCTTTTTCCAGTAGCAGCAGTCAATGTGTCTCTGAACGTTATTCAGGCATAAATGGAGCTGGTTTTTATCTTTGTATAATTAAATAGGTGCACCTATTTATAAAGCAAAGGGTTGAGGGAAATGCTTCAGTCAAGCCCTAGCACAGTAAAGGATTTCATTTTTAGAGAGGTTTTGCACCTCAGTAGTAAAATGAAGATATGAATCCCACATCCAGAGACCCAATTATCTGCTCCTTTAACGCCACTATCTAGAAATAGATTAGTTCCACATGATGAGAAAACTGCCCACGCTGCAGTTCATCCATTGTACATGTTATCATCTACACTGGCAAACAAGGCTGGAATCATGAGACACATGACTTCATTTTTTGGAGTGGTGGTATAAGTCTTGTCTGAGAATTTTTAATCAGTTTATTAAAAATATTAGGGAACCCCTTGTTGACTTATAGTTATCCACAACAGTAAATACACTGCTGCTTGACTATCAGAACCATCACAATGGAATAGATTTATTTATCTTACAATGACACAAGCCTAACCATGTTTAATGTTTTTGATCTGGTCATATGCTTTAAGGCTAAATCCTCCTCCACCCCTGACTCAGGAGGAAGATGAGTAATTTGGGACCTTTCTGTCCTAAAGACAATTAAAAATAGGCCAAAATGGATGAGAAAGAGGCATTTTAAAATTCAGTGCTACTAGTAACAATGCAAGAAAAGTTTTAGTCTATGATTCCGGCCCTTTTCTGCTGTGAAGGCTGGAGACCTGTACCCAGACATTTTTCACTTGAAAGAATGGAGGGGAAAGATAAAAAGTCGCTAGTCAGACTGGCCTGAAAGCTTGTGTATTAATAGAATGATCAAATAAAAATACAGCTCACCTATTGTACTACCACAGCAATATATAGTGACAAGTCTCAGCTTCTTTTATTGCACTCAAGAGCCAAGCCTCTGGAATATGCACAAGATATTTCAGCAGGCAACTGGCACCGGTTTTAAGAGGAAATTGAATTCATTTACTCAAGTTATGTTAACCATAACAAAATTTATTTAACAAAAATAAGTTTACAGGAGGAATGCACGGTTTCTGAAGAATGCTCTTTAGGTAATAGAACAACTAGACTTAAGAGGAGGTTTATCACAGCACAAGGCAGGAGTTCATAGGTTAATCTATACTCGTTCCAAGGCTTCTAGCATAATGATGCTGTTTCCTCGTATTACCTAAAAATAGGGAATATAAAAAGATTAGAACTCTATAACAACCAACGAGGTTTTGCAGAAATAGAGATGGGACAAAGATCACGAGTATTTAAGACTACCAAAAAACCCCAGTTAGGAAGCAGTCCTCAACATGTATATTTCTCCAGATTAGCTGTTCTAGAAACATGAACAGCAATTAACTTTGACCCATAAGCCATTGGGTGATTATTCAGTGCCAGGTATGGCGTGGGCTGTTTAGTGTCCTAGAATTCAGGTTGTTCAGGCACATTTTCTAGCTGCTGGAAAATGGTGCTCCTCAGGACAGTGGGGTCTTTGGAGCAGGTGAGGAAAGAGTTTGAAATAAAGACTCCTCCTCTAAAAATGTTCCAACCCATGCCATCCCAACAGGGATGAAGAGTCTCTACTTACCACCATCCCTATGTTGTTTTGTTGTCCACCTTGTGCCATCTCCACGCACTCGTCTATCACTAAATTCATGAAGGGATCAAACCCTCGCAATATCCCTTGGACATGTCGGCCACCATTTAACTTCACTAGAAGAAACATTTGGTAAATAAAAAAAAAGTTACTGGCATGCAGCTGTTGCACTTAATTTTCATGATTACAAAGAGATGGGAGTTTTAGAACTATCTTTTAATGCTATGATGGTTTGAAAAACTATTTAGTCAGACCGCATATGAAAGGACAGCCATGTACTAGAACTAGCATTCCCCACGCCACAGGCTTCATATGCAAAAATGAAGTATAATAATGAGAAAGGTGGTCAATATTAGCATATTATGGGCTGATATTGCAGGTAAAATTACTCCTGCATTTTGAAGGGTAAGTTACATTAAAGCTTGATAGTAGTAAGGTAGTTGTGACCACTGACTGTCATGCTTTGTTACTTGTACCCTTCCGGATCATCTTATACAGAGATTGTAAACTCCTCTAGAGAGGGATAATCTTTTTGTTGTATGTTTGTACAATGCTTAAAGTGAGGCTAAGGGGTCCTTAGGCCCTACCACAGTACAAACAAGATTAACACATTAGCCATGAGAAGTGTTTGTAGAGGTGCAGCCATCTGGACAAGACCATTTTTGTTGTTATTCAGTTATTTAGAAGGAGACTGAAGATTCATAGAATATATTTAGTCTGCCAAATGCGTATGTAAAATCATACAAATGTCCTTGTTATGCATTCTCTTATGAGGTTACAAACAAAAGTAATCGAATACTAGTTATTACTGGAGATTGGAAATCAATGCAATGTTTGGAGCCCTGCAATCCTATTTCTGCTATCCAGCTATACTTTGATCAACAGGGGCAAACACAGCAATCTCCAAAGCCACCTGTTATGGTCCCACATACATTATCCAGCTGTATTAAAACTCTTTGCTACTGTATACTGCACAATTCTATTAAAGTTCGATTGGAAAACACCACAAACCCAGCAGCATTTCAGGTTTAAGCTATTGACCCAAAGGTGTAACCAATTATTTGACTACACTCTACACTTCTTAAAACACTCAGGAAATATGAGCAAATCCTCTTGTCTCAAGACAAAACAGTACAATATGAAACCCTCCTGGGAAACAAAATTCTTGCAGCATGTTCACCTTACACATAAGATGTGTGCCAAAGATACAGATTTCAGCTAGCAACATTTATGTGATTTCACAAGTTACAAAAATTTCAATATGTAACTAAAATCCAACCCACTGGTTGGTACCAACTCCTTAACTTATCATTCTGTATCTTCATTTTGGATACTAGCATTCTAGGTACTGGTCCATGAAGGTACCTCCGAGCTTGTATCAAGGCAGAACATGAATATATTTTGCTCTTGAAAGTTTCCTATTTTCTAATGCAAAAGCTGACAGCAGTTTTACAAAGTGCTGGGGGATACCTGACAGGCTGAACAGAACTATGGGAAGCCCATCATATGTTCAGTTAACCTAGCTTCCGAACACCCGCATCAATAACATGTATGAATACTATGCACAGAACGCCTTCTAAGACGGTGTATACTATGCCTAACTTCTCTGTTTTGGCTAACCACCCACACGTTCAGTGTTGCTACCAGAACATCTGCAAATGGGAACTTTAAAACGGTACTTATGCTGGCAATGAATCGAGGCACATAAATAACCCACGTGACAGCTTCTTGTCCATGAACCTGAAAGAACAAAGGGGAGAGAGAGGCGCATTAAGACAGACTGCAAGAGTTAAGCTGAAACATAAGCAGCATGGTCGGTTTGCCCTGTCCCCAGCCTCCTATCAGTGGGCAGGCAGGGGGATCCGCTCAGCGATCGGCCCCTTGCCCGGGCCGCTCGCAGCCAGAGCAGGGCACACAGCCAGGCCCTGCCCTGCATGTGCTGGGGGGCAAGGACACCCCCAAACCAACGGGAGGAAACAGCTGCTCTGGGGCACCCAGAACCCGGCAGGGAGACTCCTACGCCCACGGGCAGCACGTGCCCCAGGATGGGGGGGAAGGGCTACTCCCCAGGGGGCTGTACCACAGACTGGGCCTCGGTCCCCCGCGCAGAAAGGCCGCGCAGTGCATGCCGGGAAGCAGGCGGAGGAGGCAATAACGATGGGCCCCACAGAAATCGGGCCCGGGCCGGTGCCCCGGGCTCGCCCCCGCTCGCTCCACACGCCCTCCCCAGAGCGGAGCCGGCTCCCCAGCGCCGCACTCACTTCTTCAGCTCGGGCGGGTGCGCTTTGCTCATGGTGCCCGCTCAGTCACACCCCGCCTCAACTGCCTGCCGCACGGTCTGTCTCCGCGCGCACGCTCCGAGCCTTCCAGCCTGTGGCGTCACCGCGACGCCGCTTCCGCAGCCAATCGGGGCCCGCGCCAAGGCCCCGTGCTTGCCATCCGCAGCCAATGAACGATAACGCCGCGAGAGCCTGCGTATGATGTCACTAAACCGACCAGCGTGATCTTCTGCGTGTGACCTCACTAACCCGCCAACCAATGCAGGGCGGGCCGCTTGCTCTCCCCCACCTCCGCCGCGCGTCAGAGAGGGCACATGCACCGCATTCCTCCGATTAGAGGCCACCTCTACTTTTAAAGTAGTAGTGGGAGCAAGATAGCTGCGAAACGGGCACTGAGAGTAGTAACGACAAGGCCAACTCAACACATGGGCTGACTTGCCCGTGCTGCTTCAAGACTGAAGCACCAACAATATGATGCGCGGCTCCACAAGGCAATACGACACTCCCTTATGCCAGCGCCTCCAGCTACCCCTCACTAGTTTGTGGTTGTACACTATTAACTGGGCTTGCTGACTTGTAAGAACACATGACGTCAGCTACAAGTAGGCTTGGCTGGAACTTCGAAGTTTAGCACCAGTGCCAGACCAGCCCAAGCTCAGTTTGGATCCAGGTGGCTGGTTGGGCTCATTAAAAAGTTAACACTCAAGATACAAAATGTAGATGCAAATTTGGGTTTCAAACCCCTCCGACGTTGGGCATGCTCCCTGCTATCCAGCTGCCAAACTTTAAAGAAAGTGGTGGCAGAAAAACAATCAGAAAGTTCAAGCTAGGAGAAACCTTCCACATATTTGCTCATCCTTTTCATCGCTCAGCTTGTTACACCCCTGTGCTGTTTATTTAGATTGTATACTCTTTGGGGCAGGGACTCCACTATTTTGTTTGTGCAGCACCTAGCACAACGGAGCTCCATTGTGCATTGCCCCCCTACAATAACCATGATTAATAACAACCTTTGTCCTTTGGTTTCAAAGCAGCGAGTTGGAACTAGAGCTGTTTTAAATGTTAGCAGTGAAACCCACTGGTTATAGCTATAATACAAAATGAAGAGCTCAGGCTAACAGAACGCTTTATAATATATACAATCCAAATTAACACTTCTCACTGTGTAGTCATGATGAGCCTTGTTGGAAGTAAAACTACAGCATTTTCATCTAAAATTTATTTTTGAATCAAACTTTTAGAAAATAACAGTTTTAAAAAGGACAGAACAAAATGGTTGTGTTAATTATAGCTGTTGACAAGAAGGTACAAAACAGGTCATTCAGCTCACCATAAACAGAACCAACCTAAGATACTCACTCGTGTGTGTGCAGCCACAACAGGACAAGGTGGTGCTGCTGTTTATGGGATGTCATTTTCCCCATTTAAGGCAGCCAGCAATACTGCGCTGTGTCTCAGGAGTGCATTAACCTTGCTCCAGCATTCAAACCAAGTTCCTCTGCATTGCTTCCTGTCCCTACAGCTCTGGGGAAGATCTGAAATCCACCTCACTCCTGTGCTGCAACATGCTGCGGAGTCTGACTGTGTGCTGCCTTATACAGCTGTAAATCCATTACTTTAATAGAGGAACTCCTGATTTATAGTGGGTTGAGGGAGAACAGAACAGAGAAGCTCTCTGTGCACTTAATTAGGTATATCAGGTCAAAAAAGGAGGAGAGATTCACCTATTACTACCTTCAGTGGTTGTTTTGCAGAGGCTCAGATGAGGGCAGTTATTTATGCCATGCTGCATGGAACAAAGTACCTGATATAACTTTTAATGAGAGACTTCAGGCCCAACTCTGCCATTCCTTACAGCAGTATAAATCAGAAGTAACACCACTGAAGCCAATAGAGTCATACTCCTGTAAAACCAGCAGGAGTACAGCATTAAGTGGTAGTGGCCGTTTCTTTTCAACAGACCATACTACTTCTTGTAATTCATTGCTCTACAGAACCCATACTGGGCTATGTGACCTTGCTCTCTCAATAAAATTAAACAGACATTGCAGGGTTAGTGGCTGATGGGGTCACATGAAGTCAAGGAGGCTGATTCTCCACTCACTTGCACTGGGTTTACACACCGGCATGTCTCCATTTATTCCAGTGCAATTACTCCTGATTTATACCAGTGTAAGTGGCAATACAGGCCCAAGAGGTTTTAACTGCAGAGACATGACTTATCAATGCAAAAATATTCTCCGTCTTCCTCTTTTCTTGTCTCCTCATGGAAGAAACATTGTAAGAAACAGACCGATCATCTAATAAATTGCACACACTCCCTTTTGAATTGTTTCTTCCAACTGGGAAAGGCATCTGCACTGAAGGGATAAGGAGAACCTGTCAGCACTAGACGATCAGGTCTGCAGATGTGATCGCAGCTGAGGAGGAGGGATTGTCCCCAAAGCATTTTTTAAAAAAACACAACAGTCCAGGAAACAAGGGAGGCTGGAATACTGCATCTTTGAACTCTAGGGCATCAGTTCAAACCCAACCCAGTGGTAGTTTCACTTCAAATCCCCCTAGCCCATCACACTGCCACCACGAATAGGACATGGAGCCTGGACTTTCGGAGCCAAAGCAACAGTGGGCATAAATGGGCATTGCTCCACTGACACTAATGGACTGACACCGATTTACATCTGCTGGGATCCTGGCACTTAACTCCTGCAGGGCACTACTGAAGCATATTGGTTAGGGAGCACTGAGGAAGCTTGCATTGCTGTTATACCTGTCCTGGGGACTAAAGGCCCTTCACGCTCCAGGCCTGTCAACTGACGCCTTCCTGCAGCCCTAAATTCTCTACAACCGAGGGAAGTCAAGGTCAGTAGAGGACACTGTTTTTATCAGCAAGGTCTGTACATACCCTTGAGGACTGGGGCAAAGCCACTAGTCTCTCCTCAACTGATGAAACTCCTCAAATCAGTCCCAGACCACCAAGTACTTAAATCAAAGCAGGTCTTGAATGGACCACCGCAATACTCTGAAAATATAAAAATCACCCTTATCATCCGTTTTCATTCCTCAATTTCCCACATGAATCTCCGTGGACACGTCTCTCTTTTAATAGAAACCACGTCTCCCGCTCTCTCCCAAAACAGACACAGATTTATTGTGCAATGGCTGCCAGAGTCTCCTTCATTTTCTTGGTCATGCTGGGGATGAGATGCATGTGATCGTCCACGCACTTCGTTACGCAGCTCTCCAGCTGTTGTTTCACATGCTGTTCCTTGCTCCCTGAATCTAGGGAGTCTTTGGCTTTATCGTTACAGTGCATGGTGCAGCGAGCCAAGCGGTCCTGCAAATGAGAATTCAGGACAATGAGCGGTTGTAAGCGAGAGCAAAATGCGTTGAGCAGCGTGAGGGCTGGACAAACGAGCTCTGAGACGTCTGAAATGGACGTCCGGCTTTTGAGGACACAGAACAAAATTATTTCTATTGGAGGGGATGGACGAAAGAAGAATGAAGCCTGATGGAGGCTGGAAGTTCATCACCACTTGCGATCAGACCTCCAACTTCATTTTGCTTAGGCTACCAAACAACTATGAGATGCTATGTGCTGATCTACATGCAATAAATTGGGCGGTATGTCTCAGCCTAGTTCGTCGATTCATAGATCCCAAGGCCAGAAGACACGCATGTGATCATCTAGTTTGACCTCCTGTATAACACAGGCCAGGGAATGTCCCAAAATAATTCCCAGAGCAGATATTTCTGAAAAACATCCCATCTTGATTTAAAATTCAGGAGAATCCATCAGAACCCTTGGTAAGTGGCTCCAGTGGTTAATTACTCTCACCATTCCAAGTGGCCAGCAGTTTACATCAAGACCGAGGACTGAATGATGTGTATTTGACACAGAGTAGTTCACGTCTGGGTCATCAGTATTAATCAAGCTCAGGTCAGTAGCAGCTTAGACATGTTGCAATGGCTGCGTGAAGTACTATGGAAACTGGTCTCAAGCCAGTTCCTAGCAGGTGCCCCTTTCATAAAAACATGGTTCCACTGCTTGCACCCCATTGAGGTTCTCAGGAGACAGGCCATGGCCTGAATGCCCTTGGAGATCACATTGTTCTCTGACCCCAAAAAGCAGTCCTTCTGGAGCAGGACAGAGTCACATTGGCCACCAACTTCCTGTGTGGTCTTGGACAAATGAAGCAGACTCTCTGAGCCTCAGCTCCCCATCTGTAAAATGAGACCAGAGCTGCCCTGCCTCACGGGGGATTGTGAAGATAATCACCTGAAACAGACTGTGAGGCTTTCAGACACTGTGATAATGGAGGCCATAAAATACCTAAGATAGATCAAGACTTTCCCTCTGCCTACTCTAGCTGCTCCCAGGACAGAGAGCTCCAGCCCCTTCATGTTTCAAACTAGCACCTTTTCACCAGCACTAGAAATGGAACATTGAAAATAAAATCTATCCAAACCACACACACTCTCTTTGCAGGAGGTTCTCTTCCTGGGGACCTGAGCTTTCAAGTCTTCAGCTGCAGAATGAGCCTGAATTTAAGACAGAGCTGACCCTTGATTATACAACTTTCCCTTCACTTACAGCCCTTCTCTTCTCCAAAATGAGATGCCCCATTTACTTTACAAACTCTCCGCTTTGGGCTGTCCCCTTTGTTCAGGTTACTTGTGCAATGGGGTTGGGTACAGTCCTGGCTCATGCCAGACCCATGTGCATCCACTACAACCCTTTGTGCATGGCTTGAGACTAAACCACACCAGCTGAGGCTGCAGAGAAGATTCCATGGGGAGCTGGGACCCACAAGACCTTTCCCCATCACTCCTGTCAATGCTATTTCCCCAGGGAACGCCAGTGCTAACCTGCGCCGGGGTCATCAGTCACCTTCTTCTCACCTGAAACCTCTCCAACTCTTTGGTGACGATGGCCTGTGCCTGGGCCAGAGGCGCGTGGCAGCGCTCGATGCAGTGGTGGACCTGCTGCATGGAGGCCTTGTCATTTTCGCAGCAGTCGGCGCTGCACCGAAACATGTGACCCTGCAGCGAGCCGGAAGCAAAGTTGACTGGGATCAGGCTGAGGGCCCCAGGGCAGCCAGAGGCCGGCCTTTTCCAAAGCTGTTACCTTGCATCTGAACCCAGCCCTCCCCAACACACACCCTCCATTCAATGAAGGGCCTGGGGGGGCTCATGCGTATTTTGCAGACCTCCACCTACTACGGGTTTACAGAACTGTCTGGCTTTGACCCCCCAACCGCCCCCATCCTGATTGACAGGCAGTTTGTGCCCTGGACCGCTTGTCTGATGGCTGCAACGTGGTCCATGGGCCAGCTGTCCCGCGTCAGCCACTTGAAACGTCGGGGGGTAGGATCCTGCAATGGGGGGGGGGAGCTGAGAAGCCCCCCGCAGCGTGGAGAGGCGCAGACCTGCAAGCAGCCACTTCAATGGGGGCTTGGACACAGCACGGCCCCTTCCCCACCCCCATTCGGGGAGGTCCCAATCCCTGTGCACGCACTTCAGCGGGGATGGGGGCAGCCCTCACTGAGCCTTAGGGTCCAGGCAGGGCCCCTCCACACAGACAGATGGGGGTGGGGGAGGCAGGATCGGTCCCCGGTTTCCTCCCCCCCCATCTGGGCTCAGACCCCAACCCCCTCATTGCAATGGGTCAGGGAGCAGGGCGCCAATGAGCTGGGGAGAGGAGCAGGTCGATATGGGGGGCAGTAAATGGGGGCGCTGCTGGGGGGCCAGCACAGAAGGGGGGGCTTGGAGAGGGAAGGGGGGACCCCCTTGCCCGCCCCTGCAGCCATGCTCCCCTCCCTCCGCTACCTGCATCTTGCGGATGCTCTCCCGCTCCAGCCCCTGCACCATGCTGTCTACGGCCGCCTGCATCCTGCCCTGCTGCGCCTCGGCCATGCCGCCCGCCTCCGAGCCGGCCCGCGTGGGCCAGAGGACAGGACACCCCGCCCCGCCCGGCCCCCGGCGTTCACTTCCCGGGTCAGCCCAGCGCCGCAGTCCCCGCCACAGCCGCCGCCTCCGGGGCACGGGCGGGGCGTTGCAGGCCTGGGCTCGCCTGGCTCGTGGCCCTCTGCTCAGCCTGGGGCCGTCAGTCCCGGCAGGCGGCTGCGCCCCTTGCAGGAGGCCGGTTGGTCTTGCACCCCCGCCCCCCGGTCACCTCCCTGCCAAAACCCGACAGAAAAACAGCAAAAGGTGCCAGGGCCCTGGCGGGGAAAAGTGCTTCCGGCCTCATTTTTGCAACGTGGGTGTCAGATCAAACGAGTGGCACAGAAACGGGGCACTTGCCGCGCATGGAGCCTTCGGGCCAGTCGCTGGCTGGCTGAAAACGTAGTTGGTACCGACTCGGCGATTTACCTGTTGTCAAACCAGGCACAGGCTGGATGAGTTGACGTAGCCCCCGGAAGACCTCGCCTGGCGAACCCCCACGGTACACGGACCCTGGATGAGACCCCTGCTCTACATCGTAGTTTCTCAACCTGTGGTACCAGGGGTATGCGAGACACAGGCAGGGGGTACCTGGGGAAAAACAGAGTGAAGGGGAGGCAGGCAGCAGCCTCTTGCGTCTCGCGAGCTGGGCTCACACCTGGGTGCAGCCACCCGCTCCCTGGCTCCAAGCTGAGGGACAGCCTCCAGCGCCCCGGCTTGAAGACAGGCAGCAGCCTCCTGCCCACATCCCTGGGTCCCTGCCGGTGCGGAAGCCTCCTCTGCCCCAGCTTGGATCGGGGCTGTCGGCCACCTCCCGGATTGGCAGCCAGGCAGCAGCCACCTGCAGCTTGCCCAGGTGGCAGCCCCCCTCCCTGGCTCAAAGCCCGGTGCCCAGAAAACTTGTCAATTTCACTGCTCTAGCTGAACAGTGAAATTGACAACTGTGACAGCCCCAGATTTTACCAGTTACCCTCCTTCCCTGTCTCTCTCATCCCTTCCTCCTCTCAAATCTATGGCAAAAAATTTGGCCGGCACTTTATATTGACCAGCATTGGCATGCCGCTCAAAGCCTCCTAGCTTTGGCCAGCATCACCTCTAGCCCAGGTACATACTTGAGTTGTGCACCCCTGGTGTAAAGGTGGTAACCCTACCCACGCTAGATCTGACATCTGTCCTATCATGGCCTTACATGCTCAGCCCTTCTTCCAACATATGGCTCCCATTAGTCAGTAAATATAGAATCCTGTGGAAAATTGGGTGTTGGGCTCCTTATTAAAGTTTTCAGAAGTTAGTGGGTACTTGCTGCTTAAAAGGTTGAGAAACACTGCTCTACATCACCAGCACATAGTGTCAGAACGTGAGCAGGACTCATCCTCATGTACTAATGATCAGCCATGTGCTAAATTTCTATCCAGCCCCATACACCTGTCTCTCTCCCTAAGTATCCATCCATTCATCTCTCTGTCCATATCTAATCTAATCTATCCAGTCCCATACATTGCACTCTCTCCAGTCCCATACATCTGTCCCTCCCCATCTCCATACATCCATCTCTCTCCCCATCCATCCATCCATCCATCCATCCATCCATCTCTCTCTCTATCCCCATCTAATCTATCTATCCATCTCTCTTCTCTAGATTCTAATACAGCATGAGTTATCACTAATCTATCATCATGTCTAAAGCAGCTGATCACTATAGACTCTAGACAAGGATTAGAAAAGCCCAGTGGCACCAGTTTTATGTAATATTTGGATAGTAAGTAACTTTTGGGTAGGGAAACTAATCTATCTAATGTATTTGTACCATCCCTAACATAACAGGGCCCCGATGTTGGTTGGGGTCTGTAGGCGCTGCTGTAATAAAGCCAGTAAAATAATAATGGACCTTTGGGACCCTTGGCTATTTTCCTTCTGCTCAGTTTCTTTGGGGAATGTTCAGACATATGGATGGGACTTACTTAGCTCTGGAATTGCATTGATCAACTCCTCTAAAAGCTGCTGGGAGTGCAGTTTGTGTTACAGACCAGCACAAACTGACCTTCCTGCTTGCCACCAAACTCTGGGTGTGTTCAAAATCCCAGTCAGATGTGGGTTGAGAGACCCCATCCCTAGTTTGTAAGGAAGACATCGCACAAAACAACGGCCTGTTGTGTTACGGGCTAAGGCAAACACCTGAAGTGGAGCACAACCTCCCCTCCCCCAGCCCTTGGTGACTGACACAGCAAAAGAGCCAGAGGTGAGAGACAGGGTTTTAGTTATAGATGCAACCACTGGGCAAATGAGGAGGATGCGCTTCCTCACCCTGGCAGTTTTACTATCTGGTTGCTGTTCAGCTTCAGGCCCAACACCTTTGCACTCCCCGGCTACCCCCATCGCAATGGTAGCACGTCTCATGTCAGACCGTGAACCAGAATCATTGCTACTCCTGTGTATTCACATTGTACCCTGCCCTGGAATGGCCTGCTCCGGTAGCCAAACTAGTCACTAGGTGGCAGGAGGGGACTGAGTCAAGAAGAAGCTTGTGGGGCCTGATTCTCTGTGTTGCTCTGTGCTTTCATTTACGCTAGTGCAAAGGGAATGTGCAGGACACACTACCCAATCAGAACACTACTGTTGTGTGTGCACGTTGCAGCAGAAAATCAGTGAGCGCGTGGCGGGGAGGGACATGCTCTAGCATTTGATTCCTGTTTCACTCAAGGATGACACGGCCCAGATCACTGTATTGTGGCCCTTTGGAGGGCGGTGTGGCTTAAAACTAGATGCATATGCACAGTGAGCTAGTGAGAAATGGCTGGAGTTGACATCTCTGTTTGCTATATAAGTAAGTAGATACCAGTTATTAACCTTAGCATGGCTTGATCATATCAACGTTGACAGAATCCCTTAGTGGTCTGGATGAAATCCCAAAGCGTCACAGTTGTCCATAGCAGGGATCAGCCTGCAGACCTGTGTCTCTACAAGATTCATCTTTGTTAGTAACAAGGAGGCAGTCGTGGCCTGAAGCTCTGTGTGGCCCAGACACTAGGGGAAACCAGAGAGCTACACTACGTCAGCATAGGTTATAACCATTACGCTAAGGAATATTTTTGGCAGGGATCGCAAAGGAAATTTCCCAGACAACATTCATCCTGGAGGGGTTGGGAAAATAACCTCAGGCAGTGGGCTCAGTGTGTGTTCTGTCCTGGACCCCTGGAAAGAAGGAAAACATTCCTGGAGAAAATATTCCCTTGAATTCAAACTAGATGAAACTAGAAAGAGAGGGAGCTGCCCTCCCCTCTCCCACTTCATCCCTGGATGTGGGGCATTTTTAAAAAATGGAAATTCTCCACATTTCTTCATAGCACCCCAAACACTGAACATCAGCCCTCCGGCCAGGAAGGAAGCTGCCTCTTTCTAGAAAAGCTTTGGCGCTCTGATTCCACGGAACCGCAGGAAATGTCTTGCTTCTGTGTGCAGATCTATTCATAGCGTTTTGCTGGGTCGCTAGCTGAGCATGTCGAAAAGAGAAAAGGACGATGACAACACACAACCCGACATCTATGAGGTGATGAGTTAGCAGCCTGAACATGGGCTAGAGGGAATGGGTCAGTGGGAATGGCCTGATGGGCTAAACCTCAGAGGCTAGAAGGCATACCTGGGAGGAACGGCTTAAGCAGGGATTCCCAAACAGTGGTATGCAATCATCCATTCACGTCACAACATTCTATTTTAAGATGGTGGTACCTGAACTAGTTGGGGTTGGTCCTGCTTTGAGCAGGGGGTTGGACTAGATGGACTCCAGAGGTCCCTTTCAACCCTAATCATCTGTGATTCTATCAACCAACCACATCTGGATGGGGACGGCCTGATGGGGCTGCCCAAGTCTAGCCCTCAGTGGACTAGCCTAGCCTGTCACTCGTGAGTAGGATAATGTGCTGCAGTTGGTGGCTACCTTCTGCCTGTGGGTTTAGGGGCTGCCTAGGCCTCGGGCTGGCCCTCTGGGAGGGGTGCTTTTCATACTGGGTGCACAACGGTTTATGCCTAGATCAGCTGAGTTAAATGAGGTTTCTGGGAGCTCCTCCTTCCTTTTCTACACCCGCCCAAGTTCCCACCTTTATCTGATCTCTCCCTTCCTCATCACCTCCTGCTCTTCTACTGATCCAGGTCTGATCACCTCTTCCAACTTGAGGGATGACACCAACGTGCCAGGGCCAGACATGCCTTATCCTCAATGTGGGTGGGGTGGTCTGATGTTGGTGAATGGAGGATGGACTGAAAAACTGCCTCTGGCCACTCTTTGACATCTTCAAGGCCAACCAATGCAACGAGAATCAATAAAGGAAGGGTACATGGGATCAGAGATGCCATCCCTATCTCATGGCCATTTGGTAGCTTATGGCAACTGAGTTGGTTGTTGTCAGAATGCAAGTGTAACTCACTGGTGAGTTGTCATGCAGGCTCACCAATGTGTTACACAAGCATTTGCAGCACAAAAGCACCATCACACATGGCACTTATCTCAGAGTCCACAGCCAATGGACCACGGAGCCCAAAGCACCCTGTGTGAGCTCCCGTCACACCCACTACTGAAAAGAGGGAACCAATAAACCATTCCTGGGTTATTTTCTACTTCCCAAGCAGGGACAAGGCCAGAAATTAAGCTAGGTGAGACCAACCGGTGCCTACTTTCGGGGTTGTTATAAATGTGTATGGGTAGGGTTTTGTGGCCTGCCTTGTGCAGGAGGTCAGACTAGATGATCATATTGGTCCCTTCTGACCTATGTTTCTATGTTACTTTGTTTCTTGATATTTAATGACTTGATCACTCCAAATTGTAATAGAAAGAATAAATTAGCTTCAGCAACAAGAGGCCTGAGAAATACATCTTCATTGAAGTCTTCCCAGGGGAATTCTTTGAAGATGAACTGTTGCTTTCTTTTCCAGAACCCCAGGGTCACGCGGTGGCAAAGAACCATGGAACTTCAAATTCCAACATGTTTATGTAGCATCAGTGTCTTTAATTCCAGCTGCTTAATCGGATGTAATCATCGGGAGCCACTTGAAGTGGGGGATTTCAACAAGTCTCACTTGTCAATTCCAAGAAGAGAAAGACGGCACAGACTTCCAGTAATGCTAAGATGGCCCCGTGCATTATGCAAGGACGCAAGGACCCTGCATGAAATATGCAATCACGGCCCTACCTATGCATGGACCTTCTATTAAACCTTAAATAACAGAGCCATGCATCATCGATTCTGTTTGTATGGCAGGGGAGAGAGAGACGTGCTCAGAGACTATCAGGGGGTTGAATTGTTCTAAGAGCCTCATAATGGCAAACCTACAGGAGTGCGATCAGATGCCGTCTCCTAACTCACTGCTGCAAAATAGGTGCACATGCCTGTTGCATGCCTGATACGTGTGCTTGTCTGCACCAGCGAGCCCCTGGGTGGGCAAGTGTCCATTCAAAGACACCCAGAATGTGCTCGCACCTCTTGTGGCCACCGCTTAGGAGCCCATGTTTGCAACGGCTGCCTTTGCTGTCCAAGGAGGAGCCCAGCTGGATTCTGAATGTAGAGCCCCACCCTAGCGTAGCTGCTTTGGTCATAAATGCTAGTGGCTAGACTTTCCCGGCTCTCTCTCAGCTGGAGTCGCCTTGCTGCCACGTCATTGGAAAGTAAGAAACAGCCAGGCTGTGCCAAACAAACCCCCTCCCCGCCCCAGGCAGCAAGAGCTACCCTTCCATTAAAACCCAACAAAAACAGGCCCCACCCTGCTGAATTTGGGAGGCGCTGCTAGTACAGAAATGTTCAGGCCCAGGTTAATTGCTGCAGCGCACGGGACTCAAAGAAAGCCATTGCCTGCATAGAATACATTTTTTAAATGGCTGAGATCTGACCTACCTTTTTACAGGTACAGTACCTGGTTTTCAGAGCATCCGAGCCACTGTAACATCTACTGGATTCAACTGGAGCTGTGGGTGCTTGGGACCTCTGAAAAATCAGCCTCAAGATGCCCCAGCTATTTGCCCATGTGGCTGGAAATACGAGTGCTTGTGCCTCCACCTACCTAACTTGTACCCAATTTAGTCCTTAAGTCAGGTGCCAAAACATGGGTGCAAAAAGGCAGAAGCCCTTTGGAAAATGCCTTCCTCAACAGGGAGGCATGGAGCATAGAGGATGCATGAGGCATGAAGGGCAGAGACAGAAACGGTTTGAACACAGAACAGTGTAACCCAGATAAAGACACGTACACAAAGTCTGATTCATTGGTGCGACTGCCTCTGGGTCCATCCCTATCTGAGTTATGGGAAAGGGCTGTTCAGTGTAATATAATAGCTAAAGACTTCTCTATCCTAGTCAGACAAAACGTGGGCAGAGTTATGCATTCAGAGAAACCCTTGATTTCCTGTTCTGCCTTTGAGATAAGGAATCCAGCTGGGGATTCTTCTCCACTCTGGGTCTGGAAAGAATATTAGATGAGCAAGTGGTTGATCTATGTACTCCCTCTTTCTACAGTCTTCAGAAATCTTCCCTTTACTTTCAGCGCTGGTCTTCATCTGGGCTGATATACAGAGTATTATGCAAGGTCTTAGGCGCCGATTCTACAAGTAGATACATGCTGGTTCACCCATGTGGATCCAATTGCAGGACTGGGACCTAAGTGTTGGATGATTTCACTCTCGTCCCTTCCACAAAGGGCAGGCTGTTTTCCTCTCCCTTTCTTTTCTTATCCTAGTGCCCACAACCCTCAGCAATGACATCTGTCATCCAATGACCTCGCTTTGCAAAGTGATCAATCAGGCAAGCCTCCAAATAGCCCAAGGAGGTAAATGTTAACTATTAGGCATGTTTCAGAGATGGTCACAGACAGGTGAACTGACTTGCCCATGGAGACGCAGCGAGTTAGTGGTAAAGCCAGGAACAGAACCTAGGACTCCAACTCCTCTCCTCTATATAACATGCCTTGTCTCAAAGGTATACCTCAAAGGTATTCAGTGGAACTTGAACAGAAGTTAGGAGCCTAAATATGATGTATTAGAAACTGTTAAAAATGACAAGCTGTCACTTTAAGAGTAAGGGGTTTCCTGGTCCTGCTTGCAGGCTAAGAGGCTCTCTGTAGAAAAGCGTGCAATCTGCACCTTCAGAGTTCAGTCTACACAGACCCTGCCTAGACCAAGGTGGGGGTGAGTTCTGTCTCGCTGCCTTAGGGAGCAGCCTGCTTTCTCGCTTTCTGTTTTAGGGTTCTGAATTCTAATAAATAAAATAGTGTTATACTGCAACCTTCTGGAAAGAATATTTATGTACTTACCTTCTCTGTGTTTATGCTGTGAACAGAGCACTAAATATCTTTATTCCTCAAGCTTCTGGTAGGAATAGTCTTGCATTTCCACAGCTGAATTGCTTCAGGCTTGCAACTGCTGAGGCAGGAGGCGGGGAGACACATGCACACCTCACTTTGGAATGACACTTACGGCACATCACGTACATTGCACATGCGGGAGACACCATGACATTCTACTCCCAGTCCTACAAGACCAGCCAGGCCTACCTTATGAATAGAATTCCAGTCACTGTATGTGGTTTCGGTGTTCCCTTGAGAGGACACTGACGTTGCTGGATGGCTTGATGGATCATTTCAGAACTGCAAGAGGTTAAGTATGGGGCAGTGTGGTAACCCAGTCAATAACAAGAATAACTTCCAGACAATGAATTTAGTAACCTTCAGAGCTTGCAGATCATTTTAAGTAAGTAAAATGGAGTTTCTGAAAATTGCAAATCACTTGACAGATTAAAGAAACACGTTGGTCAATTTGTGTTTTTTCCCCAGCAAGTACCCTCTTAACCACATAGAAGTTCTCTTAGGCCTTGACGGCAAGTGTAAACTCCCCTAGCACAAAGCAGTTTGCCTTTTCTACACAAGGGATTTTCAGTGGTCTATTGACATTGGTGGCAGGGTATAGATAGCTGGAATCAAATCAAATCCCCAGGGTAGTCATGGCCTTTAAGTACCTGGAAATTGCTCCAGTCCCAGTGAGGTCATGCAGAAATTCACGACAGGTCCACCTGAATTGGCCTCCCAAATATCCTGAGAAAACCTGGTTCAATCCAGAAAAACAAACAAACAAAAAAACCAACCCACCGACCGCACATCCCTAGTTGTCACCTATCACCCCACTCCAAAACCCATCATCAAACAATTACAACCCACCCTCAATGGGGACCACATCCTGAAAGCAATATTTCCTGAACCCCCTCTTCTGGCCTTCAGACAACACCCCCAAACTTGCCTAGATCATCTTCAGACCAAGACACATCAGCTCAAAGCAGCCCCAGACCATACCAGAACAGCAGATGTGAAACCTGCAGACATAGCTCCGCTATTCAGTTGATATGACACACCTACATGTGTCTACCACAACATGTGATGTGGTGCACTAAATGCCCTCAAAACAACTATATGGATAAAACCAATCACTACGCTTTCAAGTGAACTCACACAAAACAGTGATCAAAGACAAAAACATTCTATCACCTGTAAGCGAACACTTTTCACAAAATGATCCACTCCATATCTGACCTCTTAGACCTCGTCCTCAAAGGAAACCTGCAAAAGATGAGCCTGGGAGCTTAAATTCACAGCTTTGCCAGGTACTAAAAATCATGAATTCAATAAAGACTCTGGATTTACAGCTCATTACAACACTCTGGAACCCACTCACCTATGACTGCAGGGATGTTTACTGCTCTCTTCACCTTGAATGGTCTCTTGCGACATGTGCCAACTGCTTACGCTAGACAATCTGTCCACCTTGTACACAGCTGTGACACTCTGAAGACCTTTCCCACACCAGAAGAAGAGCTCCGTGAAAGCTCCAGCGCTTGTCTCTCTCACCATCAGAAGCTGGTCCAATAAAAGATATTACCTCACCCACCTTCTCTCTAATACCCTGGGACTGAAACAGGTACAACACCACTGCAGACAACAGGTGTGTCGCTGATTGTCCATAAACAGCTTCGAAACCCTGTCTTGAAATGTGCATTGATGTTCATATGAATGCACATTTGCTGCTGTAGATAAGGAGCCTGGTATGTTTCTTTGGGTTTGCTGGAGCACTCACCTTTTATGATCGAGACAGAAAGATAATTTCAATGCACATTTTATTTCTCTGAGCAGAGGAGAGCTCAGAAATGAGGAATGGACTGACAGCAATGGTTTGGGGTCACTGGTGGTAATGGCCGAGTCTCAAAAATGTCTCAGCCCTGCAGCCTTCACTCAGGCCTGACCTAGAGTTCAATGAAAGCTTTGCCTGAACAGGCTGGGGTCAAACATCAGATAAAGAAAAGAGTTCGATTTGGAATCCTGATTTTTATCCCCCTGCATACAGAAATTCAGTGATTCCAGTCATGCTTTGAGAGCTTATCTCAGCACAGCCCTACCTACAGCCAGAAATGAAAACAACTTCTAAATCCAGCAATAGCTCTGCTCCCAGCACTCCGTGGTCAGCAATGGGGGTGACTAGTGCTGACCACTAAGTGTAGACAAGAGCTCCTTTGGGTTTGCAGCAACTAAGCTATGCAGGGCTTACCCCTCTCATTACCCCTTCGCTTAATCAGCGTGAACCCACTTTGTGCTTCTCCGTACTGAAGAGTCAGCACCAAAGCAGCTACACCAGTGGCTAGCCACCAATTGCTGAAGCAGGGCTGTTCCTGGGTGGAGACAAGCTCTGATGAAGGAATGGGAGCTTCAAAAAAGGGGGTAACTAAGACAACTGAACATGCTTTGTAGGGACCAATCCTGCCCTGGCCGGGAAATGCAGTGGATAATCTAAATCAGTGTTCTTAATTGGTGCCACATGGTCCCCGAGAGGGTGTGTGGGATCATGGAAGGCAATCAGGGCAAATGAGATGTTGAAAATTTTATTGCAAGCCCAAAACAAAGCAAATAAAAATCCAGAATAACTTTGGGGTGTTCAAAACTTCCAAACTGTAGCACATTAAATGCAGTAGTAGTTATATTGTATAGGCTTATCGTTGTTGTAATGGATTACATTACACGTTGTAATGGATTTTCTTACCCTTATTTTTATTGTAAATGTAAGGATGGGGGAGAATCATTAAAATGTTTGACTTTGAATAAGGGGTTGCCAACCTGAAAAGGTTGGGAAATCCTCATCTCAGTTTTTTTCCATCTCTGATTAATAGAACTCTATCTTCCACCCTCCCTGTCTTTGTGACTTTGTTATTCAGCTGTTTCCAAATATACCCAGCCCTCCGTGCATTTCAAATTCCTGCCAACCATTTGGGTTACTTCTACCGGAAGGAAACAAATGTTTCATCACATCTGCAAAGAAATGTGTTGGTTCATTTAATTGCTGATGAAACCTTTTGCTCATCACAACACAGATGGCATGGGAGCACCTGACCAGCTTTGGCCAACATCCTACATTTGTAATACTCACAAGACATGTACTGATGTCAGTGGGAGGTTGTGCAGGGAATTACCACAGGAGATGATCGGAGTCCATAGCTGGATGTATAACGTTTTGCAGTGTACTATTGTACTTTTCATACAGAAACATGCCACAGAAACCTGCTCCAGAACAAGGAAAGCGGATTTTTGACTTGTTTCCTCTGTTAAAGAAGAATTTACCATTTCATATTTCAAACAGCACAAAAAAAAGCCAACTCAAAAACCCCCAAACCACCAAACAAAATAGAGAAGCATTCATGCAAAAATAAAGATTCTTTAAAAGTGAGAAAAAGTGCATCAACGCCGTGACCACCTCCGGCTTTGGGGGTATTGCTGTGCCGCATATCAGGGCTGTTTGGAGCTTCATAGTCACAGCTAGGAGAGGGCTCGGTTCCTTCCGCTGCAAAATCAGAGACCCCTGTCCTTCCTGCTACCAGAGAGCTTTTGTCAGTGTTTGCAGGACAGGCCCCAGGCTGACAGGTACTTGAGCAGTTCTGAATCCATTCAGTAGAGGGCAATGGTGCACTAGTCAGTCAATTATATAGCCTGGCAAGTAAGAACACATGGACACCTGCAGGGAGTTAAGAAGAAAAATACCACTGTCCTTTAACGGAAAATCTTCCACACCAAGTATGTATACAAGAGAAACACCAAAAAGAGAATAGGTATTTAGAAATTTGGTCACCCTTTTTAGCGTGCTCCAAATCTTCTGCCAGGTTCTTTGAATACTAACCTAAACTTTTATTGTAACTTTGTCCTGATAAAAAGTTTTTTAAAAAATCCCACCCCGTGCAGCACTGTATTGTAGGCGGGGTAGAATAGGTTTTCTTTGTTGCCTTTGTAAACTGATGGTCTGATCTAGGCACAAATGACAGAAATTACTCATCTGTCTATGTGGAAACAGCTTGAATCTCAGCCTGGAAATCCAGGAAAGACCAGTGATCACTTCCCACTGGTTTCCGTCCCAGCATTACATTGTCTCCATTTTGCAAAATCTAGCGTCGCTCAGAAAACAGAGTTTCCAACCTGTGAAATATATAAAGAGTTTGATCCTCCCTCTCCCAAATGGGATGAAAAATACAAACTTGGTACATTGCTTTCAGAACAAAAATTTGATTTTTTTTCTCCATTTTAAGTCAATTGCAAGGTTTCCTTTGGATTTCAACTATACGGATACTTTACTTTTATATAAAATAAAGTGCCTTCCAATCCGAAACGTTGCTTCGAAATGAAAAAATTTAAACTTTTCATTCTGAAATCGTTGAACCAGGAAGTTTTCACATTTTCAAAGCCTTAAAAATGTTTTTTATGAAACGTCATCGACATGGACAAAAAAAAAAGTCATCCAGCTCCCACGAACACAAGGAGATCAGTGCAAGAGGAGGGAAACCCCGTATTACCTACAGCCCATAGGGGGAGATGTTCACCCTGCTAGATACACGACTGCTGCTATGCAGGGCAGTAGCAGCAGGTCCCAGGTGTCCACTCAGCTTCAGGATTGGCTTACATAGCTCACAGGACTGCAGGCACTAACACCATGGATAACAGCAATTCCAGGCTCTCTTCTTATACAACACGTGTCAGCTCAGAGTATGAGCAGGTGGAAACGCTATTTACAGAAGTATGCTGCGTGTGATTATCCTGCTCCCAGGACTCTCTGCAACACCTGTCACGAGTGTGTTGGTGCTCAGATGGGCTAATGCCTACATGTCCTTGAGAGGAATCATCTCTTCCTCGTCCTCTCCTGCCGAAGGGCTCAAACCTGCAGGGTGCTGAGTCCCAGTGGTGCCCACTGACTTCACGAGGAGCTCAGCCCCTAGCAGGATGGGGAAAGAGAACGTACCTTTTCCACATGGCTATACTGACTGGTGACTGGAGACGATTCCTCCCCACGTAAAATCTGGCTCTAAGCTCAATCCCCTGGTGTCTGATGGAAACAAATGAGCTCAGCTGATACTTTGGCTGTTGTCTGTCTTCAGCTCTTTTCAGCCACTGTACTTTATTGGGATTTTAATAGCAGGGTAGGTGCATTCTCCCCGACTTGGATCACATAGCTACCATTGTGATTTCCAAGGGCGAGGCACCAGCCTCGATGGGCTATCTCGCCATCTCTTTGGACCATGACTTACTCTTTCTGTGCCACAAACAAGCTCATTGTTGAAAAGAGGTATGTCCTTTCCCCTCTGATTGGGCAGGCCCATGTTATAGCCAGTGTTGGCATGTAACCTGGGCAGGAAGAATAATGGTACTTCTGTAGGCTTGGATCCTAGATTCACCTCCTTCAGGAGTGAGGTGCCCAACTCCTATTGGATTGCAATGAGATTTGTGCACCTAACTCCCTTAGTTTCCTTTGAAAATACTAGCTGCAAACTTTTTAGAGAGTAATCTCTTTGAGACATGGTCCATGTGGGAGCTGCTCTATAATTAGTATGGGGCGAGTTGGTAGTGACCCCGTGTTTAGGTTGCTTCACACTTTTCACGATAAAAGATTCTTGCAACCTTTTTAAAAGAAACTCTCGCACCTTTCCCAGGCCTTTGAAACACTGTCGGGCGGGGAGCCCTCAGGGTGAGGAAGTGCCTTTTCTTTGGCCTGGGAAATTATTCATATGATAGAATCAAGAAGATGACAGTTGGAAGGGACCTCAGGAGGTCGTCTAGTCCAACCCCCTGCTCAAAGCAGGACCAACCCCAACTAAATCATCTCAGCCAGGGCTTTGTCAAGCCAGGCCTTAAAAACCTTTAAGGATGGAGATTCCACCACCACCCATTCCAGTGCTTCACCACCCTCTTAGTGAAAAACTTTTTCCTAATATCCAACCTAGACCTCCCGCACAGCAACGTGAGACCACTGTTCCTTGTTCTGTCATCTACCACCAACGATATTACAGTTGACGCTGCAGTTGAGAACAGGGCCCCATTGTGCTAGACGCTGCACGGACACTGGCCTGGTCTACACTGACAGGAAAATTCACTGGCAGTCAATGGGAGATACGCAAGCTACGCAGAGTAGCTTGCATATCTCCTGCTGACTTTCTAAAGTCCGTTCTGTGCGCTGTGTCCACCGCACCGCACCAATGGGAAATGTGTAGCTAGCGAGGCAGCGCTACGCTTTTTGTGCAGGTGGCTTTATTAAATTGACTTCTGCATTGATTGGGCAGGTCTGCACTGCCACTCGATCTGGATAAATTGATCTGATGGTGGCGAATTCACCGCCGTCAGGGGAGACATATTCACAGAGTCACACAGTCCCTGTCTCCAAGAGCTGACAGTCTGAATAGAAAATATGGAGGATCATCATCCCCATTTACAGATGAGAAACTGAGGCACAGGGAGATCAAAGTGACTTGCTCAAGGTCCTATAGATCTGAAAAATGAATTCAGATCTCCCAAGTCCCAGCCCAGTGCTTTAACCATAAGGCCATCCTTCCTCCCCATTCAGCAGAGACAAGACTCAGGGGTTTTGAATGCAGCTCAGAGTAGGGTGAGACAACCCAATGGGTCACAGAAGCCTGCGACCCATCTATGCTGCCAGTGTTGGAGAGAAGGGAGGGGGACAGAGCTGACAAGTATAGATCGAACAAGGAGAGGGGGCTACAGAGGTTTCTCTCCTGTGTGTTGAAACATCCCCACTGGACACTGTAAATTCTGAAATATAAGCAAGTGATGAAGAATGCAACACTTTCAGCATTTTCCATGAAAGGCTTCTCAAAATAGCATCCCCGTCCGGGACCTTGGCTGGCCCGGACCCAGGAGCGGAGGGTAACGGTTTTCAGTTAAATGTTAGCAGTAAAAGCTCCCTTGAAGAATAAACAGAACATCATCTCCCAGTCCCTCACAGCAATGTACAGTGGAGGAAAGAGAGATAGATGGGGTTTGGCTGGGCTGGCTCCAGAGTGATTTTCAGTTCTACAATAGATCCACTTACCAAGGCGCCTTTTGGATCCCAGGCTAGCGGGCCTCAAACTTTTCCATGTCACAGCAGAAAAAAAGTTTCAGGAGCCTCTTGCCAGAAAGGAAAGCAGTAATGGCCCCCCGGAACCCTTACCTAGACTGTCAGGAGCTTGTGGTGGGGGCCATCTTTTCATCCTGTGTTTGTCCAGCACCTAGCACAGTGGCCCATGACTAGAGCTCCTAGATGCTATGGGAACACAAATAATAAATAATAATAATATTTGCAACCCTCAGTTTGAGAACTTCTATCTTAGGCAACTCTCTAGGTATTTATATGACCCTCCTCACTGTAATATCGGAGCGCCCTGCAATCATCAATGGATTTTATCTTAACAACCTCTCTGTGAGGGAGGGAAGTGTTACCTCTGTTTTATAGATGGGGAAACTAAGGCTCAGGGAAGATTAAGAGACTTGCCCAAGGCCATGCAAGAAGACGGCAAATGACCCAGAAACTAAACTCACCTCATCTTCTCGGTGCTCACCCAGCCTTCCTTCCTGGCCCAAATGTTGAAATCAGGGGCAGCTTTGGCTCTCCAAGAAAACACACGGCCATCATGGGGCAGATGCTTCCGAGGTGCTCAGTGACTGCAGCTCCCTTTGATGTCTCTTGTGAATTGTGGGTGCTCGGCCCCTTTGATAGTCTGGACCTAGGTATGTTTTTATACACGTCTCTGTCAATCATCCCCAGGATAACTCCCGGGCTTTTTCCTCCTCACCGCACCCCGTCCTGAGGAGTTATGGGCTGACGTCGCTCGATCCTGCTGCAGGCAGGGATTTTTATAACCACCTATGCGATGGGTTGCCCACCATCCTCGCTGTGTCTGTAAGCAAAGCCTGTTGCCTGACTCCACTCTAGGACAGCCAGGAGCCAAAGCTGTGCAACTGTCTGAGCTGGCTGGCCTAAGGCAAGCTGCCAGCTTGGTGATCGGTCCCTTGTTTACTTACGCTGGAGTGCTAAAGGTAGGGATGGGACCTGTTTCAGACGACAGGGGCGGGTGGCTAATTCAGGTTGCCCCTCACGGCCATTTCTCCCCCAGCTTGCGAGCCGGTGGCCAAGGAGACGTCCAGGAAGGAGAATTCCAGCCGGGCTGTGGGAGTGAAGCAGCCTGATGCTTGGCTGATTTTACAACTAGTTGACAAATGCAGCCCATCGCCCAAGTCTCTCAGGCTTCACCATGTGCTGATCACACCCACGCTAGCGCCTCGGAGTTTCCCACGACCCTGGACAGCTGGACTGGCTCGTCCCAGACTCACTAGGTTGCACCCAAGGATGACAAAATAGCAAGTGAGAAAAATCGGGACGGGGGTGGGAGGTAATGGGCACCTATATAAGAAAAAGCCCTGAATATCAGGACTGTCCCTATAAAATCAGGACACCTGGTCACCCCCCTGCACCCCTCCCTCGGTGCACCTTCTCTGCGGGCCCAGGATTTACCAGTTCATCAGTTAACAAGGCTCCGTGCTGACAGGGTGAGCACAGGGTTAGATTTATGATTTTCTCTCTGTTAGCAGCCACACACTCTCCTCTGACCTGGAGCAGGGCTTGGGAAGCCCTGGGCTTGGATGGGAGTTTTAATTAATCCTGCATTTCACTCACTGTGAGAGAGAGAAGATGGAGAACGTGTGTGCACAACCCCCGGGTGAGTGTACGCTACAGGCCCCCCTCTACGCCCATCCACACAGGATATGAGATGTTACAGCCCCCAGCTACAGAGGCTGGGCTCTTCAGCTCAAGCTGCAGCATCTTGTGCTTTTAGATCCGCAGCTTCCCATTTTCATTCCCGCTGTGTCGACCGAGAGGGCATGTGCATAGGTGTAGGACAGAGAGAGAAAACAGGTTTGTGCATGGGAGAAACTCACGGCTGGGATGGCTTTTCCCTTGAGCCCAGGCAGCCAGCTCGGCTGAGGTGCCAATGGGCGCAGACCCGCAGGCTACACGCTCAACCTGCTAGATAAAAGAGACACTGAGCACAAACACGAGGAATATGGGGCTGCTCCCATCACATTAAATGCCCAAACTCCTAATGCCTTTGGCAGGGGCAGAGCAGGCTGCTAAGGATAGTGCGACGGGCCAACACCTGCAGTCCTTCCTGAGGCCAACGCCCCATAAAGTGCCAATCTTGCATTGGTATGAGAGCCTCACAGCTCTACTGCCTTCCACCCACCCACCCCACGCTGCAGGACCCAGGCCGAAGCCACGTCTGCGAAGCATACTGCATGCAGGCTTGGAATTACACTTCGTCCATCACCAGTTAATGCCATTAAATCTGCATTCAGAGTCTTCTCAGGCCTCCAGCAGGATTAATCTGGCTCTAACGAGACTTGGAAAGTCCAGAGGATTATATTAGTAAACCTGGTAATGTGATCTCTCGGTGGCGTGCAGCTCATTTTTCTCCAGAGAGACAGCGCTCAAGGCTCCTTTAACCACCTGCCATATGCCTTGTCATACTTCACTTTGATTTAGTGGAGCTCCACAGATCAGGTTGCTCAGAGGATTGGTTGCATTTACCACTCTCCTCCCTCCAGCCAATCAGAGAGGGACCAAAACCCGTTCATTTTACAAAACGGTTCTAAAAAAACCCATCTGTCCAGGAGTAACATGCATGACGTAGCACTCCCGTAGCACATAACTACCTGCAAAGGGCTACCCCAGTAAAATGAAACCATGGGCAGGTGGCAGGAGGGGCTCAAAACGTCTGGAAAAGTTGCCACTAAATGGCTGCAGCATGTGAAACTGGGCTCTGCACGCCTTCAGAGTCTGAAAGCTTCTGGACACGTACAGTACCCGTAACGCTGGAAAGAGGGGAGTTAAGAGGAGACTCCTGAATGAAGCCAAAGCCAGGCAAAGATTTAGTCGGGTGCGATTTATTGAGTTAGTTTATTGATGTTTTTTCTTCGGCCCCACCACCTCACCTGGTAACAAAGTCAGCCCTTGGGCCTTCCGGATAAGTTCCCATTGGTATCAGTGATGCGGGGTCAGGCTCTAGCAACAGCCACAGCAGGGAAAGAACGAGTGGTGATGGGTCAGTTTGTACTTCAGCAGGGTCCTGGCCATCAGCGGATGGGATGGCTCTGTACAGCTGTGTACCCTTCGACGGCTGGCACATCTTTCCCCCCACCCCCAGAAGTGGCTGCATTTCAGTGGTGGGTGAAGTGAGCACTGCGGTTAAGAAAGGAGACAGCAGACTTGATTCTCCTGGCATAAGAGGGTGGAGTTACACCAGTGTAAAATCAGTGCGTGTGATGATCGAGGCCTTCCTATGCTTCTGTTTAAACTCATGGTCTCTTTTCCCTCTCCCGCCCACCTGTTTCTGATGAGCTGGATGGGCTGATTCTCCAAATGCAGCAGTTACACCATACTCAAGAGGTTTTGTACAGGTAAGATTTCTTATACCCACTCAGACCATTGCTCCATTAAGTCTGGCATCTTATCTCCAGCAGTGGCCAATATGTAATGCTTCCGAGGAGAGAGAGAAACTTTCCCAGTGCACCTGGCCCATATGCCAAACTTGCTACACCATGGAGACATCCTCACCGGATCCTTGCAGGTAACTGGCCAATGCCTTGAAGCAAGAGACTGACTGTGGCCAAAGCTTGTTCTCACCAGTGTGAACACAAAGCGAGGTCTCGAATGGAATTACTCTGGATTGACCCAGGTTTACATGAGAGTGGAATCTGGCCCCCTCGCTGTACATGCTATTATTAGTCACCGAGTTATCAGTCCCTGTTTAATTCCATCACTGCATGACTCAATGAATTCCTGTGGTAGGGACCTGTTGGACAGAAGAAGCCAGATAAGCCTGATCTTGGCTCGCATTTCTTTAGCTCTAAGAACATAAAATAAACTCCCCCAATATTGCCTGAATACCATTGACTATTCTTCTCTACTGAGCATTCACTTTGTATCTTCCCAGATTCCTGTAAAGCACTTGTGAAGGTCAGCCACAGCCAGGAAATACATTTGATCTACATTTTTGCTCTACATTTTTTTTCCATGAAGGAATTACTTTGTTCATCATCATTTTTGGAAAGAAGCAGGGATTCCTGGCTCGCAGCTAAGAGAATTACTCCACTAATAGAGTTAATAGACACAAGGCCCTGGTGTAAGTAAATCATTAACCTGATGTTAACAGAATGTAGCAAGAAAAATTAGCCATTGCACAGAGTCACAGAGTTTAAAGCCAGCCAGGAGCACCAGACCATCTAGTCGGACCTCATGTATATCCTAGGCCATCAGCACCACCCAGCACTCGCCTACAAATCCAACCACAGAAGCATCACACCCCTCAGCAAACTGAACTGTCATGCCCCAGAGGCAGAAGAAAGGAGGGACCGAGGGGCACTGGTGGCAACAGCACTGAAAGGATTAAGCAAGATACACTCATAATCCTGGCAAGTGACCCACACCCGACACTGCAGAGGAAGGTGAAAACCCCCCAAGTCCCTGCCAATCTGACCTGGGGGCCGTTCCCTCCTGACCCTTACTGTGGCGATCTGGGCACAGGAGCAAGAACCAGCCAGCCGACAAACGGGGTGCCACCGCAGAGCCCTGGCCTCCCGCACCCAGTCTCCCATCCCCAGCCACGGCCATCCCTGATGTGTCAGAGGAAGGAGACAAAGAGGGGAGGGGAAGGGGAGAACGTGTCACTCTGCAGGTGGCCAGCTGAACCCGAGGCTTTCAGAAACAAGCCGGAAGCGAACCCAGCCCGCATGAGAAGTAGCCCGGCCTTGCAGTGCCACGCATCCATTTGTCCAGCTCTCTCTTGAACTAACCAAGTTCTTTGCCCCCACAACTCCTATTCCAGAACCTCCCTCCTCAGGTAGTCAGAAACCTCCCGCTCCTGCTCCGCCTGCATCTGCACAGGAAACTTCCTCTAACTCACTCACTCACTTGTCCAGCTCCTTTGACTATACTGGTAAACCTGTTTTTACATAACTAGGTCAGGAGGTGAGCACCGCAGACAGCTTATACTCAAGACGGTGAGCAATGGAAAAAAAGAGGGCACTGACAAGAGTCCACAGCCACGTCAATTAAGTACATAGAGGAAGTACTATCCAATGGTTAGAGCAGGGCATCAGGAGTCTAGATGCCAGGGTTCTGTTCCTGGCTCTTCCACTGAATTGTGGCCCAGATCCTCAAAGGGAGTTAGGCACCGAGTACCTTTAAATATCTGGGCCTTAACACCTCCCCTCTGCCTCATTGGGCTCCATCTGTAAAACAGTGATGATCATAAAGCATTTAACTGTCCCCCCCGCCCACCCACCCCCGGGAGCGCTGTGAGACTTAATTAATAGTTTGTAAAGAGCTCTGAGGAGGAAATCGTTAGCGTATAGCTGAGCTGGGAGTTGTGAGCAGAGCTGTTTGCAATTTTGGTTGAAACATATTTTGTAGCCCCCCCCCTCAAAAAAAATAAAAATAAAAAAAGGCTTTTCAACTCCCAATGAAAATTTCAACCAATTTTGTAATGTCGGTGCAATCTCTGCCTGGAGCCTTTGCATTCCTGACTCAGTCAGAGAATACCCTGCTGCCTTCTCCCTATGGAAACTGGCTGGAAACCACAGGAAGGAAACAGCATAATGGGTGAAGTCAGGGCCCCTGCAGGTATACCAGGGAGCTGGGTGTGTTGTATTTGCATAAGCAAATGCAGGTTGGGGTCCTGAATTGTGCCAAAGTCCGGCTTGCTCTGTTAGTCAGAGGCTCGAGGGATCAGAGTACATCTGATATTAACACCGATTTCCAGGGCAATGAAACCCACCCACAGCAATTCAGTTCAAGTGACAGAGGGGCACAAAAAGTTCTTCAGCCCCAGGAATGGGAGTTCTTATTCGGACCGGTTCATTTATTTATTCGCTCTCCTATAGAATGACCGGCACTGGTACAGAAGTACGGGTTTGCTGAGCACTTCACAGTGCCCCGAGCAATGCAGCCATGCACTGGGGATTAAATGTATACCCCAAGGTGTATGCCCAGCTTGCACCGCTGGGCAAGATGCGTCAGAGATGATCAGAGACTATGGTAATGGGTGACGTCTGAGAACCTATGTACAGAGAGCTGGGTGTGGCTAGACAGTTCCACCAATTTATCTGGTTATTCAACATAAACAAGCAAATTGGAAATGTATGGCACTCCTCAGGCTTTCCAGGAGCTGAGCTACTCGGTCTGGTTTATCACGAATGCTGGCTTGTGGGGGCCAGTCTCCGAGACCCCGCAGGATTCATGCTTTCACATGCAGCTCTTTCCCAGCAGGGGGCACTACGTAGAAAGTTAGCGTAGCGAAATATACCCGTGGCTGTGCACAGCATGGGTTAAGGAAAATAGCTCAGCTCAGTTTGTCATCAGCTCTACTGCTTTTGTGCCTCTTGGGAAGAGGGTTACCATTTAGCAAGTGTGAAAAGTTGGGACACTTTTTGGGGGGAGCGGTGGGAGGATGGTATAGGTGCATGTATAAGACAAAGCCCCTAATATTGAGACGATTCTGATATTATTGAGACGGCTGGTCACCCTACCTGGGAAAGCCTCATCACAGGGCTTTTACTTCCTTTGGAGTTTTACCTTTAAGGGTGTAAGTGTCCCGCAGTTTTGGTGGTGGTGGTGGTGGGGTGTAATAAGATCGTAAGAGAGCGTCACCGCATTTCTACAACACAAAACTTGTCCCAGGGTTGGCAAGATTTGGGAACGAGAGGCTGAATGGGCCCTGCAGCTGAGTTTTCAGCAGCCCACCTTCCTCCCCGTGGCCCTGGGGAGAGACCAGTAGTTTGAAACAATGAAAAGTATGAAGATCTAGGCCTGGCCCCAAATCAGACCCGCAGAGCCAAAGAACCTGGAGCCCTCGAGACTCTTTGTGACTTGAGTCTATCTCTGGGCACGGGGATGCAGACGTTAATCCAGGCCAATTCCTTGGCTTTGACTGAGCCTTGCTTTGCGTTTCGGGGTGCATTTGATATTTGAGTGACAGGAGCACAGATCTGCACAGACAGAATGCAAAGGGAAAAGCTGTCAACCAGCCCCACTAATTGAAACAGAGAAGCTCAACACAGCTCTCGACAAAAACCATTTGCTAAGCTGGGTACGGAAACAGCACCTAGCGCAATGGAGCCAGGACCATACCAGAAATAATGCTAAATGGTAAGTGCTTACTTCTTTCTGCTCGCGGGCGATTCAGTGCAGGAGGTATCGGGTTGTGACTCATCCCGCAAAGAGCTATGGTCATGCCTTGAATTACTCTGGCAGGGGAATTCCACTAAACATAGCAACTGCCAGACTGGATCGGGTCCATCTACTCCTGTATCCTGGCCAGTACCAGGCACTTCAGGGGAAGATGCAAAAAATTACACAATGTCCCTAGGGCAAGCACTATCCTAAGACATGCAGAACACCTGAAACTCCCATATACACAACTCCCATATACAAAAAACTCCTCATTTTTTCTGGCTCACTTCAGCTGACAGCCCTCTGCCAAAGGGCAGCCGGCCATGTGGCTGAGTGGGAAACCTCCGCCTTAACCTGCAGCTAAATCCTAGGTTCCTTTGGCAGCTGTGCAGCCAGCTGAGACTGGAGCAGATAAACACCATGGCAGCACAGTAGAGCAAAACATACACAATGAGCCAATAGCTCAAATGGAAAGCATCTCCAAACAGGTGGGAACATGCCGCTTCTCTCTGAGCGCCTCTCCCGCTCGGCTCTGGTGGCATGTATCTTTCTGCCCTCTTCTGCACTCACCATTGCAATGGCCCTTCAGTGAAAGGACTTGTATGAGCTCTTTTTTTCTCCAGTCAGCCTCTCTCAATCACATTGGGAGGCTGTCATTGCCAGCGCATGGCCCCAGATCAAAAGGAGTGCAATAAAAGAGTAAGGGCAGCTGAGAGTTTTCAGCCTTAGGCGATGCACAAGCCGTGCTAAACTTCTAGGAGATCCTTTTGGCTGAGCTAGGGAATGCGCACCAGTGTGGAGCTGCGGGAATGCAAGCCTAGTTGGCCTCGGTTCTGTGCATTATTGTGCATGCAACAGATTTTACTTAAGCCCCGAATTTTTGTCTGTACAGTGCCTAGCACAACGGGGCCTGGTCTGTGGCTGGGTGTGACAACCTGCAGGGTTTAGAACCCAGGTCTGCGGGATGGCCAATGCCTCTAGGCCACTACCCGGCAGCCATGATAAGGCCATGTGGCTCATTATATAAACCCTGTGGCGATAACCACCACTGGGAGGACCGCTGCAGAAAGCCAGGCTGACAGCTTCCCTCATTGGTCCAGTTGCCCTGCATAAGCCCAGAAAGTGTCTGTGCAACAAGGTGGACTCCCCTGCCTCTTGGTTCTGGCTCCTGGTTCCTGACTCTGGCTCTACCGCCATTGCTCTAACCACTGGGGCTGGTCTCCCAAGCCCAGATCATGACACTGGGCTCATAGGTGCCACCACAGGACAAATATGAAGTCATAATAAAAACAGAACATGAGGGAAACCCTGTGATATGACGCAGAAATGATCTTCTCAATCTTCGTGCTAAACCCGCCGTGACGCGGAGGAACCAGTCTCACCGGAGAAAGCTGCATGTCTGGATCACGTGGCCAGTGGGATGCTGCCCCCCACATCCCCCCCTCGAACCCCTTGCCTGATGGGGTGAAAAGTCGCTCTAGGGAATGCCATTGCTGGCTAGCCGTCCCCTAGCAGAGCAGATGGGAATAGCAGAGAGCCCCGGGCACTTGCGACAGCACTCTTTACGCCTAGAAATAGCCGATGACCCGGGTCATCCCAGGGTGATCCCTCTCAATGGACTGTGCCAGCTGGATTCCTGCTGAAGGCACGGCTCGTTTCCTTCATAGCGTGCTGCTGTGCTGGTTCCAGGAGGCCCTGGCCAAGAGCGGCTGGTAGGAATTCTTGCTGCCTCGGATTTGCCAGGTGAACAGAATGAACAGGCGTCTGCTCTGTACGCTACTTCTGGGAAGTCCATGGACCAGATGCTCAGCAGGTACCCATGGCTGTAGCGCCAGTGAAGTCAATAATTCAGCACTGCTATGCACCCGCCAAGGTCCTTTGAACCTGTGAGGCGAAAGCTTGCAGCAGCTGTGATGTCCCCAAGATATCAGACATCCTGCCGAAGGACTGAGTGAATCAACACAAGGAAAACCAAGTACATTCCTTAGAAACCTTCTTCGTTACTCTCTAGAGGCGCACACTAGCCTCGTGGAAGCCAGCGGGTGCAAGTTGGCCTAGATCCACTGGAGCCGGAGCTGAGTAATTTTGATTAATAGATTCTTGGTCTGCAGCTCATTCTTAACAGTCCACTGCAAGCACTTGATATCCAAAATTCAAACCAAGCTGGTTGGTTCTGATGGGACCCATAGAACTCATGGCACGGGTGCCATTCCTTTCCTTGATATGATGAGCATAACTCTAAGAATCAGGTTTCCGACAGGAATACTCGTGCATACCCTTTAACGCTGGCTTAGAGTTTCCACCAGCCATTCCTGCCAGTGAGCTCATTCACTAAAATATTCATGGAAGGTGAAATCCACTTTGCAGACCATGAAATCTGTCCACTGTTTAAGGCCCACTTAACCCTTCAAACCAAGGATTAAATGGGTCTTAAGGAATGTGCAGTCCTTGTGCTAGTTTTCTGCACAGAGGGTGAATTTCTGGCACAAACAATGCATCCAAACAGCCAGAACAAGGTGATTTTTTTCTAAAAAAATTAAGCAAATAGTCACAGAAATGGGTTTTGAAGTATCTTTCCAGCTCTGCCACCAAACCCAAAGACATCATCACTGTTAACTTTCCCCAGAAAGGCATAAGGTTATACAATTGCTAAGAAATATTACTCTGAACTAGTGTTTTCATTACAGTAATTCCATCTGAGATTGAAAAAAAAAAAATTAAAAAATTAAACCACAACCTGCTGGGCACCAAGTTAAATAAATACACGTTTTTAAAACTGGCAAGCATGCTGCTGTTCCCCCATACTAACAGCACTCTGCTCTGCTGCCTAACCAAAACCAACTTTACATTGGATGTAACCTTTTGTACTTCCTCCTCCAACCCGGAGCCTCAAGATTGAAATGCCTCTGTGCAGCAGATGCCCATTCAGGATTCCAGCATGAGGGGCCTACAGGTTAGCTGTAAATGGGGAATGCATTGTACATGCTTCCTGTCTGCTCCAGTGCTTCCAAGGCATGTCCCATTGGTTCCAGTACTGTGGTTTCTGCAGTTCATCCCGGATCCTTTGAGGCAGAAGCGAGGCTGCCTGGAGCTGAACTGCCCGTGACATTACTCAGAGGTTACGGAAGCCAAACGCAGCATGCCTGGTCTACCAAAACTTGGCCAAACTAGTAGTTTCCCTGTACAACACGATACTAGCTGCACAGTGCCCAGACTGCCCCGGCACTCTTTGCTATGCCTTTTTCCTTAAAGAAGCTGACATTTAAGAGGTCGACAGAATTTAAGAGGACAGTAATATTACAGAGATTCAAGATGGAAATGGCCCATTAAAAGGTACCCAGGCCATCCCTGAGCCATAGTGTGCAGGGTAGTAACCTGTGGTATATTCTCAAGTGCTTAATCTACACCTCTTTTGAATGACTCAAGCAATGGAGCTTCCATTTCTTTGATGCAGAGCAATCAGCCATGCCTCAGGCCAGAACCAGAGGCAAGGATTTCTCCTGGAAAGGGGCAAGGAGGCTCACACTGAGTAGCTTCAGGAATACAGTTTAAACCTATGAACCAAGGAAATCTAAAAGGAGGGCGTACTGGACACCTCCGGGGTCAGTAATTGGTTACAGAACCTTTTGCTTATCAAGCAGTAGTTCAAATAGGACCGGTTTGCTGGAGACCAAAAGCCATCTAGGCAAATTCCATAGTCATGAGTGTGGCAAAAATGCCTGGATAGATAGCGCCTATCTGTTAGTGATCCATATGAGATAAAGCCAGCTCAGTTCGTAGTGCTTTGCCAACTCTCACAACTTTATCACGAGTCTTAGGTGTTTGGGGTATTTCTTAAAATCCCCAGCTACTGGAATCCCAGGATTATGTGAGACCATCCGCTTTCATTTAAAAAAAAAAAAAAAGAAAAAAGTTTCTAGCTGTTGAGTTGCCAGAAACAAGTTTGAAAATGTGAGTCCTAAAAGGCAAATAAAAATCTCAGGCATCGATTATTTTATAAAAATCTTATGATTTTAGGGAGTTTGACCAATGATATTTGGCTGGTTGGCAATACTGCAATTGTAATGGGTTTGGAGAAAGCAAAATGCTAATAACAAGTGTAGCATTTTTTCCCCCACTTCCTATACCTCTGTTTACCTTTCTGCTGTGGTAGAGTCTACAGTTTGGTGTTTTCAGGACTTTGAGATAGATAGATAGATAGAGGGATGGATAGATAGATAGAAAGTGAACTTTCTGATAGGAGAGTGTCAAAATCTATATAGGAGAACATTGACTAAATCTACCTATATAATACATAACAGTTTTCCTATAACCCATGACGCAATTGTGAATACTGTCCATAACTGTTTTAAAGACAACACTTTTAAGAGGGTTTGCATAAATTTGAGCACATGCTGCTATCACAAGTTCAAATGCAAAATATAATTAAATGCACGTACACTTCCTCGAGGTTCTTCACTGGGAGGATTTAATCCTCTTGGCTGCTGAGAAATGGTGTCCAAACTCTCCCTAGGCCAGGGCCTACCAGCTCCTTAAAGGCTGGGAAGCAAGAGATAGAGAGAGCTTGAAGGAGACTGTGGGGCTGACCGCAATGACAATCTGCAGTTTGCACAGCCTGCAGCAATCATAGTCCTCTTCTCTAGTAGGGGGAGGGAGCTTGCAGTCTATGTCCAACCAAGTGGCAAAGTCTCTGGAACACAACCATACAGCAGACCTTCCCGGTCTTTGCACAGCTTCACAGCTGAGTTCTCCAGCATAGCTCCTGCTCTGCCTATTCATTATCTCCTCCTCCTCCCCTTGTGTTCCTATTGGCTCTGCTCTCAGTGAGTGACACCCCAGGAGCAATGCAGACACATCAGGGCAGATTACAAGAATGAACAAAAGCGGAGTCTGCAAGAGAGGAGGAGAGCACAGGGTGTGTCTCTCTCATCAAACAGTCTGCACTGGACAATCTGGCACCTCAACGCTGCGCACTAGGAGAAAGTTAATGGTGTGGTACACAGAAAACAAACAGCTTCATAGCCATGGAACCCATACCTTCCCATGTGGTGCTCTGTCCCCCTGCTGACTCCCCTCTGTCTAACAGTGACTGGTCCACATACAGAGATTTTTGAGTCCGCTACAGCCCTGTGCTAACAGAACTGAAGGCAATCGAAACTCCTGTTTTAAAATCCTGAAATCCCAAGGTGGATTCGCCACGGTGGCCATCGCACTCAGGGGTGTAACATCACATCTACCCCCCAGGAACTGAAATATCACAAGGGAGACCAGATCTCATGGCTCCCTGCGGCATTAAAAATGCCCCTAAAGAAAACAAACAACTGCACATAGAAATAAATACAGACACTCAAACCTGTCACGTTATGTTCCATATTTGGGTGGTTGCTCCATATTTATCACGTAATGAAAATTTTCCTGGAACCCAAGTAAAGATTAAACTGCTACCTGTCAGTGGTTTTACTTTGCTGGCCCAGCTGTAACTAGTACAACACAAACCCTTCCCCTGAACTCTGGGGAAATGTCAGAATCCAACTCTAGATCTAGATTCAAATGCCCCTGACTTTTCTCTCTACAATAAGCTGCTGATCCAAACATCCCTGAGCCTTGGGATGGGTTGGGCTCTGAAATCCTGTGATTTATTTCTAACCTATCTATCTGAGCCCGGTTCCCTGAGCCTGGAGGCAAACCAGCAACTGCCTCTTCTCTGCAATATGCTGCTGCCTTAGATGAGCACTCTGTGCTGGCTGCATGGTGGAGCTGGCACACACGTGCTAGCTAGTTTGAAGGCATCTCCTCAGCTGGAGACATCCCTGGAGATGCCATGCGCCTTTCATCTGCTCAGGGCTCTGTCTGCCCTGCTCTGGGCTGTAATAAGGAATCCAAAGCTCTAAGGAGAGCTGGGGGCATGGATTAACTTTACCCACCCACCTAACATTAGCCATTCGCTTCCCAGCTATCTTCTGTCACCCTGGGGGCGGTTTCAAGTGACTCGTGTTTATTTGCACTTGGGCTTGCCCAGAGCCTCTGTGGGTTTTTGGCACCAGTAACTCCCCCTTGCAAATCTGTGGCTTAGATTTCAGCGAGGGCAGGACTCAATTAGGGCCTTTCCCAGAGCGTGGAGACGATAAGGCTGCATGTAATTTGTTGGGCCTGATGGAGGTCACCATGGTAATGGAGCGTGGTGACATGCTGGCAAGGGAGAAAGGGAGCTGCTGCGAATCAGCCTGAATGAGGCTGTCATGCAAACTCCCCAGGAGGTTGCCTCGGCTTTAGTCCCCCCTTCACCGGCGGCTGCTGAAAGCAGGCTGTGATGTTAATGTTCCCTGCCAAAGTGCATGCTGGGTGCAAACATATTTCAGTCACAGGGATCAATCCCGCAAGATAATGAGGCCCAGATCCTCAGTAACTTCAATGGAAGAAGGGCAACTTCCACTGAAGCTAGAAACCTCAATAGCTTTGAGGACCTTGGCCTTCAGCACCCTCCTCTCTAGGACAGGTTGCTGGTCCCCTGGCTGGATCAGTTCCTTAAAAAGCAAGTGTCCCTCCTCACCCTTTTCCTTAGTGGGATTCTGTTAAATTTTAGGCTGGGATTGTCAAAGAGGCCTATGGGAGTTGGGTCCCTGACTCCTGATTCTCCGTCGAAACTCCCAGCTTTAAAGTGTTGATAACAAAGGGCCAACTCTTGAGATACTTCTGTCACCGGCCCTGCCTCTCACCTTGGTGCAAGGCAGCTAGAGAATCAGAGAAATATAGGGCTGGAAGGGACCCCGAGAGGCCATCTAATCCATCCCCCGCCCCCTCATGCTGAAGGAGGATTAAGTATTCCTTATAACTGCTTTGATTTCCAGTGTCACTCCCCATTTACACCTGTGTCAGGGAGATCGGAATCAGGACCAGGGCCTCCAGTTATTATTTTTACAGCAGCCAGTAATGGCTGGGCACTGAGAATCCCACCTTGGAAAGCACGGAGTGAGGGTTTGGGGATATGTGTCAGTCAGGAAATATCCCAGCTGGAATACGCACGGAGTAAAGTACTACTCAAAGCGTAGCAGGCAAAAGGGGGCAGAAGCCCAAACGTAGGACATAACAATAAAACATACAAAAATCAAATCTGGCTCTCCGTGACACTGGTGTGAAGAGGGAGTAAGCCCGCTAAAGACCAGAATGGAAGAATGGGCTCAGAACAAGGCCCTGGGCAGGCACTCAGGAGAGCTAGTCCCGTCTACGGAGTCTCAGAGGCCGAGCAAACGGACTGGGCTTGCGCTAGGGAGGTGAAAATAGCTGGGGGAGGGATCAGAGCCTGGGCTCCAGCCCACGTCCAAACATCTACACTGCTATATGCAGCCCCGTAGCGTGAGCTCTGTGGGCCTCAGTCCATTGACTCGGGTTCAGAGACTCATGGCCCCAGGGCTTTGCAGTTTAGACACACCCAGAGACTCTCTGGGCACTGATTTCAAAAATTCTCACGGGAACTACTGGGTGCCGAGCACTTCTGAAAATGAGGGCCAGTCCTTTCCTGTGCCTCAGTCCCCATCTGTGAAATGGGGATAACAATCTGTCCTCCGGCTGTCTTGTCTCCTTAGGCTCTAAGGTCCAGATCCTCAAAGCTATTTAGGTTCCTAACTCCCATGGGAATTAAATTAATCCCTGTGCAGGGAGACAGGACAGGGCTTGTGCACCCTTGAAGCCCTCATGTGTGGGTTTAACTGGTGCCAGCTCTCTGCAGAAAGGGAATTTTCATTCCAAAATACAGTGAATAATAAAAACAGACATGCATTAAAAGCAGCAACAGAAAAATGTAAACCCTGCCCCCACTCAAAAGTAAAGAAAACCAAGAGGACGTGGTGGAGGAGAGGAAACAAAGGAAGAAGGAAAAATAAGGATGAGTCCTGACACCAAAATAACTTTTGCTGGGACATCTAGTTAGTCAGGAGGGGGGTCAATATAAGCAATTACCGATGCTAATATTATCATGCTAATGTGTTACTGCAATGGCCTGAGAGTTGCATGGTATGAAACCACAAGGGATATGCATATTCCACGCACCGCTGGAAATAGAGCGCAGCCAGATCTGGCTGTAGACAATCTGCAGAATAACTTGAAAAGAATGAGCGAGAGTCACATGGGCGGCTGACAGCCACGACACTGTGAGAGGGAAAAGCATTGCTGAATGTTTATTCTCTCAAGGTAGGAGTGGCTCTTGAACTGCACAGCTCTGGTTACACACAGGCATTTCATTCTGATCGTAGAGACAGCAGCTCCCAGTCTCTGGACAGCGTGAGACCTAAATTTAGTGCAATGAGGTGGCCCCACTAGCATCCCACAAATCTACTCTGTCTGAGGATATTCATGCCCCAGCGGCCCGGCTGTAGCTTCTCTAACTGCCAGGCCTTACATGGGAAGATGCTGGCACCATTCCATCCCACTGTTCACACCACCACGTCCTCCGGGTTTGCTAATCCCAGGATCGTGCAGGCTGAGGATGCCTCTCAGTGTTGTTCTCAGCCTGCGACGGGTGAAAAGGCAGATCGGAAAAGAGGAAGAAAAGAACGAAAGAGGATAGGGCCTTCCATTGAGGGCGCTTTCCCAGGTTTGGCTAAATTCAGACACTTCCTGGACCTGCCTGCTGAGTGCTGCAGGCAGAAGCTGTAGACTGGGATGTACCGGGCGGCACATGGGATAACAGCTGATAAGTGCCCAGATAACACAGCGACGAGTGCAGTGCAAATACGACGGATTGGACGGATGTGCCTGGGAACGCGCAGCCCAAAGTGAAGCTAATGCCTGTGCGGTGGGCCACCAGGATGGCTAAGCATCACTTGAGCCCTCTGCACTGGGGTGATGGCTTCCCATAGCGAAGGAGGGAGGGAAAGTTTAATTGCTGGAATGGGTTTAAACAGAGGAGAGGGAGAGTGGCTGGTGCATAGGTTGTTAGAGGATGTTCCAGGCAGCAGGGGCTGGAGGCACAAAGCCAAAGGCGGGTTTAACAGGATCAGCAGGAGATAAGTTGCGGGCTGGGGGCCAGATCTCTAGCTGGCGTAAATCACTGCAGCTCTATAGGAGACCATGGAGCTATACTGATCTACGCCCCAGGCCCAGTAGAAAGCGTCTGTAGGATCAGGCCCTGCATTAGTGAATTGCAGGCACCTACCTGGAGCTTCAAGGGACGAGGGCAAGGCATGGAAATGCCCCCCGCCCCCATTCCAGCACCTAGCAGGGGCAATAAAAGACCCGCAGCCCGGCCGCAGCTGGCCCACATCAGCTGACCCAGGCTCACGGGTTCAGGCCTATAAAACTGCAGGGTAGACGTTCGGGCTCAGGCTGGAGCCGGGTCGGAGACCCTGCGAGAGGGAGAGGCTCAGAGCCTGGCCTCCATCTTGAGCCCCAGCACCCCCACTGCTAGTTTTTAGCCCTCACAGCCTGAGTCCTGTGAGCCTGGCCCCTGAGAGTCACTGCCACGGGTGTCGACATATCCTTTCAGCTCCCACTACGTTGGCCTCAGGATGGGTAGCAAACCCCTCCCATCCAGACCTTTATTCTTTTATGGCTGTCTCCCTCTCAGCCAGAAAAAGGAGCATTCAGCAGAAAGACAGAGCACAAGCAATTCCTGCCTCTGCCTCATAGCCCTGGCAATCTCCCTAAGGTCAGGGTGGGTGGTAGCAGAGAGTGACACAGAGCCAGGGAGCTTGTTGTGGTGCCTGGGCTGATCAGAGGAAGAGGCAGAATTGAAAGGAAAGACAGAATGTGCGACTCAATCCCTAGAAAGCTTTCAAGGAGCGTGGGACTGCCCATTGCTCTCCAGGTTGCATGTCGAGTTTCTTCTCTCCCCAGTGCATTCAACGAGTTCATGGGCTCTGGTGAAAGCTTTCTGATCCCATTTGGGGGCATTTTTCTAAAAGCACTTTGTGAAGGGAGGGAGTTTGGGTTTGGAGCAGAGGCCAGATCCAAACTTCCCAACTCTGGCTGACCTGTAAGCCTCATGCGTTGGGCCCCATTCTCCACTCCATCCGACCTCCACTTTGCTGCACACCGTGGCCTTCGCAGCCTGGAGAATTTGGCCAAGTGAGTGCAAAGGGCGACCCAATCAGAAGGTGAGAAATGCGCAGTGAGCTGGCCCTGGTGCAAATGACAACACAAGGTGTAAGGTGGCAAAGAAAGAGCTTAGAGTCATGAAGGTGTCCCCGGGCCTGATTGTGATCTCTGCCGCATCAATCTGACACTAGCGCAACTGACTCCACTGGCAGAGGGTATGTCCACACTACAGTCAGAGAGGGTCTGCAGCATGTGTAGACATACACCAGCTGGCTTTGATCTTGCTAATTTGGGTCCCGGCTCAACAAAGCTGCAGCAGCCCGGGATGTACAAGCCTGTGTCAGACCTGAAGTCTCTCCTCGAGCAGTGAGCCAGCACTGGTGCCATTTGACGGCTGTTTTTACTTGATCGAGATCAAAGCTAGCGTGGCTACGTCTGCACGGGCTGTAGTCACGCCTCCGATTACAGTGTAGACGTACCCTTAGATGGAGCGACTCTGGATTTATACCAAGGGGAGTGCAGAAGCTGGTCCTCTCCAAAAGTAACACGAGGGGTCTGAGTCTCAGCTCTCTTGCACCTGTGCAGCCCTACTGCTGGTTTCTCTCAGCAGAAGCGAGAGCTAAACTTCTTGTTAACTGCCAACCCACGCCGCTACCGAAGGGATCGGGTTTGGAGCACGTGCCTCTCTCATGAGTTCACCCTCCACAATTACTAGGCTGCATTCCTAGCCTCTGTGCACAGGATGACTTCACTGGCAGACGTCCGCTTGGGTTTTCCCTGGCTGCGCTCGGCCGGGAGGCTGAAGTGAAGTGGGAGGCAGGTTTTCACATGGCAATAAAGCCAGCAGAATGCTGGCTCCCAGATACCAGGCATAACTTGGACAGGGAGGCTGGGCTCAGACAGCATGCGCTCATCAGCTGCTAAAAATTCTTCGCGCATGGCCCCCTCACGTTGACAGCCACAGAGCAAGTCACCCGTGTAAATGCCCTGCTCTGCCCCATAAATGCGCAGCTCTCCCCGTCGTCCTGCTGCAGGTTAGCGAGGTGTGAGCGCACACCGGACTCCGTATCTCTACAGAGCAGACTTTAGAGGTGGGCTCAGGGCTAAAATCTCTCCATGGAGCATAAGTCACAACTCCTCTAACTTATGCTCTGTTCCCCATGGGACCCGTGAAACAAAGAGAAAAGCCATGGTGCATGTTGCTGCACCCTCATCTGCACCCTACGCTGGGGCCTGTGGTGGGCTTGGAATCTGCTCGAGCTTAATGCAGGCATTAGTGCGACTCCCGAGAGAACGTGTGGGAGGGTCCCCGTTTTATCAGGGTGATCCTCAAACCGCTGGATGTCCAGCTCTCCATAGGGCGCCACGAGCCATCCCGTTGTATGGATGACTCTGTGCCACGCCGTCTTTCGGGTTGCATCTGAATGGGTCACAGCATCACATGAGGATGCTTCACGGGCATGACAGACCAAGCTTCATCACGCTGAGCCATGACAGGCTGGTGGACGGGCAGGATGGAAGCGGCAGAATGGAGCACCGGTCAAGTTGCCTGCTGGGAAGGTGGCAGCTCTACGAAGGAAAATAGCCGGGACTGAATCCTTCGTGACATTTTTCCTGTTACATGGGGAGGAACGCCATTGGTCTTCATTGCTTCATAGAGCTTAAGGCCAGAGAAACCATGGTAGTCTGGCCTCCTATAGCGCACACCTCGGCCACCCATTTCACCCAAATACCCCTATCCTGAGCCAATGACTTCAGCTGGGGCTCAGCAGATCAAGTGGAGGAAGCAAGATTTTGGAAGCCCGTGCAAGGTGGAAAGTGCTAGGACACCCAGCAGCAGTTTGGATCTGCACTGGCTACCGCCCCTTGCAGAGGGCTTGCAGAAGCTCTGAGAAGCCCGAGCCTGAAGTGGCAGAGCTGCTGCGCCATACAGCATTTCAGTCTTCTGGAAACTCAACAGCTGCATGCCAAAGGCAGAGAAAAGGCGAGATCGAATGACCATCAAGGCCCAAGGCCCATGCGATGAGGGACGATTTGAGAGCTGAAAGGGGACTGAAAGGATGGACTTGTAAAACGAGGGATGAATCAGGCCCCAGATACGGCAAGTCGGATTTCAAGACCTCAAGTCCTATGTTATTAGTGACCATGATATTATCCGGTTGCCACTCCAAGAGGCATCTGAACACGTGCTTGAATTTCCATTGTATTCCAAGAGTTGAACAAGGACGTTGAGAGCAGACTCTGAAAAGCATGTAAACGTTTCGAAAAATAGGGAGGCCTGGGCTGGATTCTGCTCTAAGTTACACTGGTGTCAGTCTGGAGTAGCCACACTTACACCACCCTATCACTGTAACCGAGAGCTGAGGCTGGCTCCATAGCGCTCAGGTAGGGGCTCTGAGCCAGCTCCTGTCCACACTGACGCGGATGCAATTCTTGGGGTAACTCCGTTCAGTGGCGTGAGGGCTGCTCTGCACTCGTCAGGATCAAGCCCTTTTAGGTGGCCGTTATCCAGCCCTTTGAAAATCCAGCCCTAATATTTGTATTAATGACCTCTGCGAATTCCACAAGTCAACTGTTTGGGTTTCAAGGGACGCTAGTGGCTGTTTTAAACACTTGCGGGGCTGGTTCCAATCTCCGTTGCGCTGTTGTAAATCTGGAGTATCTCCTCTGCAGCTGGCAGAGATCCATGGACGGAAAGGGAAGCAGAACCAGAGGGCATCTAGAAATCACTGGTGTTGGATCCATTCGCCCATTAGTCTACGTCTGATGACACCATCAACAATAGGACAGCTGAAGCTCAGCAGATCGAGGGAGGGGAAGTGAGATTTTAGAAAAACCGTACAAGGGGCAAAGTGCTTGGTTGCCCAGCAGCTCTGTGGATCTGCATCAGCTGCTGTCCTCTGCAGAGGGCTTGTGGAAGCCACTCCAAGCCTAAGGCTGGAGAAGCACAGCGGCTACATGGCTGGATGGATCTCTTCCCTACTTTGATCCCGCTAAGATCCAAAGCCCCCTTTGCTGGCTATTTGGGCTGATTGCCGGGGACAGGATTTATTCAATTAGTGCCTCCATGGACTGAGATGAGTAGCTAAGCAAACTCCACTCACTTGGTTTATCTGCACTGCTTATACAGACTGTGTAGCCAACCACCATGACAAGAGAGGCAGAATAATTGTGGCGAATAAAAAGCTGTCACAGTGGAATAGACAGACATCAGGGGGTATCAGCCTCTGTCAGAACACTCAGAGCTGTGGCTAACAGAGGCTGCCGTGAAGAATTCGAAGCTACTGAAATGAGAAAGCCATGGAAAAATCCGGAGAATGTGTGACATAGCAAAAAATATCTTCTTCTCGTCTCAGTGAAGTGGGAGTGCAAAGCCTACCCGAGTTTCTAGCTCCTTCTCGGCACGCGGGACTCATTAAAGAGGCAGGGTAAAGTTTCTGCACAGCTGCAACCTAGCTACCCAGGGATCCCCATTCTTCCTGCCTCAGATTCTGAGCTTAGTTTATGGTGACAATATGTAGCGGATCTGCTTTCTTTTAGGAACTAGCCCTTGCCCCACCTCTCCTGGCAGGCCAGGTTTTCAAGAGCTCCGCTCCCATGCAGGCAACAAAACAGGTGGCCAACTTTTTCAAACATGCTGAGCTCCTTGGAGAATCTGGGCATGCAAGTCTGTCTCCACAGCTCCTCCGATCATATGCCACATTTCTACATGGCCTTTCATCAAGAGAGATCCCAACTCACATTACAAACTACATACCCTTGCACAGTGCTACCAGAATGTAGCAACTGCCCAGTGGAAGAGCACAAAAAGGGATGGGAAATTTCTGACAAAGTCACCAGGTCAGGCCCCGAATTCTTATGAAATGGGGCCACATCACATGCACGGACTGTGCGTGGGTTACATAGGTGGGACGAAGACAAAAGCACACCAGAACTTACTAACGCAATTAGAGTAAATAGACCTTTCCATTTAAACACAGCACTGAGTTTCGGTTATAGTAAGACTAAAACAAACGTATTAACACTAGGACATAGGTTAAGTGCTGCCAAGTAAAAAGAATCAAGTTAGAACGGGTTACAAGTGAAAACACGTATCTAAAAAGCTAAAACTTAATCTAGCAAGACACAGGCTTTGTTCAAGATAGTTCCTCTCACCAGTCGTCCTTCTTTCCAGACATGGCTGACTGTCCCTCAGGCAGGACTGCCCACAAAAGCACAAGGGGCAGGTTTCCCTTGTCTTCCTAGGTGAAAGATCTTTGCCTAAGCAGGTTTCCCCTCTGCACTCAGTTCCAGAGATCTCACCCCTTCCTTGGCTGAAAGACCCATATTTCTCAGCTCACGAGAGGACTGTTCCCTTGTCTGTCTAGGGATGAGTGCCTAAGATGGCTTCTCTCCTTGCTGAGAGCTTCCAAAGTTCAATGAACTTGTTTCAAGAAGCAGGATGACCTCATGTTCTTCCTTGCCTGTGGGCTTCCCATTCCCCTGTGTGATTTCTGTGTAAATGGGGCTTCCCTTGTTTCTGATTCCACCATGCTTAATTCACATAGGAGACAAGTAGAAAGCAGTGCCATTCCTACAGCCTACTATCAATGAGTATCCAGAATTCCTTACATAGTGTTAATACAGACATTTCACAATGATTTTCCTATGTAGTGTGGCATTAGCTTTTGAAAAATCCCTCACTGTACATTTTTATAATACAATAATATTGTATGCAATCAGCTGATTCAATTGCTTATTGCTTGAGGTTCAGCACTCCCTGGCTTTACAGACTAGTAAACCTTTGCAATGTATTCTTTGAAAAGTAAAACCAAGTAGACCAGGCTTTTCCCTTCTGCTGAGTGTAGATGCCATGCCATCTCCCCCTCCCTTCCACTGGTTAGTGTGGGGTTTGCCTCCACACCTTATTAGCTGGATGGGTCTGTTTATGTGCTGTGTAAATACATTCTTGCTGCCTTTCCAAGTACTTTGGAAGTAACTCCCTGGTGGGAAAAACACATCCCTTTGTCTGGGGCAGATCTGTTTACCAACCCCCAGCACGTCAGGTTTAAACACAAAACTTTAGCAATCCTTCCAGCATACATCACAACTCTTCATACCCATTGAGTACATACGTCATGTAGGAATATTAATGATCAGTGAGTTGTTTGTTTTCAAACAATACCCCCAAAGGCATATTTCATACAAAGATTATTTCAATAGTGTGTAGGGTGTGAATACAGGGGTGCTTAGTGTCACATCCTGCTGCATTCCAAGCATCAACTTGTGGAGTAAGATGCTGCTCAGTGTAAGAGGATCAGGATCAGACCCTGAGTAAGGACTGAGTAATTAGTGAGTAAGGATGGTAGTAGCATCAGCTCCATATTTTGTGCATTAGGGCTCCTCCAATTGCAAGAGATTTCCACCTGTTTGTTTCAAGTGCTACAATGTTTCTGTTGCTAAATCAGCCTTGGTTATTGATAGTGTCACCAAAGATTCCAGAAAGCAGCCCAGGTCTCGGCCCTCATCTCCCCGCCTCCTCACACCACCGCAGATCAGGAAGGATGGGAAAGCACAATCAGCCACGTGCAATACATTTGCCACCTTCTGAGGCATCACATCCAGGAAGCCAGCACAGATACCAGCGTTGATGACCTGGCCCTTTCAGTGTTTCTATGATCCATAAATGACAACACAATGCAGTGAAGAACCAGGCCCCCAAGTTGCCATGCTAGGGTGATTAATAAATATGGAGCTGAAATAGATTCAGGTGAATGGGGGATGGACAAGTCTTGACTAATCAAAAGGCACAGCATCAGCTATTGGAGAAGGAAACACGAAACCCCATGTGGACAGGAAGGGTTTCTTCACACAATGTCCGGGATGCTAAGGAAACAGAGTTTTGCTTAAACATTGATTTCACAATATTTAGCACTTTGGAAGCAAGTGAATTACGGTTAATAAAGGAGGAACCAAACAAACGAGGTCTGGATAACTGGATCCCGCCATGTAATGCATTTCCATAGAGCTGCTCATTGTACGAGGTGAGCCATGCTAAACAGGTTTTTACCCGGAGAGGCTCGCAATGAAAGGTCCAGGGGAAGATTAACGAGCAAACTGGCCTGTTTGTAAAAGGTATAAGGCAAGACAGGAAGGATGTGTAGGGAAAAGAGAGAGTCAGGTTAGCAGAGCCTGAATGGATCTCTGGGTAGAGACGCCTCATCTTTCTCCTCAGCAGAGAACTGAGGAGAAACAAACAGTAAATAACACAGCATGTGGCTCAGTAAGGTGGTGGGAAGAGCAAATGTAAATAAACTGCCCGGGGGGATTTAACAACTGAACGTCTCCAGGTCTGTGCAGACAGAGCAAAAGCGGGACTTGGCCCTGTTACAGCCACCTTGCCTCGCTGCATTTCAGCCACACGATGCCCTCCGGAGGCGTCAGTGCACAGGTGGAGATTCCCAGTGCCCCAAAGCCTGGCCTGAGCAAAACCTGCCAGTGTGCTCCCAAGGGTGTGGGAGAGTAAAGTCACGCGAGTCCGGGGAGTCCCTTCAGAACGGTGAGACCCGAGACCCACGTGGCTGGGAGGGAACACTGAGGGGCCCCGTTAACATGTGGGGTCTGGCTTGGCCTCACTTTTCTCTCCAGTTGTAGCCTGCTGTTGAGCCGAGGTCCAGTCCCAGCCGCAGAGTGGGGTGCTGTGTGGAGGAAAGCTGGGGGAGAGACGAGGTCCCGAGGGCTAGATTCTGTCTAGCCTTTAGCTAGATGTGGCAAGGGACATTTTTCCCCCTCCTCCCCTCCACTAATTACCATGTAAAGAGGAAGCAGAACATCAACCCCTCTCTGCTGCCCGGGAGTTGCACAGAAAGAGAGCCAAGAGGGCAGCCAAGAAGACAGAGCCACAGCTCCACCCCCTCATGTACCCATGAAAGGGAGTGAGCAGAGCTAAACAATGGGGTGCCATCATGGCTGCCCCGGGCTCAAAGACCCCTCGATTCTCCCCAAGGCAGTATGCCTCCCTGTCTTCTCATTAAAGGGATGCACCTGCCTCCTGGGTCTGCCAGGCACAAACCAGCCCTCAGCTAGAGTGGCCCGTATTTGCCAAGCAGCCTAGCATAGCTGGGTAGCTAAAATAGCCAGGTCGCCAGCGCCATGTCTATACCTCCCACCGAGAGGTGCTTTCGATAGGACAAATACCGCCACAAGAAGTCCACCGGTGTCACACAAAGGCCCTGGCTGATTCCCAAAACAGGAGTGAACATGTGAGCAGAAGGTCTTCCATCAGTACTGGAATCCAGGTCGCCAGCGCTGGTTGCAAGGCACGTGCACAGCCCAAAAATGGCTCAGTTGGATGTGATGGCAGGCTCAGAGCACTGCTGGTCAAGTGCTGTGGGATGGACAGACAAAATTCTCCCACCATACAGCCTTCACCAAGCCACAGAGCGGCTACAGCTAGCAAGGACCCTGAGAACTCTGCCCTCCATGTCTGCATAGCACTGTATGGATGCCTCAGCACATATAGCAATGCAGTGTGGGTGCTCAAGGTCAAGCTTGGAAAGAATGGATCTGCAAGCCTGGGTCACATGGACCTGGGATTACTACGTAGTGCAGAAAGACCCATAGTCTCAGGAGCAGACCTACATGCATTTGCACTACCGAGCTCTGCCTCTCCAGCAGTCTGACGCATGCTCCGCAGCACAGCAGAATAAAATGGTGTGAAAAAATTATTTGGGGGCTCAGTCTGGCACAAAACCATTTAGAAGTTTTTTTTTCCAGCAAGATGAAAAGGTTAAAAAAAATGAAACCATTTAGGGTCAATGAAAATGTTTAGTTTTCAAGGCTTTTATAACCGTTGTTTTAGAGAACGGAGTGAAATTCTGAAACCTAAACAAAAAGTTGAATCATTTGGACATTCCAGATTTTTTTTAATTAGACCAAATCAACCCACCAGAACTGGCCTGGAAGTTGTGAATTGTTTCAACCGACCTCAATCTGCATTTTATGGCAAAAAATGGATTTGCAAGGGGGGAAAAAGTTGGCCCAGCTATACAGCAGAGGTCTTTTCCCCTCTAGATGTTTGCAGTGCTGCCTTTCATAGATCAGTTGAGGTGAAGGCTGTGGGATGCCAGCATGGAATTAATGAAAGACAAGATAATAACACCTTTTCCCCCTCCTAACCGGTGTTCTTGGTGATAAATTAACAGGGTGGTCCCTGGAGCAACTCATAAACTGGAAGGGATGAGGCTGGATTTCATTCCATCCTCCTCCTGGTAGGGCCACCCCTGTAACTTCTAAGAAATCCAGCACAAATAAATAAATAAACCTACCAGTCCCAAGAGGCTTATGCATGAAATACATCTCACCAGCAGTGTATTTACCACCCAACCCATGGAGAAATATTCTGGCTATTTGAGGGGCAGAGAGCTGTCAGAATTCAGACTCTGCTGATTACCTGCACTTGGGATCTTGTGCATCTGTTTTTTCCCCACAGCCACTTGTTCTTGGCATCAGTTTTTAACCCTCTTGGATTCCCTGCCTTCACAGGTTCAACCCCTGGCACAGTCAGCTGTGCCTGTAGCCTGTAGGGTAAGCTTGCCTATTGTATTCACTGGCTTACCTTCAGTGTATTTAGTGGCTTTCATTAGATTTGGCCGTAATGCAAGAAACCTACAGGCCTGTATGCAGCAAGATACTAGCTGAAGCATAAATGAGCTTAAGAGTTAAGTAGGTTGTGACCCGTGGCACAGATGAATGGCCTCCCGGTTACCGTTAGATTTTGGGAACGAAGGAGCTCTTGCTCCACGGTCAACGTTAGAAGGTTCCAATCTGCGGTACTGCAGGAAACATGGAAGGGATGGCTGCAAATCCACTTGCGCCAGGGCTGACGGGTCTGATCAGAAGCTGCGGTGGCAGTTACATGTATCGGTCAGTTAACCTGTAGAACAAGTAGACTAAATCTCAGTGTTATTTGGGTGAGAAGGCTAAATATGGGCCTGGAGGACTGAGTATGAGCAGACGTTGCTCAGGCCATCTAACAGGGGAGTTACCATGTGGTCTGGGGCTTGAGCTTTCCTGGACTTCTTCCAGTGCTGCCTGCTTTTCTGCTACTTAACCCTGCGACTCACTGAGGAACTTGGCCCATCAGACACCGTGGCATCCAAGAGATAGGCCTAGTCCTTTTGTCATTTATCACCAGGTCCTCCACCAAAGGTGTGATAAGTATGCAATTCTAAGAGCCTATGCATAGAGCGATGCCACAGATAATCCCGCTATTGTATTATCTCTACCTTATTGCATGGCTTCGGTCTTTTCTAGCATTATCCATTGTTTTAATAAAGATATCTGGAAGATACGGAGGATGGAGCTAGGCTGTTCTCAGTGGTGGCAGGTGACAGAACAAGGAGCAATAATGTCAAGTTGCAGTGGGGGAGGTCTAGGATGGATGTTTAGGAAAACATTTTCCCTAGGAAGGTGGTGAAGCACTGGAATGGGTTACCCGGGGGGGGGGGCGGGGTGGAATCGCCATCCTTAGAGGTTTTTAAGGCTCAGTTTGACACAGCCCTGGCTGGGATTATTTAGCTGAGGTTAGTCCTGCTTTGAGCAGAGTGTCGGACTAGATGACCTCCTGAGGTCCCTTCCAACCCTCATCTTCTCTGATTCTATGATCTAAGGTTTTACTTTGCCCTCAGTGGGAGTGTCCTGGTCTCCACTCGAGACTCCCCACAAGATCCCAAACTGGTGTTGGTTCTGTGGAGCTGATTCTGGGGGAAGATCCTTATCACAGTCAGTTCGACTGGCCATCAGTCCGATCATTATCAGCCTTTCAAAGGGTCGAAGCCCATCTGACACTAGCTCCTAATTTACCTTTTGTAAGTGCTACTATGAGATTTAGATACTACAACTGCTTCAACGGTGACAATATTTCAAGGGCTACATGAGTAGGGCTTGTTACAATTTTGTGATGGATTGTTTTCCTACTTGAGTGGTTTTTCAGAAATTCTTTAATGTTTCAAACCAAACATTTTATTTTGAATTGAGTTTTGTTTGATTGTTGAGAAACTGAAGTTTTGTGGTTTTGTTTTTGAGTGTCTTGCATCTTTTTACTTGTACTTACTCTTTTGGAATGGGAAAAAAGGCAGATGAGAGAGAGAGAAATTTGTTCTCCCTTGAAATGTAGGAAGAGCGCAATGTAAAAACGGAAAAAACACGCGACATGCCCAGTGTCATACTGTGAACCAGTATCAGAGCTGGGAAAAGAGCCTACGTTCACTCAATCCCCATCCAGTCTTAACTGCAGTCCATCCTTCTTGTGAAGGGCTGAGCGTGTGTGAGAGGGGGTGGCCATTAAGGTGAGATCTTAAAAATATCAGGGTCTCCACTCCCGCTTTCAAAGAGTCTGGGTTTTTCCTGGAATCCTTGGCAAAAATTTCCCTTCACCCCACTGCTGATCCATGATCTGTTGTAGTGGTGCTTTACGTCCAATCAGCAATGAGAATAATTAGTACTTTTCTGTGCCAGGTCTAAAAACACTTTTATAGAGATGGGTGAGCATCACTGGTCTCGTTTGACAGAGGGGAAATGGAAGTTAAGTGACTTGCTCAAGCAGGGTATCAGGGAAAGGGTCATAAATGGAATCTAGGCAGTCTGACCCTCCGCATCCTGCTCTAATCATTCATGCAAACTCCCTGCTACTATTGACAGATGCAGCCCATCTGATGCAGCGTGAGGCACACTGCAGGGAATTTAATCAGAAGTCGGTTATGCAGGTTCTTTTCCACAGTTGTACTTTTGGGTGGCTGTGCCAAGATCTGTCCCTTTGCCAAGTTTCCAGAACTGATCTGGCACCTGAGATGAAACAATCGCTTTCCAGTAACTCAGTTCCTGGGATGACTGGCCCCTGGCCAAGGACGATTAGGATAAGGTGTCAAGTTCCTAACAGGCAGGAGGCAAACCCAGGTGCATGGATGTTCCTCTAGGAGCAACGGATGTTGCTTAACGTTCCTGCTGGCTTGGTCGTGCATGTGTGTTTGGAGTAAACATTCTGGGTTAGAGGAAAAACAACCAACCAACCCAAAACCACAGGCTCTTGAAGGGAATACTTGACGGAATGTCGAGAGGAAAGGATAGATCAAAGAGGCAGCAGAAACGAACGACCACATCAAGACTGCTGGCCTTACTTAAGGACCCTTTCCTGCCACCCTTCCCATGAGTAGGACGTGGAGTGCGATTGATTTCGTTGGAATGACTCAGTAAGGTGCTCAGTTTTACGACAGGTGGTGAAAATCAATCTCTGTATGGCTGAAGATGTTTTCTTTGGTGGGTGGGGGTTAAAGAAAAATAAGGCAGTCAGGTACCCCTTGGCACCTAACTCCCATAGGCTCCTTTGAAAAGCCCAGCAAATGGCTTTTACTAGCCCAACCCAATCTCCAGTTCCAACCAATGGGTCAGCAGCCCATCCCCTCTGCAATAAGGATGGAGTGAAGCTGACTGGAAAATTCAGCAGAGGGTCTTCAGGGTGGGTAATTCAGGTCTTGCCTGCCATATTTCAAGAGCCACGGCATCATCAACTCCTTGAGTTGGGTCCAAATACACAATTTGCATTTCCCTCCCTGCCTTCCTACACCGGCCTCCAGAGCATTCAAAACAAAGGGCTTGTGCCACATACACACACACACACGTCTGATGAAAACATAGATACTTCTGCTGGGAACATGCAACATAACACAACTTCATTTCTAAGAACTCAGTACAATAAAAACACAGGAACCACAGCCAGTGAAAGACAAAGCAGGCTTCTCCCTAAAACAGAGAGGCGCAACTCACCCCCACCTTACAATAGGCGATCTGCAGACTGACCGTTGCTTCCAGATGCTTCTCCACAGAGACCCCACACCTGCAAGCAGAACTATGAACCCCACCCCTTCACCCCCCACCCCGCAAAGGTATAGCTTGCAAATCCAACAGACTCATTAATACACCACAGCTTGTTGCACTAAACGGGTACCACAGTGACAGGTCAACACCATTGACATGGAGGATTTCTCAGTTGCGTTGTGCAATATGCTATAATTCCCAATCAATAAGGCCAGAATTTCCAGAAGGGCGCTCTGTCCACAAGGGGGATATGTCTGATTTTCAAGTGCTCAGCTTCCATCGAGGCCCCAAAATAAATGACTGGATGCGTCTTGGGTGCTAGCCTCTTTGAAAAAGCTGACCAAAGAGCTCACAGCACTTAGCAGCTATTAATGAGTTAAGCCTCCCTATGCTGCCTGGGGACATGTACGTTTTATACCCATTGTACAGATGGCTGAATGGTGCCCGAATGGGAGCAGAGGTCTTTTGAAAACCCAGCCCCAATTCTGGGCGTGGAGCACTTGAAAATACCTCCCTGAACTCTTTTGGAAATCTGCCTGCATGAAAAGAGAGCGCGCCAGCTAGCTCAGTCAAGCCACATGCTGTTACACCACAGAGCACAGCATTTATCAGAGCTGGGGCGTCACCACAGTGCACTTCACCATGGGATAGAAATTTTATGTAAGAAATAATTATCTGACAAACATGCTCCCAATTTACACATACACTGGGCTCGTCCAAACCACACCGGTTTCCTGCTAGCAGATGGAGCCCTCTTGTTTTATGAGCAAAGCTCAGGCCTCATCTACACCCAAGGTCGACATAGCTACGTTGGACAGTTAAAAATGTTAAAAATTCCTCCTCCCCATCCCCCTTCTGCCTCTTGGGGAGGTGGATTTACTACATTGACAGAAGCATAGCATTTCTAGTGTAGACATACCTGCACTTATTGCAAATGATACCTTTGCTGGGAAGGATAATTCACTTAAAAAGGAAATAAGGGAAAAAACAGCTTTTATCTCAGCAAAGGGTTAATTACATTAACATTGTTGCCAGCGATATGTGGATTTTAGCTGGTTGGACTATAAGGACTCTGAACAGAATCTATAAGTTCTCAAATCTGCTTCAATCACATCTAGCTAGGTATTTATATGACCCTCATGCCTGCAGTGTGTCTCATGACAATGAATGGATGTTAGCTTCACAACGTCATGAGATACTAAAATACTATCCCCATTTTGCAGGTGGGAAATTGAGACACAGAAAGATTAAACGACTTCCCAGGACTTGAACCCAGTCCAGCAATCTAGCCATGTGATCATCCAGCTTATCTAGGCATAAACTGTATCACACCTCTGTGCTTTCATGCCAGCATATACAATTTTGCATGGCTGTCTGTCATGCAGTGCTTTATAATATATTTAAAAGCTAAGTACTGCAATGATCCTGTCTGAGGGCGTGCACTTTACTCGTCTCCACTAGGAACAATCAGAACTGCTCAGCTGTGTGTCACAGACCCCCTATACTGCTGATACAAATTGGAGAGTCTCCTTTAGCTCCAGCACTTTATGATTTCAAGGCAGGAGGATCCAGGTTCTATTTCTGCAGTCAGGGGGAAGGGCTCAGTGGCTGTGGTGTGCAGCACAGTTCTGATCCACATACAAACTTCCCCGAAGTCTGAGCTGCTCCGATGCCAGCTGTGAATTCAGATCCAAATCTACCCAAAGCCCAGGGCTGCTGGAGCCAGGAAGCTCAGTTCAGCTGATAATAAGCTACAAGTCAGCTGTGAAATTCACATCTGGGTATCGTCATTGGGAGTCTCATCCCCATAAAGTTTGGGGCGGGGATGAGAGGTTTGTTCAGTTTAAATCCAGATCCATCTCTAATTTCAGGGCAATCAGGAAAAGGCATTAATCTGGACCTCCTCCGTGCTGAGGGCCTATTAAAACAGCCTGCAAATTAATGTTTGTGCCTGTGCGAGGGAAGCGTGGCCTCTCTTGATCCGGTTTGACTGGACAAACTTCCCCAAGCAACAGTAGGAATGCGTGCAAAGGGAATCTCTAGGTAACATGCCTATTTGCATTCGTGTGCACACGCCCTTTGGCTTTGCACAATCGTTAGGTGCCACTTGTCTCCCAACAGCAACCAGGTGCATGGCAGCATTAGCTGTGACTGCGCCTGAGCATTTTGAACAGCAAGAAATGTGACAGCTCACAGGCTCTGGAGGAGATTGCATTCAGAGGTGCTTGGATACAAAGCTCTGCATGACTCTTACCAGATATCCAGGCAGTTTAGGTGCCAGAGTGATGTAACAAGTCCATAGCTGGTTAGTGTGGAGATCTTCATGTTTGTCACTGTGCAGCTTAACATGTCACAGCAGTAACGGGGATCACACCTAGCTTTTCCTGCTCCAAAGACCACATGGCTCTTCGGCTTAAGCTAAAGGAGACTTTCCATTACATATTAGCATTATAGGATCTCTGACACAGAGGATCAATTCTGATGCCATCCAGAAGATGGCAGTGGTCTCATCCACACTAGCCAGCAACATGTTGTTTTCCCACTTCTTAAAGCCCCTTTCATTTCAGAATCTCCAGGCCTGTCAAAGCTATGAACGATTTAAGCCTCACATCACTGTCTTGGGAGGTAAGTATTACATCCCGAGTACAGATTAGTAATGCAAACAGAAAGATGAAGTGGATTATAGAGGCAGATGAAGGTAGGATCCATGGGATGTGAGGCTAGTGGTGAGAGAGTTTGGGGGCCCTAGTCTCATTGTGCCTCAGCTCCCCATCTGTAAAATGGGGGCAGTAACTCCCCTCCCTTTGTCCAACTCGTCTGTTTAGAGGGTAAACACTTCAGGTTTGTACAGCACTAGCAAAATGGGGCCCAGCTTTTGGAGAGAGCCTCTAGGTACTTCTGCAACACAAATAAAATGGGGAGAATATTACAACAGCCTTTGGAGGTGGTGGGGCAGGGGGAGAGAAATCAGTTACCAAATAAGAGCTCTGCCATCTAACTTTCTTACTGCTTGTGGGAAAACTAGCTCCAAGTCACGCTACCAAAGCATGGAGCCAGATAGGCTTCTGTGCCGTGTAACTTTTCAACTACATTCTTCCTGACTGCTTCTCTCCCCACGCGTACAGGCTAATTACGAAGTGTACAGCAGTCGCCCCAAGGAAGATATGTGCACGTTACAACACAGCAGGTACACTGCAGGGCCACATGTTTGTGTAAAGCGAGCTCCGTGTGTGTGCGTATTACACTGGACCGGCAAATAGCTTGCCATGACAGACAAGGTACTTGCTCATTCAAGGTATCCAGGCAAGGTGCAGGAAGTAAACACCAGACATCCTCTTCCTCTGGAAACTGATCGTAATCCTTGGGTCAGTCCCAGGCTGGATTCTCTATTATCTAAAAAGCAGCTACAGTCCTCAGTGGATGGGATACACCTTCATAACTGCTGTGAAAAATGACAGGCAAGGTTGGTCACACCCAGTGCCACGGATGAGTAGGAAAAACCGGTGGCTCTTTAGTTTTATTAGAGCTGACGGAGCCACCCTTACTTACACGGTGTAGCACCTGACTGTGCAAGTAATTCCACTGGTTGCAGGCCTGCAAGGATGGTAAAGCTCTGAGATGCTTGAATAGAAAGTGATGCAGCAGGACAGTCATTACGGTTCATGCACTAAGGGTAAGATTTACACCTATGAAGAGGAGCCAGCACATGGTCTGTGCATCAGTTAAGTCCCTGCACAGAGGGGATGGGTTGGTCTCCTTGCCCTCTTTGGACACTAAAGAGCAGGATGTGGCCTTATATGGCTATTGCTTCATCCCCTGTAATAAAGCCTTACTAATCTTTCCTTGCCCCATGCCCTGAAATGCTCAGAAGCCCCGTTCAATGCATACTTGAATCATTTCCTTGTCCTGTAGGTATCATAGTGTGGGGACAGAATTATTGCTGGGATTCACTTGTTCTGGATACAGGCCAGGATCAAAACACCCTCCCAATCCCACGCCAAACTGGGTGATGAGCTCTTGGGGGCAGTACGTCCACTTGTTTGTACAGCACCTAGCACCATATGTTCTGATTTACAAAGGAATTTAGGCACCTAAAGATGCAGATCAGTGCCGAGTGGGGTTTTCAAAAGCTCTTAAGCCTGTTAGGTGCCTAAGTCTTGCTGAAACAAGTGAGAGTTAGGCACCCAAACAGCAGGAGGGTCTGGGGCCCTAACTCACTTAGGCACTTGGGTAAATTCCACTAGGTGCCTAACTCCCTTTGTAAATCCGGCAGCTGAGGCTAGAACAGCGGGTGCGCTGCATGACTGCAGTCTAACCACAAGAAACCAGAACCACGGCTCAAACTTCAGGGTGTCTGAAACCCAGACTCCGATCTAGATCTACACTGTGCACCAGGAGCCTCTCAAAACTGTATCAGGTCTTGCTTTTGCAGTCCTCACAACGCAGGCAGTTTTGGTTCCCGTCTGAGTAATGGGAGGTTTCCTCTCACGCCAGGTAAGCAAATGGATTGGGGTGGAGCAATCAGGTTTGTGTGCAAGCCGGTCAATCTGTTTCCCACTTCAGTGATTAGCGCATTGCAAGCTCCAGTCATGTTGGTTTACACTCAGCACTGCCCTTCTCTGAGATGCCTCAAATAAAAGCATGAGGTGGAAGGGTAGTGCAGTGGTTAAGGAACTAGCCTAAGATTCGGGAGACCTGGAGTCAATTTCTGGATTCCCAGTGCCTGTGTAACCTGGGACCAGGCACTAGATCAGTCTGTGATTCAGTTTCCCATATGTAAAATGCACTGCCCTGCCTCATAGGGGTGTCTCAGAGGCTAAATACACAAAAGAGAGTGAGGTGCTCAGATGTTATGGTAATAGAGGCCACAAGTACGTAAGACAGGTAGAAGTGTCTAATTCATCAGTCAAACCACTGAGTATATGTGCTCCAAAAGCCCAGATGTGGGGGTTTGAGTTTATCGAGAGTCAGAGAATAAGTATTGAAACTGCATGTACTAGTGTACCCTTTGTTTTGTAAGAGACCTTAATAGGGACCTGCAATGAGCGAAATCAGGACGCTTTGGTGAAAGGGGCAGAGAATTTCAAAGCACTACTGAGACGCTGATTAATTCACAGACCCTCGAGCTGCCAAGCAAACTAATCCCATTTTACAGACACACGTTTTGAGACAGAAATTCTGGAATTTTCAACAGGGTCTTAGGAAGCAAATCTCTGGAAAAAAATGAAGGAGATCTGGGCCTCTAACTCCCTTTGGATCTTTTTAAAAATCACACTCCAAGAGACTGTGACTTAGTGCAGTGTCACGAGTCCTTAACACAGCCATGGGCAGAGCCCAGGAATTGCAACTCAGAGGCCACGAACAACTAGATCACAATATCTGTAGTGGCAGATTTGGGTCATACTCAGCCTTCGGAAGGAACAGAAAATACACTGGTTAAAACAAAACCACAACAGTATGACTACAAGATTAAAATAATGCTTAGAAGATGACAAAAAAATTGAACACTTGGACTGCACAGTCTGGACAATTTCAAGCTCACATCAGCTCAGTTAAATACTTGCAGAGAAATAGATAGAAACAGAGGAGGTAGAAAAAATACATTCCCTTCTGGGAAGTTAGTGAACATTTGGATGACGTTTACCCTCCTATGCAGAAGGCAACACAAGGTCCATGTAGTCTTAGACCCTGGGAGCAGATGGTTTAAGAGGAAGGGAACATTTCTCTGTGTAAGGAGGCGGCTTACCCCATGGGCTGGAGGGCCTCACCTTAAGCCAACCCTGATGTCTCTCAAGTGGGTCTCATCCTTTCATCAGATGTGTCCAGCATAAAAAGAGGAGAAACTGAGTGAGCTGTGGCAAAGGCTGCAGAGAATGACGAGGACTGTCCAGACAGGGAGAAGGAAGAGAGACCTTGGGTTGTGTGGACTTGTGAATGAACTTTGTTTATTTTATAGTAATAAATCCAGTGCCCCAGGACGGGTGTTTTTTGACCAAGAAAAAGTCTGAAGTTTGTTTGAACAGTCCAAGAGGGGAAACCGAGGCAGGCTGCCTGCAGTACAGCTGGCAGAGGAAAACTTGCCTTGGCATTATATAATGACAAAAACCACAGCACCACGGATGGGCAGGGGAAGGCTGTTTGTAGTTTTAGGCTGGTCCCTTTACAGGTTTGAATAATGAACTCTGTGTGGGCATCCTACCAGAACCACCCTCGCATTTTGAAGTAAACAAAACACAGTGCAGCGTGTGTTTCTAGGATATACAATAAATCTAGACCCTGATCACGGCACACGCACACATAAAATGTGAAACTGTTTGCACCTTGAGTACTCATCTCTTCACCAGTATAAAGTGGGTGCACAAATGCTTACCCAACTGACACTGGGGGAAGTTGTACTGATGAGTGATTCAAAGCCCATTAGAGTCAATGCCTGCTTCCTTTCTGCTTTAGACAGAGTCTGAAGTGACAATGCCCAATGCTAGACGATGGTGAGTTGGATCCAGTGCTTAGTTACTACAGAGATGGCCACTTTGGAAAACCCTTAGAGAGACTGTACACCAAGAACATGAAAAGGAAAGGGGCTTATATAGGATTTGTTTTGATGGGTCTGATGAGTTAATTCAATTTGTTATTGAGTTCTTCAATGGAGTCGTCATTGTTAAGGTCAGATGGGATCACTATGATCATCTAGTCTGACCTCCTGGGTAATGCAAGCCAGAGAATTGCAACTAGTGATACCTGGAGTGAAAAGAGAATTCTTCTTGCATTCCCAAGCAACAGCTGTCCACTATGGACTTTGTTCCCCATTTTCAGTCCACGCTACAGAACCAGCTGCCTGAAAGTTAGATCTGCCAGGTCTGACTGTTTCCAAGATGGTTTATTGATCCTTTTACTGGCGCCTGCGATTGTAAAGGCCCACGATACAAGAGAAGGCTGTAAATGAATTATTAATAATCTCACTAATAATTAGCCACTTGCACATCAGTTGCTCATAGTCATGCCTTAATAAATTAAAATAGCCTATTACACTGTGCTTTACATGATGTTTATTTCAGTAAAGGGTGTTGTACAAAGCAATAAAAGGGAAGGTGTGATGTAAGCACAGGACTGGGAGCTCTGATCCCAGCTCATATACTGCCTCTGTCTTTAGCCTTGGGCAAGTCACTTAACATCTCAGCCTGCATTTGTACATACCGTATGTAAAATGGGAATGCTACCCCCTTCTTTACAAGATTGTTGTGATTATTAGTTAATATTTACAGAGCTTTGATGGTGGCAAATGCTTTATGTGTGCTAAACATGACAATGAAATGTTTGGAGTCAAAATCAGCCTTCATGAAACATGAATGGATCTTCCATTGACTTCAATGGGAGTTCTATGCCCACATCCAAGGGCAGCACGCAAACAGGAATAGGCTGAAAAATGCCTATTTTTCATGGGAAATTTTAAAACATTTCACATTTTCTGAGGAACGTTTTGGGTATTTTCAGTAACCCCTCCTCCCTCTACCAAAAAAACTCTGAAGACATTTCGGTTTGTGAATCCACCTCAACCTTTTCCTTTCCCATCCCCAATTTTTTTTTCCCTTTCCCTCACTCTTTTTCCAATGGAAAAACAGGGATCGGAGTATTTAAAAAAAAAAAAAAAAAAAGCAAGAAAGGGTGGAAAGCTGATTTTTTTCCTGTTTTTTGCTAAAAATTTCAGATAACAAAATTTCTTAAATTAAAAAGGCCATTTTAGTTCAGACATGCTCAACAGTTCTTTACTACGATACAGCTAGCTGCATGTTACCACTATAATTGTTCTCATATTACTATAGATCTTATTAATTTCTCCCCAGATTTTATATAAAAATCTTGGGTTTAAATAAACAAAAAATACCTTCTACTTCTAGGATATCTTTCATCTGAGCATCACAAAGGACTTTACATGCATTACTGATTTCGGCCATAATATGGTTTGCCATTACATTCTTAAGTATTAGTTGTTATGGTGCTAAGATAAAGTATATAATTAGCCATTTGCACATCAGACGCACAGAGAAGTTAGATAAAAAACAGCCAATATTCTTGCAAATATGATGCTCCTTTATCTCTTACTATCCAGACCACCACCACATAGTAATCAAAACCAGAACAAGACAAAGGGGGCTGCTTCTTTAAACAGAAAAGTACAATTCACCCCACTTTACTGCAGGCTGGCTCCAGACTGACTACTGCTGTCAAGTGTTTTCCTGCCGAGCCCCCTAGGAGGGCCAGGAATTTCCACCACCCCCCCAAGTATTAACTTGCCATTCCAAAACTGTCCTCAGCCCTTACCTGTGTGCTGTATTACCTTCCTCCATTTTGCAGGTGTGGCTGAAATCTTGACCTTACTAAAGTGAATGAGGGTGTTTCTAGGGGGCTAAAAACCCACGACTGGCCCAAGTCAGCCGACTCAGGCTTGTGGGGCTGAAAACTTATTGTGCAGAGTTTTGGGCTCAGGCTAGAGCTTGGGTTCGGGGATCCTGCGTGTGGGGTGGGTCCCAGAGTTCAATCTCCAGCCCAAGCCAGAATGTCTATGCAGACTAAACCCCACAAGCCCAAGTCAGTTGACCCAGGCCAGTCACAGCCATGCCGTGGGTCTGTTATCCCTGGGTAGATGTGCCCTAAGAGACCTAAACAAGACTACACAGTGAGTCGCTGGCAGAAACCAGAACAGAACCCAGGCATCCTGACTGCCCAGCCTGTGGCATTAACCACTAGACCACACATCCATTTTTGTGCATTGGAGTCTCTCTAATGTTTTTGCAGAGCAGGCTGTGAGAGAGAGAATGAATCTCAGCTGGGAATGGGACAGCTTGTAAAGAATTTACCAAACTGTTCCCCCTCCACCCTATCTTTTTCCACTTAAGGCAGACTTTGCTGCTTTCCCTTTTGGCACCAGACACATGCTATGCATTCCAACACCTTGTAGCACCCGAGGTCTTTCACCTGTCCTAACAGGCACGATGGCATATACCTCACTCGCACACAATCCCCATAAGCCTAACCCAGGTATTACTCATTTAGAATGAGGTCACCCTGTTTCCTCCTCGACAATAAATCATCAGCTTCTGTCTCTATTCCCGCAGTGAGCTGAGGCCATGAGCTTGAATAGCAGCTATAAAGAAGGTAAAGCAGTGGTTCTCAGCCTTTTCCCCACCCTGGGGCACATGTGCCACATAGCCAGTATCTCGCAATATGGGGAAAGGTGTTTGTGTGGGGGTGTGTGTGTGTATAATCCCTTGACACCCATTTGTGACTCCCAAGTTGAGAATCTAATACTGCCCTTGTCCCCCTACCTCCCGACAGGGCTGCTAGAGGAAACCCCTCAAAGGAGTTCTAGGGGACAACCTGGTCCTTTGAATTTCCTTCCCTAAACTCCTCTGAAAGAGAATTCAAGGCACCAGATTTCCAAGCCACTTTGCCTTTGGTCGCACATATCTATGCTGAGGACAGTCAGGACAAAGGATGGTCAATGGGAGTCAGGCATTCAACTCCCTCGTGAGTCCCTGAAGATCTGCCGCTAAGCAAATAACCAATCCTCAAACTTCTTTGATGCTTGGCTCCTCTGCTGACACGGCCTCTGAGCATACCGATTGGTCACGGTGCTTCTCGTGGAGGTGGGGGCACATCCATGGGTAGCATATGGCAGCCCCCAGCTCTGTTCCCGTAGATTCTAGAACAACCCTCTGATGATAACCACGTCCGGTTGCTCCCAGGCTGGGCTAGATGTGAACCAGTGAAAGGCTCCATGTGCTATTATCAAGCACCTGAGATCAACATCAAAGCCCATCACGTGCAATCAATCGTACATATTGTACGTGACTGCCTTGAGGCTGTAACTGAAAAGTGTAAACACCAAGGAGCCAAAATCTTAGTGTCGCTCAACGGAGCGAAATTGATTTACTACACATGAAGAGCTGAGCTACCGTCCTCAAACACTGCTCCATAGAGACTGAGAAAGAGACTCAAAGGCTGTTCTCCCTCTTCCCCCCCAGGCCAGTATTAAAAATTGGTTAGATCCAAACTGTCCTGTGGAAACAAAATTCAGACATTTCCACAGAACTCAATGCTTCCCAGTGTCTTACCTCCTGGTTGCTCAGATCTCTGGGCTTGGCTATCTCAGCATCTTAAGGCAGCCTTTCCTGTGAATCATGGAAAAATAATGTCACACGATCCTCGGCATTAGATGTTTGTTAATCAAACAGAAACATGTTATGTTTTTTTAAAAAAGCAAAGTATCCTCACAAACACATATAAACCAAGGCAAAACATGAGAAACATCAGGGAGCCCGTAGCTGGCTCTATCTGCCAGACACCATGGTATTTTTTTCCGCCTCTTTGCAATAAACAGCTGGTGGGAGATGATGGAGGGAATTTTCACCCTGTGGACACGTGCAGACCTGCGTCTCTATAAAATCCATTCCCAGGGCCTGATTCTCCTCTCACTTATACCATTATAATGCTACTGAAGGCAAAGGCAAAGGGGCTACTCCCAATTATGAGCATAAGGGAAAAAGATGAACCATTATAGTCATGTTCAACCATTCTCTGCGTTGGGGTGTGTATATGCTACAGATGAGCAATCAAAAAGATCCAGTTGGTGTAAGTCTGGCTTCAGCGGAGCTTTACCAACTGAGGATCTGATCCAAAGGTAGATACCTCTGGTTAGATTTGAACTGGTGACATAAGACAGTATTAAGTCCACAATGCATTCCTAGAGTTATCCTGTCGTTAGGCTTACATTTAAAAAGAAACTCATTCCCAACCCTTCTCTCCATGTCATTAGCTACAAAGTGATGGGCCCAATCAAAATCCTTAGAGGGGGGAATATACAGAAGGAGAGCGAGGGCCCAGTTGTGCACGGCATTTCACTTTGTGAAGGCCTGTGAGATGGGATGGCACAATGGGTGTAGAAATCTGCCGCAAGGCCCATTTTGCACGGGTGCTATGGATTACACAAGGAGCGACTGTCCTGGGGAACACAGACAGGTGAAGTCACTGCCCACGGTGACAGGGAAATCTGTGGCGGTGCTGGGAACCAAACCCAGATCACCTGAGCTCCAATGCAGAGACGCAAACACGAGAGCATCCTTCCTCCAACCTGGCACTCATGCCAGTAATGACACCCTCCGCACTCCTGCCACTGTGCACAGATTAACTAACTCTCGTCCCGAATCAGCATCCTCTCTGTTTTACGCACCGGGGGGCTGCAGCACAGAGGTGAAACCAATTGCCCAAAGAGACACAGAGTCATTGCCGGGGCGGGGATTAGAACTCAGGATTCACCGGGGCCTGCCGCTGGGCAGAGCCCTCCACACTCTGCTGCTTTCCTGCAGATTGCTTTGGAGGAAGATGCGACCTCTCGGAAATCTCCTCTTGCTTTAGTCATCGCTTTAATGTCTCTGAACATTTTAATCCATTTGTTTAATCGGTCTCGGTACCCATCTGTAAAACCGTCTCGCACTTTTAAAATGACCACGTTTTCTCCTTCTTACGCTGTCAGCCTCCAAGCAATGCCTGTTTTGACCATCAGACTGTGCTGCATCTCCCAGGCCTCCGATAACGCCACACCCCTTTCCCAGCAGCGCCCCGCTCAGCCCCTTTGTGCCCCACAGCTGTATTCTGCATTTTTCTGCTTCGTGGTCAGATAGACCTCAGCACCCTGAAACCAGAGAGTCAAAGCAGCCCTTCATCCTTCCAAGGACTGCCTTAACTGGAGAGGCACATCTCAGATGGTACCGGAATAGCATCAGTGTCATTCAAGCTGTTCACCAAACGAGCCTGTCCCAAAGCATCTTCTAACAGGTTCATTCCCACAAAAAGGGTTCCTTGTACCTCAGGTGTACTCCAGAAGCTTCAAGCCAACTGTTATCATGTCTCCTGTGGAACAATTCTATAGCCAGTGTAAAGAATTCTAAGGGCCTCCATTATTCTAGAGATATTCAAACCTCAAAGCGCTCTTCTTTAAAGGCTTACACTGAGATTTTTCAAAGGCGTTTAAGGAAGTTGGGCACATGACTTACCTTAGGCCCCTTTGAAATTCCTGCCTAATAGGTGACATTATGCCTATCCCGACTTCCCCTTGTTAGGAGATGCACATTCACAGCCGAGGCTGGAATTAGGCCAAAATACCAATCTTGTTTGCTCTCACTTGCACTCATGTAAATCAGAAGTCCATGGAAGCCTCTGCAGTCACAACCATGTACAACTGGACTAAGGGGGACCAGAAACTACCCTCAAAAGGTTCAGTATGAATTAAGGAGAGGCCAGTAAATATATTCTGGATAGATGAAAGTTCACTGAGAAAAGCCACCTCCCATTGACTTCAGTGGAGGTACACCCGACTGGGACCTTAAAAAAAAATAATCGGGGAACGGGGACCTATAACTTTAAGTAGATGCTTAAATCTTAATGGAGCTTCACTGTTAGCATGTGCTGCAGTTCCATGGAAGTCCAGCATATGCTTAAGTGCCTTCTTGAAACAGGGCCATACAGCCGAGAATCAGGCCTCAAAGATACCACAAGCCATGGCAGACACACAGAATAATCCCACTAGACCATCTTGCAGCTTTCGGTACATTTCCCTTTGGCAAATGAAAACTGCACTGGGGACACTGTGGCAGCAACGAGGGGCAGTTTGGATGATTAAATGAATAGCGTGGGTTAGATTTCCTGCAAGGATCTCCAAACTCTTCTGCATGTGCTGGCTGCGGAGCATATATCTGCCTCCTCACAGAGGGCATGTCTATGCAATTAATGGTTTCTCCCCCCGCAGATAATACTTTAAGTTAACTCCCACTGTGAAGCCTTCTAATCCTCACCATCTGCAGGGTCTTAGATAAACAGCTGCGCTTTGAGAAAAGGCTTGCATTTCTATAGGATACCCCTCCACAAAGCTGGAGCATGCTACCCACGGCCAATGGGTTACGCTGCTTCTTCATGTCTTCAGCTATGGCTTTCCCCACTTCGCAGCCTTTGAGTGTCACGGGCTCCCCCTCCCTCTGTGCCACAGTGTGGAAGGGCTCCTCATTCCACACAGCATCCCTGGAAGCCTCAAGGTTTCCTTGAAAAAGTCACCAAGAGCACAAAGTGTGCAGAGCAGCGTCTGCTACCATTGCTTGCTCTGTGATTTAATGCAAAGCTTAAAATGTCCCTCCATAAGCATACGCATGGAAGCTTTAATAGGGGAAGGGATATCAGGCTGCTTACACAGATATTCTCCCTTCCTGGCCCCCCTCATTTTTAAAAAAAAATAAACTGTAGTCAGAGACTAGCCTGGAGAATTAATGATTTCCACTGCAAAGCATCTGCCTGTATGTGGTGGTGACCTAGCCAATTGCATCGCTCCGCTATCAAAGTGTGTGGAAAATGCACAACACTGGCGCCAAAGTCCTTTGTTCGGATTGAAACAAACCTACTTCTAAAATGAACGATCACCGTTCCGCTCCACCCCCATCCTTCATGCCAGAGAGCTGGTAAGCAAAAAGCAGGCTCCGTCTTGAGAAAGCGTATTTCTTGGCAGAAAACCAATTCTGCCTCATTAGATCCGGTTGGATTAAATACAGTTCGGGGGAAGAGAAGGGGGAAAACAATGCAACCGATTGTCTGAAGGTTAATTGCCTTTTGCTGCAGAGATGGGTAAAATGTTGATTTATGGATTAATGGAGCAGCAGAACAGAGGCATCTGAGCTGGTCTAGAGACTGTCAGTCTAGGTCCCAGCCAGAGGGACGTTTTCTTTTAAAAAGTGATGCAAAGTAAGTGGGAAATGCTACCTGTTCTGCCGCCACTGTGCACAGGCATCCATGAGCCCATAAAGTAAAAGGCCAGGGAGAAAAATCAGGCTTGGAATGGCTGAGGGTATCATGCCTACGCTGCAGTGGAGTGGCGTGACCGCAGCACATGCAGACATACCCAAGCTAGCTCGAACAATAGCCATGCAGATGTGGCAGCGTAGGATTGCCACTCGATTACCAATCCAGGGTCGCTGGCAGGCTTGTACAGCTTGTGCTACAGTAGCCTTATCGCTGTTGTTATTCCAGCTAGCGAGATCCAAGGCACTCAGGTCTGTCTGCCCGTGCCACAGTCACCCCTCTGATTTGCAGAGTACACATATCCTTAGACACCAGGGTTAAAATTCCAGCTCCCATGAAGACTGATTTGTAATGTTAAGAAGTCAAGGCTACTGGCCTACAACATTTACACTAGTAAAACAGATCTCAGTGGAGTTACTCCGAATTTATAGCAACGTGGGTGAGAGCAGCATCAGGCTCCCTGATACTCTGCCTCAACCAAAACGCTAGGTCTTTTCCATCTCTTCAGTTCCACGATTGTACACTTCTAGTCATTGTCCTTACTCTGTGCTAGCCTGTGTCGACATAAGTCACTCACACGTGCAGCACAGTGCAGGGAAAACCTCTAACTCTGAGCAAGAAGCCCCCCGATGGTGGGTTAAGTTATTTTGCTTCACACATAAATAACACCTAGCACTTTTCATACGTAGCTCTCCAGGAGTTATCCCCCCCGTTTCACAGATGGGGCAATGGAGGCACAAAGAGGTGAAATGACTTGCTCACGGTCACACAAGGAGTTGGTAGCAGAGCCAGGAACTGAACATAGATCTCCTGAATCCTAGTCCAGTGCTCTATCCTCTAGATGATTTTTAACTGGATCTTATTCCAAATAAAACAAAATGGTGGGTCTGATTCACCACTGAATTATACCAGTTTTATGCCAGGGTGACTCCCCTGAAAACAATGAAATGCGGCTGGCACTAACCTGGTTTCGGTGGAGTTACAGTGGCTTCACGTGGTACACGGGTGAATCAGGGTCTAGATTTCCTTTTTAATCAAAGCAGTAGCATTCCCAGGACTTTTGCTTGTCCATCGTGTTTCCTTGCTACTGGGAGAGGTCAGCTCTCCCCCACTTCCCAGAACGCTCAGCACCGTCTGCTGGAAAATGACTGCATGAGTGGTCTGGGTCCGGACGCAATACAAGCCAGTTGTCTCCTGGGCATCATGAAAGGCAGGCAAGTTGCCTTTGGCACAGTGATCCCGTCTGCAGCGGAAATGCTAATTTCTCAGGTTAGACAGGACGGTGCGCGCACAGCCAGGTTACCTGCCGGGAGCCCATCACAGACTGCCTCTGTCATGTGTCACACTAGCTAGCATCCAAATGACACGGTCTCCTAATCCAAAGTTTACACTGATCACTAGCTGTGGCCAGGAAGAGATTTCTTCCAAGTGTGCAGGACTGCACAATTACCTGCAAGCAGAGGCATTAAGAGTCCAGTAAAGGATTCCAGACAAGATGCTCTGTTCTCTCATGCAGTGGATCTTCTGTTCCACCATGGACAACACAGGTACAGAAAGGAACAATCCTGCAGTGGCCCCAAGGAGACAGTCGAAATAATAGGCCTTCCCTCCCATCCCAATCTAGTTCCTACTATTCCATCCAGTTCAGGTGAGCTCTGATAGGGTTAACCAACTCATGCTTCAGGGCATCAGCCGATCACTGCAGGGGGCAGGAAGGAATATGTTCTACTCCCATATTCAGCAATGGACAGCTGGCTACCTGGCTTTATACATTTTAGAGAAATCTGCACGGTGCTTCTTCTGAAGCATCAGGCATCAACAACTGTCGGAGAGAGGTTATTAGGCTGATGGATCATTGGGTCTACCCTGGTATGACAGATCCCGAGTAATGCTCTTACATTACTAGGTCCTAGTTTTACCTCTATTTTTCTGAGGTTCATCCTTTTATGGTACACCAGGTTTTTATAAGTGAGAGGTAGACAGTGAAATGTCTTCCAAGCAGAGTCTTACCAGAGCTGGAAACAATTCCGGGTTAATTCTACATATGATGTGCCATCATGCACCATACGGAGCAGAACTTGCCCTGCGTAGCAGCATCCCTTCTGAGAGGCAGGCTGTTTTAAAAGCGCGGCCTTCCCATTCGTTCTGCTTTGCCAAAAGGGAGCAGGGGTGGAATAGCTGGGGTTCTGGCATGTTTAAATGTCTGCATACACTCCAGTTTACTCCTAGGATTTGATCTGGGCCCAAAGCTGCACAGAGCTGTCCTATATCTTGGCTTGCCATGAAACTCACTACTTGTTTTATAGGCAGTCTTTTCTCACCTCTTTGAGCACGTGTAGAGAGAGAAGATTGTTCTGCTGCTGAGCACATAGGCCTGGCAAGCTTTGTCTGGGCCAGTGAGGTGGCATCCGTTGTTGCAATGTATCTAAGAGCTCTTTATCTAGGCAGGCAGTGTGATCCAAATGAAGAGGAACTGGACTAGGAACCTGGAGATGCAGCTTCCATTCCTAGCTCTGTTACTAGCCTGGTGTGGGACCTCTGGCAAGTCACTTTATCTCTCAGGATCTCAGTTTCCTTATCTGAGAAATCCTTATCGGGGACAACAATATTTCCCTTTCTTTACAGAGGTCTGGATTTTTAAAGGTGTTTAGGCATTTCTGTGCTCACTGTGGCAATGCCTACTCGATCTGGGAGGCTAATTTTCATTTTCAAAAGGGATGTTGGCGTTTAGGAGCCCAAAATCCTCCACCCCCCCGCAAACCAGTTAGATATTTCAATGTGGAGTGCAACCTGCCTCAATGCCTTTAAAAAGCTCAACCCAAGTGCTCTGACAGTTTACAGATAACGAACACTATATAAAGCTAACCAGACTGGTTTGAATTGCAAGCAATTTTCAATCTGAACTTGTTCCAGCCCATTTCTGAGCTTGTGGACAGCCTGGACAACTTCATTTTTCAAAAAACCCGGTTTTTGATTTCTTTGCCTTCGCATTTCCCAGTGAGACACGACCAGGAAATCTAGTGGGAAAGCCTGTTTTAGCATGACAATCTGTTCCCCTTTGACTCGTGAGGTTTGGACAAGTCCATTAAGCTTCTGAGACAAGTGGCTTGAGCCACATTTAGATCCAGATCTGAATTTTCAACATCTCAAAGTCTGAGGCGTTTTAGACACAGTACTGCCAATCTTAAGCATTCAAGTGATTATTCCCCTCTATTCGGCATTGGTGAGGTCGCATTTGGAGTATTGTGTCCAGTTTTGGGCCCCCCCACTACAAAAAGGATGTGGACAAGTTGGAGAGAGTCCAGCAGAGGGCAACAAAAATGATTATGGGGCTGGAGCACAAGACTTATGAGGAGAGGCTGAGGGAACTAGGTTTGTTCAGTCTGCAAAAGAGAAGAATGAGGGGGGATTTGATAGCAGCCTTTAACTACCTGTAAGGGGGTTCCAGAGAGGATAGAACTAGGCTGTTCTCAGTGGTGGTAGATGACAGAACAAGGAGCAATGGTCTCAAGTTGCAGTGGGGGAGGTCTAGGTTGGATATTAAGAAAAAGTTTTTCACTAGGCGGGTGGTGAAGCACTGGAATGGGTTACCTAGGGAGGTGGTGGAATCTCCATCTTTAGAGGTTTTTAAGATGCAGCTTGACACAGCCCTGGCTGAGATGATTTAGCTGAGGTTAGTCCTGCTTTGAGCAGGGGGTTGGACTAGACGCCTCCTGAGGGCCCTTCCAACTCTAATATTCTCTGATTCTCAGAACCCTGATTCAGGGCCCCCAAAACATGATAAATAAAGGGGTGGGGGTCTCTTTTTGGTTTTTGAGCAGGTAGGGGTTACTTTTTAAGATTTCCCCCCAAAACTATGGGGGCTAGAAACTTACTTTAACCATCCCCTCCCCCCTCCAGATCCTCTCATAATCACGACTCGAGGAGTTGGGGCTGCAAGAGAAACACCAGATATCACTAGAGCTGCAATGCCGTAGAGAGGATTTAGTCCACTGCAGGGGCTAACGAAGAGATTCGGATCAGACCACACACACACCCGGGTCTTATTCAGACCTAGGGTTTTCAATCAGGCCCATCACGACTTTTGGGTGCTCTAGTTAAATTCAGACTCTGAACCCTTAGAAGTCCCCCATTATCAAGGGGACCATGTGTGCCTCGAAACGGATGCCCCCGGTTTCCTGTATCCCTGGCGGCCTGGCCCGTCTGGGCAGGTGAGCTGCTGGAGGCTGCTGGCAGGCTGAGTGGGGACATGTGCACCTCAAGGCCCACCTGCCACCAAGACTGACACCGGTTGCCACCCTGCCATTGCAACATCCATGTGCCCACTGGCAGCCCCCCCCCAGGGCACAAAGTCATAGGGTAGCCAGAGAGAGGGCAGGTCGCTACTTGACTGAGGCGAGGAAGAGGTGGGTACCACCATCTCATGTGCCCGTCCCAGCTCTCACCAGCGCTTTCAAGCGGGCTACACGCTTGAGTCAAGTCCCTCATCGGCACAAGTCTGGGCAGGCTCAAGCCTTCCGTGCAGCAAAACTCCTGGAGTTGTCCTCCCCCAAAGGCCCAACTCCCAGGAGCAGTTGCTTGGCCCTGTCAAACTGATTGACCGGTGAAACCGCAGGGGATGGGGTGGGATTAGCTCCGTTTCTGAGAGAGACTCCATGCAGGCTCAAATCTTTCTGAAAGACAGAGTTTATTAAGGGGAGGGTGGACCACGTGCTTTCCTCTGTGCGCGTCTGGCTAAGGACAAAAGCAGTTGGCTATAGGGAGGGGCGGCCCAATCAGACATTCTCCTGGGTTAAATGCAGGCTCTGTATGTTAGGGTCTCTAGGCCTCCATCTATTTATTCTGGCTTGTATGGATCTCTGGTGCTCTGCTTTGTTGCGTGCAGTACAGAAAAATATCTCCAATGAGAGCTTCATCCTGACAAAAAGGGTTTATCCTTATAGAATATCATCTGCCACCACTGAAAACAGCCTAGCTCCATCCTCCCTGGAACCCCTTTTCAGGTAGTTAAAGGCTGCTATCAAATCCCCCCTCATTTTTCTCTTCTGCAGACTAAACAGGCCTAGTTCTTTCAGCCTCTCCTCATAAGTCTTGTGCTCCAGCCCCCTTATCATTTTTGTTGCCCTCCGCTGGACTCTGTCCAACTTGTCCACATACTTTTTGTAGTGGGGGGGGCCCAAAACTGGACACAATACTCCAAATGTGGCCTCACCAATGCCAAATAGAGGGTATTTACTCTTAATATCTTATTACAAGAGAGAATAATAAACTCCAGCCACAACCAGGTAAATTCCAAGGGTTCGGTCCGGCAAACACTTTAAGCACATGAGAAACTTTATTCCAGTTAGCAGCCCAGTGCACCATAGTTACTCACATGCTCCCGAGTTTGTAAAACAAAACTCTTAATTCTTTGCTTCTGTTCTAGATGCACGAGCGGCCAGTAAATCTGGTTGAAAAAATGTATTTTATTTTCTGTGGGAAAAAATCATTTAAAAAAAAATTGGCATTTTTTTTTTGAGTTTGTCAATAAAACAAAAACCCCAAAATTGAACTATTTCAGGTCTGAGTTTTGAGGGTCTTTTTGGTGCAAAAATGGATATGATTTTGGAGGGGGGGTGTAATTGTTTTGCAAGCAATTGGCAAGTAGAACTTTATTCAGAGGGACACAGTAATGCTAGCAAATTCCATGAGAAGATGCGAGAGACTATTCAGACAGCATATCTTGTGGTCAGTGCTCAATGAGCGCTTATGCATCCAGTTTCCAGAGGTGCTGAGCATCCAGTGTGTCAGCAGGGTGCTCAATCAGACCCCAAATCTGCAATTTGATATAACGGCTATGTAAAAGGTAGGTATTAGTCATTTATCACCATAGCCTTAGTGTACGGTTATGGCTTCTGTCTGATAGGCCACAGCAACAGTGTGCTTGTAGAGAAACCCCATGTTATATTTGTGAAAAATATTTGCAAACAATTTCATCGAACAGTTTCGATTTTTTTATTTTTATTTTTTTTGAGAAAAACAAAAATGCGTTTTGTTTCATATCAAATTGAAATTATATTTTTGTTTTTGTTTTGAAAAAAAAAACTACAGTGGAAGAAACATTCTGTTTTGTTTTAAAATGTTTAGTACCTCCCAAACATTTTGATTTCAATTAAACCACTTTTTCCCCTCCCAATGAAAAATATGTTTTGCCCACTTCTATATATATTGGTATTTTTCAAACTGTTAGACAAATACTTACAAAGAGTGACAGGCTCAAATTACAAAAGTTTTACAGCTTCTGTAAACAAACATATCTACATTGATTTCCATGGCATTTTACTCATTTACAACAGAATAGAGTTTGACCTATAGTCTCAAAAATTGTGTCATCTTCACAATACCCTTTTTAGGTAGGTTTCATTATCCCCATTTTACAGAAGGGCAAACTGAAGCACAGAGCAGAGTTTTGTTTGTTTATTTGTTTTAAGTAACCTATCCAAAGTCATAGTAGGTCCCAGGATGTCTAACTCCCAGGCTTCTTGCTTAGATCACTAAACAACACTGTATTCTCATTTCCAGGCCAGTGACTGTAAACATAGCAAACATTTGCCTTTCTTTTTTTTATACCAAGTGTCACAATAACGCCAGAAACTCTCCAGAAGCAATAGCCAGTGAGAAAGGTTAGTACTGGGTGGCAAGGAGATCTGGCTGGGCAACATGCTTATTTTACTCCAAGTCAGGAAAGAAAAGGGTCTGCGTAAAAGAGATTTATGACGCTGGCACAACTGCTCTTCCATGATGCCTGTTTCCTGCAAACCCCAGACTGAAATCCAGCAGGACTAACAGTTTAGGGTTGAGGGGAGTTCTTTTTCTGCAAGTGCATATCTAAGCTCACACCCGCATCCTGGGTTTATTTCACACATCTGTGAGGGGTAACAGTCTTGGAAACATTCGGGCAACAAGGAAACAAACAGGCACGGCCTCTGTTAGTAAATCATTCCTCTCGACAGGGAGAGAGGGGGGTGGATTTTCAGTCTGAGGAAGACATTTATTAGATGGGATTAGGGAAACATCACGGCATTAGCTGCTCAGCTTCCCGGCTATGCCTGAAATAGGGAGAGGTGAAACAGCTCAGGAAAGAGCCCAAAAAACCAAACCAAGCTCAGGATGTTGTGCCAGAAGCTGCGCTGTTATCAGTTGTGTCCCAGTAGCACCTGCCCGCTACAGTGACAATCAGAGTCCCAATGTGCTACCCACTGTACAGACACAAAGCAAGGTGGTCTCTGCTTCAAAGAGCTTACTATTTAAACAGAGAAGTCACGCAGGGTGGGAGAAAGGAAGGGTTATTATCTTCATTTTACAGATGGGGAACTCGGAGGCACAGAGAGATTAAATGGCTTGCCCCAGGCAAGGCAGGAAGGCTGTAGCAGAACTCGGGAACTGAACCCAAATCTGGCAAGTGCTAATCGAAGAGCCTCCTGCTGTACAAGACCATCCTTCTTTTCTGATGAAAAAAGTCATTCTGTTTTAAACCCTGCAGAACAAAGATTGCTTGGTGTGAGGCTCACTGCCACATCGAGAGTCTTTCCAGCCCTTCTTCCAGGGCAGTTCAAACAAAACCCACAAACTACCACAAAACTCTCCATCCATCAGTTCAGGCTGCCAGGAGCCAGAGGCCTATCGCTCACATCCCCTCTCTCAGCTCCAGGGGAAGTCACAGGATCCAGTCTTGTCTCAGCCCTTTTACAGGGAACACCAGAACCCTTCCCAGCTGGGTCTGATAATCAAACTAGGCTGGCTGGTCCCAGGCCTCCTGGTCTTTAAAGGGACAGACCACCCCGCTGACACTTGTGGAAGACGTTTTTGTGGAAATTTACTTTTCCACCAGTCCCAATAAACAGTCTTTTATCCTGAAGCTCACCCCAAGTAATAACATTGTAACAGGCAGGTAACTACAGAGCTGCAAGCATAACTGATCCTGATCTTTGGACTGGCTAAGGAGCCTCCCAAGTGGAGATTTGAAAGCCTCTGAAGAACTTGGGTGTGCGATTCCTTCCTCTCCACGGCCCAGTACCCAGATAGACACAGCAATCAAGCAGTTATCCTTAGCAGGAAGCCAAGCCTAAATCATGCACGTTGCTCTCCGTGTAATGAATTTCCCTTCTGAGAGAGGAGAGAGAGATCGGGCAGGCCCTAAATTCAATGTCTTTTTATTTTCCACAGGGTGCAGCAGCTTAGGACCTCAGGTAACAACAAAAACAAACAGCCCAGGCCCATGGAGGCTTTCAGGCTTCATTTCAGAATCAGGAACATTGCTAAGCATCGCTGTGAATCCAGACACGAACTCCACACACACTTATACAGCCCTCTCCCATTGCCCCTGTTCCTTCCTAGCTCACGCTCTGTAGACACCTCGAATGCCTGAAATACATGTCTGACAAAGCAAGTCACTCCCTGAGGTGGCTGGTTTAGGCCCTGATTCAGCAGGATGCTTAAGCATGCGCCTAATTTTGAGCATCATCAGGCTACACCCGCAGTTAAAGGCAGCCACGTCACGTGCCTATGTGCCTTGCTGATTTGCAACCTTGTTCTCTGAATGACGCACCTCAGAATGATTTGCTTCTGTCCTGCTGAGAAAAGGTGCCCATCTCGTCAGTCTAGCCCTACAAAAGGAAGCAGCAGATAAGCTTCCCTGCACCACCACCAAATTTTCTCTGCAGAAATCCTCTCTGGAGATAGGAGGACAGGTCAGAATCCATGGGGTCCCTTGTCTCTCTCCGTGGGCTGTCAACAAGGGGGCTGATTAGCACCAGCTGAGAGGCTGGCGATTTCATGGGACATGGGCTCTTGTCCCCCTGGGAAATGGACGAAAGCTCACCAAAACTGTTCCGCACGGAGCACCCACAGGCCAGCAGATGGTGCTGCCTTTTGGTCAACACTGAGCCGGGCCTAATTCAGACAGGGAGATCTAGAGATGAGAGATTCCATATCTCATTACCAACCCCAGAGCTTTTCTAGTGACTCCTACGTTTTTTAAATCCGCTTGCTGGTGTGGTTCCCAGCGTGCACCGATGCTCTTATACAGCCAAGCATTAATGTGCACAAGTCCCTGGGCATGGGACAGCACAGAGCTGCCTTTGTCCTTCAGTTACTTGGGCAGCCATTTGATTTTGACAATTTCAAGGCAGGATAAACTGGAGGCGCACACGCGGCCACAGCTAAGAGGTCAGGACTTTATGCTGGATGATCCTCTATTGTGTGGTATTTAAGGTAGACGCGCTGCCTCCCTAGCGGCTAGCCCATCTGCTGCACAAAGAACGTCTGAGCACTTCAATTGGTTTAGGGGGAGGAAAATTCCCTGTAAGCAGATAAGAGAATCAGGAGCTGCTGTGTAAGCTGGTGGCGTTGCTTTCTGACCATTAATACGGCACATTGTCTCCAAGATCCTCGGTAAGACAGCCCAGTGAGCACAAGATCCGCTTAGTCACCTACACACCATCTGCTGCGCATGGTAGCAGGATCAAGAAGATGGATTTGGAGAGTGGAAGCCTCTGCCCTCCGCCTCTGCATAGCAGCCGCAAGCTGACACTGTGGGAAACAAACCCGCAAAAAAATCCCTTCTGTATTTTCTTTAGTGCACCCATAGCTAACTCAATGAAGCAACATGGTCCAGTGAATTGGACAACTAGAGTGGGTGCCAGAAGGCCTGGGTTCCATTCCTGGCTACATTGGTGACTTGTTGGGTAACTATAGGCACCTCGGCTTCCCCATCAATAAAATGGGTACAATAATACTTGTCCGCCATGGCAAAGTGTGTTGAAACTTGGAGACGAAACGTGTAATATGTTATGCACCATTAGTGATGAAGAGGGACTATCTTGTCCATCTCTCTGGATCGCTCCTGACATCATACAAGCCAGTTTTGAGTGTTTCAAGGATGCTATTCACCCCAGCATTTTTCAATGCCATTTTCCATGCTATTTAGTCAATGTTCTACTTTTCTTAATGTACCCCATCGTGCCAGCTTATCCTCTCTTGTACTACCCTCAAACATCCTTCTCTTGACTTAGCGTACGCATCCGTCTACCTCCATTAGCTCTGCCAAGTTATACATATCTGTTTTTCATAAATTATTCTTTATTATGTGTATTGTGGTAGTGTCCCAAAGCCCCAGCCATGGACCAGGGCCCCTTGTGCTAAGCGGTGCACAAACAAAGAACAAAAAGTCCCTGCCCCAGCGAGAAAATCAATCCCACAAGTCACACAGGGCTGCATTCTCACCTTATGCATGTGGGTACACCGGTGGAATTCAAAGACAATGGGGCTGTTCATATGAGTGAGGATAGCAAGATTCAGTCTTAATTCCTTTCCTTTGAATTTTTTCCAATTGGTTGCTATCTTTCTCACGTTGAGAAGTGCACAGAACGGGATGTGGTAGCGCAGCAAGTTTATAACGTGAAATACACATCAGCAAACTAAAAGAACATGTGCATTCATCCCCGAATGAGAACAGACCATTTGATCTTGGCACTGAAGTTATATGCCTGTCAAATTTGGTACATCTTTGCCCCTCCTGAAGTCCATGGCAAAGTTCTCACAGTTCAATGGGAGTAAGATGTCACACTTCGACATGTCTCTAAAATTTATTTTCTACAGGACCCCTTTGCCTCAGTGAAGACTGGAGCTGGTGAAATAATGAACAAAAAATTAAATCATTCACTGATTGATCAAATCAAGGCAAGGGTTAGGATTCTGTAGGGCTAAGTCTTGTCAGCTGCTCACGTAAGAGTATGGACCCAAATGGTGGGAAACTCAGAAATTTAGATAATCTATGAGATTTCTGCCACCGTGGCTGGTTAAAATCTTGTGAGATCAGCAGTTCTGGTGGCCACGTTTGGCTGATAACTTGGCAGTAAGGCTACTCTGGAGTGATTTCAACCACTAGCTAAGTCAGAACTAGAAAACAGGCCCCTTCTGGTTCTGGATTGAAGCTGCAATCAAAACTCTACATGCAGATCTGTATACAGAGATAGAGCACCAAATCCTCAACTAGTGTAAATTAATGGGGCTCCACCGACTTCAATAGAGCTATTGCAGTTGACGACTTGGCTTTCAAATCTGAATGCTCCTGAAATTTGAAAGGGTATAGATTCAAATGCCTTGTTTTGGGTCATCTGTAGTTAAGAGGTTTGCCCAGCAAGTTAGCCCCATCAGGAATAGAACCCTGGCATCCTGACTCCTAATTTGTTGCTGAGTGACCTCATGACTACAGTTGACCCTACTTCTGCAGCCATTTACACCTGCGTGTCTAAAAAGCCAATCTGCTTTAGCCTGACTCCAGATTTCTTCCCAAAAGTATTTGGACCTGTGTATACCCTTCTCTGATGCAGCAATTCTAACATATATGATAGTGAAGTATGGGTCTAATGAAGTCACCGATCACAGATTATTTTGCTTAGCTCCCCCAAATGGGCGGCGTATTTGCTGTTGTAAGGGCAAAGCGTAATCTGGCACCAGCTGAGGTATGTGTGAGAGGGCCATTATTCTAACCGTCAACGTGCGTAATTGCGCCTGGATTAATTTTAGGAGATGAACATCACCGGTACACAGAGCATTTCTTGTTGCATTAATCTGACTCATTTATGCAGGAGGAGGGGCAGGGGAAGGGGTCATGTGATCTTGGACTTTGTCTGGCCTCTCTCATGGAAGTTTTCTTTTAGGCTTTAGGTAATAAATAGTCTGTTCTATTTCTATGGCGCCGGTTATCGATGGCTCTCAAAGAGCTTTATCGACACTGGAGCCGCGCAACAGCCCTGTGAAGGAGATGAGTTATCACCATTCTACCACGGGGGTAAAAGGTTGATGTAACAGGCCCCCGCTCCAAAGACAGACTGAGGACCAGAACCCGACAGCAACTCTTCACAGTCCGCCCACTCCCGCCACTAAGTCACGCGGCCTCTCAGTTTAGAGCGCTATTAAGGCAACGCACTGGGCTTGTCTGCGCTTGAAATGCTGCAGCCCTTTGAAGCCAACGTGAGGCTTTCCACTGGTCTCAACTGGCTGTGGAACAGGCCCTTGGTGTCAGCACTGGGGGAGCGACTGGGACTTTGTTAATGGTTTGTCCTTTACTCCGGGAATAAAGGAGGTCAGGCAGCCCTTGCACGCTTGCAATTTTATTGTCCTTAGGGGCTTTTTTCTTTTGCAGCGTCCCAAGGCCTTCAGGATAGAGCAGTCGATAAGCCCATATTGACTGAGCTCCCTGGGGAATTAGGTTATGCACATGGCTCTCCTCCCGCTGCCTCTTCTCCCCCTCCTCCCCTGCCAGCCGAGGCAGCGCGAGTACAGGCCATTGGCTGGATGCCCATAGACAGCCAGAGCAGGGCCCAGCTTGTGTTTTGAGAACAGCCACGAGCCCTGTGACTGAGCAGCGTCTCCTGCAAGCTATCGCCTCGTGTACTAGGTGCCTTGACACCCTATGTGCTCCTAACATGTTTCCCAGACATCTCGTGCTACTTGGGAGCCCACATTTCCCAAGGGCACCTTCTCTCTTTCTAATTAAAAGCTGGGGCACATACAGGGACTCAGGGAGGACCCTTGCGGGACACACTATGTTTTCCAAGCCACCGAGGCTTCTGGGAGAGATGGTTTCCTGCAGAAGCAGCTAGTGTTAAAAGCAGCCCATCTCCTCTCCTTCGGTTGGGTCTTTGCCCAGACCCCGTGCAGGTCCAGAGACAAACACACCCAGGTCGCCTGGCGCCTTCTTACACATCCTAGCCACTAGGTACCCCAACTGCCGAACAGTACACAGGGAACAGTGAGTCTCTCCCATTCAGAGGAGGGGTTGTGTTTGTTTTTACAGGCAGCATGGCTATAAAAGACAGCTACTGATGTGACACAAACCCACAAAGAAATCGCTAGCACCTCTTGAGAGAAGCACCGCTTGCAAAATACCCGGCCACGTTCCATTAGCATCTGGCATGAAGCCCCTTGATTCTGTTTGACCCGCTAACATTTTATTCAACTCTTATTCTTATTATTTGTGTTACCATGGTGCCTAGGATCCCCAGTCAGGGACTAGGACTCCATTGTGCTAGGTGCTGTACAAATGCAGAAAAACAGACAGTCCCCACCCAAAAGATTTCCATAAGCCTTGCCTTTTTCACCTGTAGCATGGACATCCTGCCTTAAATGGAGCCTTTCACTGGAAGGATTTTTTGGATTAGGTATAAAATGGAGGTCTTGACCATTAGGAACAAAAAAAGATCACAGAGCCCTTTATGCAAGAGTCGGGTTGTTAACTTTAGTGTCCTGGACAGATTCCAAATTTGGTCATTATCTATCCCATTATCTTCTGCCTACCTTAGTTCCCTAGTTTTAATTGAATGCAGCATTTCCATCGCACATGTTGCATTAGATCGCATGAGGCATCAGTGAAATTAGATTTGATTCCCAGCTGCATCATCTTGGACAATTCATTTAACTACTCTGTGCCTCGGTTTCCCCATCTGTAAAATGTTTTCTCACCTTTGTAAAGGGCTTTGAGTGCACTTAAACAGCTACCGGGTTTCACTCCTGAGGTGGCTGCACTTCAGAGGTGGGTGAAATTATTTCTGCAAGAGGGCCAAACACAGCTCTAGCATCAGCAGGCACCACTCTACTGCCGTTAGCTGTTAAAGTTGGTGGCCACAGACACTTCCGGTTATGGAGATATTCTTTGTACTGCCCTCTGTACCTGCCAGAATTACCTTATCGCACTGAAATAAGCAAACGGTGACTCATCGGCAAACAAAACGACAGAAAAATGTAGATATGACAGTCATGGACTTCACGCTTTGGCTGTTCAAACAAGTCACCATTTGACATTCCTGTCTGACCTTCTCCTGTTTTCATGTGGCGGTTGCTATGAATTTTATCAGAGATACAAGAGTATCACTTAGAAACTAACCAGTTGCTTTAGGTAACTAAATGACGCTGCCTCAGAATTGCAGTATTTGTATGGGGAAACATGGGGCAAGCTGCAAAACACCGAGGCAACGTTATCCAAGATAAACCTGTGACGTTTTGAAGCACAACCAGTGTATTTGCATCCTCTTAGGGTCTGTCTACACTGTACACTAAGCCCACACTTCCACTCAGGTTTGAGATCAAGCCCCGCTTCCATCTATACACACACCAGTCTGACTCAGGTCAGCAAGCATTCAGGACCTGAGTCTTAGGACTACGCTTGGGGGGTGGGTCAGAGCCTGAGCCCCGGTGACTTGTGGGGCTAAGTCCTTAGTTTGCAGTGTGGATGCAGCTGAAGCTGAAGCTCCAAGTCAGAAGGACTGTGTTGAACAAGAGCCAGGTCCAGGTTTACAATGCAGTGTGGACACTCAAGCGTGGTCTTGGAAACACTGAATCGACACACTTAGCGTGCAGTATAGACATAGCGTGAGCCTGCAGTTCTTTCCGAACAATCGCACCACCCAAGCAGAGGCGTAGGCCACCTCTACACTGGGATTTCAACTAATACTGTAGCTGCCCCGGGGGTTTGCCACAGGGCAACCACACTGGTAGCTGAAATCTCAAGGACCTCCTGCAAACACTCAAATCATTCGGATCCCACAGTGCTGAGTGAGTGTAGTGTCAGCCCCTACACAGCGCAGAATCGGATACTTCTCCCTCAGGGAGAATGCCCACTGAAATCTTAATCCTGAGCAATAATGGGGTTTTTGCATCCACCTACCTGATTATAGCATAAATGCTTCTAGGGGATGATTCAAGTCAACGGAGACTCCCATTGATTGCAGTGAGTTTGGATTAGGCCCTAAGTGAACCAGCCTGTGCGTGTTCTTCCTAGAGCCAGTTTAGACTTTGTAGTTGCAGTGGGTCTTTCCTACCAGCCCCAGCCAAGACCCCTTTGCTGTTAGTCAGGCTCGTGTTTATTTGGCGTTAGTCTAGCTCAGCGGTTCCCAGCTTTTTTGGCTGGCCTGAGCCTACTTTGAGCCGCATCGCTTCCTGCAATCCCATAACACCACCAGGAGACTGCCGGATCTCTGTGGTCCCCCGACAGAAAGACGAGTGCTAAAAAGGGTCCTTTTCCCCACGGCGTGACCTCGCAGGTACGGTGTGTGATAAAGCGTTCCGCTCAGAGGCTCTAGTTTGTGGAGCAGGTCTGGACACGTTTGAATTTGGTTTGTGTATTCAGTAGGGATTACAATCCCATCCCGGAAGGCACAACCCCCAGTTCCCAAGTTTGGGAGCTTCTGATCTAGCTCTGAATTGCTTGGCTTCGAGTTTATAGTGCACCTGGCACATTCCCAAGTATCTGTTGTTTCGGACAACAGACGTTCTTCCTATTTCCAGTATCTTTATTCTCTGTAAGGCGCACAATATGACCTGGTTTCCCCCTTTATTTACTATTTTTAGTAAAACCAGCACTCTTCATAGCTCTGTCTTTATCTTTATTGCCTTCATATCTGCAGCACATCTCAGTTTACTCTGAGTTATGGGGGATAATGCTTGCTGAGGAGAAACAACATTGCTATGTCATCCATCCTTGGATACTAGGCTTTTCTCTCTCTCTCTAGCAGCTGTGAAGATTTTTTCTTTTTACATGAAGGATACAAACAATAAGTTGATCATTGGCTTTTTCTCCAAGTATCTCATAAGTGGGTCTCATCAGCCCTACTGTCCATGGAAATGGAAGGGATGGGCTCAAGATGATATCTGAAGTGAGGGGCAGAACCAGGAATACACAACCCTGGAGACCCGAGTCTGCTGCTCTCCATCCTCCTGTCTTGACCCCTTTACCACATGGTCTCCCTGAACCGGGAACAGAACTGTGCAGTCTTTACTTGTTGCCCCACACCCTGCCTTCTCAATATCGCAGGCTGTGCCAAAGAGTATCAAAATGGTAAATGAGGAAAACGGGAAGCAGAGGCATGAAAGATGATCAGAGAAAGGCATCTAGTGTTCCTGAACCCCCGTGCAGCATTGGTGCTGATCAAATAGGAAGCGCCATTAATTCAGAGGTATCATTCGTAGACAGTAAGACCAGAAGGGCCCATTCAGATTAGCTCTCCTGACATGCAGGACACAGGCCAGCCAACTATGGAGCTCTGATCGCAGATGCTACAGATGTGAAGCACTACTGATCAATACTGATGCTAAGGCTCGTTCGCGTTGCTTTTAATGAGACACAACGCCCACAAAAGACAAAGGGGATTTTGCTCACATTAGCCCTGCCAGATCAGGCTCACAGTACATTTTCCACAGCAAATCAGCATGTGCATTGCTGGGGACTAGAGGGAGTTAATCATTAAAGAGAGAGCAGAATTTTCAAGCCCTAGGCCCCGCCCTGCATCAGGAGTGCCTATCATTTGGTATGCACCTCCTAAAATCCAATCTGATCCATGCACAAACAGCCACAGCCAGTTCTGCCAGAAAGGCTGTGACCTGCCGCTGCCTCTCAGAAGTAGGATCTAGCCTTTCCCTTGCCCATTTCTCAGTTAGCTGAAAGGTATCTCACAGAGTTTCCATTTCCCTTCTTGATCTGATGTGCCCGACAGTTAAAAACTATGCATGACTCCCAGTTACATATTTCTCCTTGTCACACCCTGGGTCCCTCCATCTTCGCTCACACTGGCATTTCTTGCTAACAGGCAATGCCCTTTGGAATCAAATGGGAGAGTCCCCAGTTTCAGGAACTGGAGCCAAGGGCGATGCGCCAGTTTCAGCTTTTTGATGAGCTCCAGGGTGGGGGTTCCCCCTTGTCACGCTCCCATGGACTGCACCTGCTGCGACAGAAGGCTGCAAGAGCTCCAACGGCAGTTGCCCTCAATGCTCCGTGGGGCGCACCGTAGGTAAGAGTTGCACCCCCTGGGGAAACCCCCCACAGGGTAGAAGCTGCAATCGGGAGGCCTGAGAATGGCTTTCTGGTTCTGCAGCTTGACTGTGGGATCTGGCTTTTGGCTTCACTCTGGGCCTGATTTTTTCCGAGGCGCTGAAACCAACGAGAGCCGCATGCTCAGCACCTTTGAATCTCAGTTAATGGTCGCTCTGTGGCTCTATTAACTGTCTGCATATTGGGGATAATCCGTTCTTAATCCTGCAGAGCGTTTCTAAAGTGCTGAGGGGTTCTTGGATAAAGCACCCTAGATCAGAGGGTGACCACGTTATTACGGTAAGAGAATTATTAACCTTTCCACTTGGGCCAAGATATTAAAAATTCGCCTCTCTGCCCCACATAGATCTTATGCACTGGCCCCTCTTCTACCAGAGCCCCCTCAAGCCACCTGCAATCCATCAATCCACCTAACAGCACCAATCACCATAGTAACTAGGCACTCACCACGTGGAAGCAATCAGGCTTGATTTAAAGCTTATTGAAGCCAGTGGCAAGACCCCCGATTGATTGAATATGGCAGCCAGATCTTGGAAGCCTAAGTCTATCTAAGAAGCAGTGTGGTCTAGTACATAGGGCACAAGATGGGTGTCAGGAGACCTGCATTCTGTACCTGGCTCTGACACCTTGTGACCTCTGTGCCTCTCACCCCGTCACTTGTCTCGCCTATTTAGACTAGAGGCTCTTTGGAGCCGATCTCTCTCTTACTCTGACACTGTCCATGAGTATAATGGGGCCCTGATCTCAGCTGGCTAGGTGCTACCAGAATACAAATAAACATACCCAGTTTATACTGGGCGAGACAGTTTTACATGAGGCTCTCTTACCCTATGAGGAATACATATTAACCTTGGTCCATGGCAGCACATCAGGTCAAAGTGTCACCCCCATTACACCAAAGCAGCCTCATTAACGTCAGTGGGCTAGAATTAACATAGCGGAAGAGAATTTGGTCCATACAACTACAGCTTAAAAGGGAATATTTTGGAGAAGGAGCCTCGTTAGTCAGTAGAATATGATAAGATCTTCTGCTCCCTCTGTTTTATATTCTCCCCCTAAAGAAAATAAATGCAGCAACAAACCCAGCTTTGCCAGCTAGATGAGTAATAAATCAGCCACAGACAAGAAATGAAGCAGGTTTGGAGCTGTCCAGTATTTCCCCTTAGAGGTGGGCCAGCAGTGAAACAGCCAACACCTTTATGTGCCCTCACAATCCTTCCAATGAGCTAGCAACCCAAATCTGTCTGGCTTCAACAAGGAATTGTGCTGAGAGACTTGCTTTAACATAGATAAAGTTACAGAAATACACCAAGAGGAGGTAACGTGCTGGGCGAGCTTGTGGCCTGTAGTTCTCTAGGCTGCCAGAGTGAGATGGGGTCAGATCTCAATCCTGTGAGAGGCCTAGAAGTTTGGGACCCCAAATAACCATCCCTAGCACTTACAGTCTCACAGTGCTTTACAAAGTCAGTCAGGGTCATTATCTCCATTTTACAGATGGGGAAACTGAGACAGAGCCATGTCCAGGATCACCCAGCAGGCCAGTGTCAGAGCCAGCAGAAGAACCCAGAGCTCCTGAGTTGCCATCCAGTGCTCTACTCACCAGGCCACACTGCCACCTAAAAGCAGCTGTCTTATGTCTAAGGCCATCCTTGGTTTACAGCAAGGAGCAGAGGCAAAGAGCACTTCAGGGCAAGGAAAAGGGATTCAGGAGCAAGCCGTGCCAATGAGCGTGCTTCACAAACAGATACCGCACAGCTTTACAACAGCATTTATGAACCGAGAGCCATGTGACACGGGCCCCAGCGGAACGATAAACGAGATCAGTTCATTGGCATGCCAGACTCCTCCCCCGCCCCACGACCTGAAAACCAAACTCGCAAGAGCAACGTTAACAGGTTGCCCCCTCCTCTCATTCACGCTTTTTAAAGGCACTTGGCGTGTCAGTGGCGGGTCGTAAATGTGGGGTGAGGTGGCTGCTTCCGACCCGCTTCTGCGCAACTGGGAGGTGGCTGCCGCTGCACTGGCTCCTTTGAGGTTAGAATTCAATTTGGATGCAACCAAAAAGGGCCCAATGAAAGGAAGGATGATTCAGGGGTTATAGCCCTAGCCTATGACTTGGGAGCTGTGGTGTTGGTTCCCTTCTCTGCCACAGACTTCTTGTGTGACCTTGGTCAAGTCACTTAGTCTCGCTGTGTCTCAGTTCCCCCTCTGTAAAATGGGGATAACAGCACTGCCCGACCTCACAGGGCTGTGTGAGGGCAAATATGTGAGTGCTCAGATACTCCAGTAATGGGGGGCCATATAAATACCTGGAACAAGCACCAAAGTCTGAGCTAATTTAAAAAAAATAGTTTTAAGGTTACTGTTTGAAGATTCCTCTTATTTATCAGATCAGGTGTGACTCAGTAGTTTCAATCCATTTAATAGTCACCAGAAGCAATATGTCCTGAAAAGGCCCCCTCTGTAATAATGGAACACCTTGCTAAATTGAAAGGCTGATAATTATATTACTACATAATGGCTTTCTAAACAGAAAGATCAATTCAGTGTCATAATGATTAACGTTTTTCAGCCGGTGTTTACATGGCAATGATTTATGAACCTGTTAAAACTTCCCAAATAAATAGTTTTTCTCTTTTTATATAAAATACAAAGAAAACTTTGTATCCTCAGTTCTTTCAGGGCCTTGAGATTGAGAGAGGCAGTGTTATCCAATGGTTAGGGGACAACAGCGCTGGATTCAAATCCCACTTTTGCCACACACGTCTTGTGGGGCTCCGGCATGTTGTCTCACCAATTTGTGACCCACTGGCTCCCATTTGTACACTGGCGAACCTGGCATTAACTCGCCGCTACAAAAGGCTGAGAGAGCGATGGATGGGAAGCGGTATATAAGTGCTAAAAATTGTTATGTGAAGCTGGTAAGCCCAGGTCCACTCCTGCTAAAGCCAGGGGCAAAAAATATTAATCAACTTTCAATGGAAGCAGGATTGGCCTTGGTCCTTATAACTCCCAACCACATTGTGAGCCCCATTTCAGCAGTGTGGAGGCAGCTAGCACAAAGGATTCTGGGACACATTTGGGGAACAAAAGGCCAGAAATTCCTTAATAACCCAGCTGTTCTCCCTTTCGGTGCGTAAGAGGTAGAAATCTGCCCTTTCTCTCCTTAGCCTGCTCTTCTGGCATGTAGGGATGGTTTGGCCCCTTACTCAGAGAAGTTGAAAACATTTAAATTCATGCCTTGTCCCCCTTTTAACTCCTGTTCTTCCACTGGGGTAATTCTAGGCTCCAGCTCCTCCTCAAGGGCTTGCAGAGAGTCATTCAGGGGCGGCAGTGTTGCCTAGTGGATAGAGCACTGGACTGGCACACAGGAGACCTAGGTTCTATTGCTGGGTGACCTTGAGGAAGTCACTGCCCTGCTTTGTGCCTCAGTTTCCCCATCTGTAAAATGGGGAGAATGCTATTTGCCTTCTTTTGAAAGAACTTTGAGGTCTAGGACTGAAAGTGCTATGTAAGAGCAGAAATTTATTATTATTGTTTAAAATAGACATGGGGTTTCCGCTTCCTAAAGGGAAAAAAATAATATTGAAGCAGCAGATAGCTTAAAATAACTTCTTCCTCGTGAGAAATCTTGTTACAATAAGACAAGGGAAATGGTGCAGGCATTTCCAACCCTCATTACAATGTCAAGACCGAAAGTGTGTAGGGTACGCTCAGGGTCTGAGCAGGAAAGTGAGTTCTGCGAACTTAATGGTGAAGTTTTCCAGGAACTTCTGTAACCGAAGTGTTTAATAAATCACTACAGATTGAGCAATAGGAAGTGTAACTTTAAAACCCACACGGACCAGGAATTGCCCCATTTAATACATCCAAAATGACCAAGAGATAGAAGGACACATTGGTGCAGCCACTTTAAAACACTGTGGGAAAAGTTGTGTGGGAAATTCTGTCCCCGCTGAAGCCAACAGAGTTTTGCCATTGGTTTAAAGGAGGCCAGCACTCTGCTCTGCAACTTTTTCTTGCAATCGCTGTTACGGACTGGTTAAGAATTATGCGTCCTCTAGTAGGTTGGTTATCTAGTTTCCCCTGCTCTCCACCTTAACCCTTGTCTTTTTAGCTCTTTACGAGAGCCAGTCAGGAACTGGTTTTCCCATGTCATGAGAAATTCCACAATTTTGAATTTTTTTCCATTCCAGAATGGAACAAAAACAAACAAACCAAAATTTAGAATGTCCTTTGAAATGAAATTCAGGAAGAAAGAAAAATGAGGCTGATCAAACATTTTATTTCAATAAAAGGGAAACGACGTGTGCCGGCTTTGACCTGTTCAAACTTTTCTAAATGCTTTTTTAAAAAATATGAAACACAATGACTTTTGTTTCAAAATGAAAACGCAAGCTTGCCATTCAGAAGACGTCAAAAGGGAAAGTTTTAACCTCTTCAAAAGATTCTTTTTTTAAAGGTAAAAAAAAAAGAAAAAAGACCTTCCATCAAAATCGACATGTTAGTAACACAGCTTGCTTTCAATGAAACCGGCATTTTTCATCCAAAAAATATTTTGACACAACATTTCTGACCAGAGATAATTGGCATTTCTCATAGGGCTGCACAACACCTAGCACACCGGGATCCGCCTTGCTGTAGCTCTAAGTGCTAGTGTAACACAGGTGTTAAATAATAACTTTATAATGTAAACATCATGAAGATCACACAATAATCATCTACCCTGATTGTTCTTTCTATCATGATTTACTGCCCCCAAAATGAGGGGGTGGGTGACTCAAGGATATGAAATCACCTGGTCTGCTGGCTCCTGTCCCCGTCAGACAAGTAGTGATTTACTATTCTTTGTGCTACAGTAGCAGTAAGAGGCCCTAACCAAAATTGGGACCCCCTGGCGCTAGGTGCTGTACATGCACATATTAAGAGACAATCCCCTGCCCTAGAGGGTTTACAATCTAAACGGACAAGACAGATGAAGTATTATTATCCCCATTTTTACAGACGGGGAACTGAATCACTGAAGCCCTGATTCAGGAAAGCTCTGAAGCCCTGAACTGACAAACGGAGGGGTTGGACTAGATGACCTCCTGAAGTCCCTTCCAACCCTCATCTTCTATGATTCTGTGAATAGTGGGAGGTTGATTGGGATTCTCACTAGGATTCCTCGTGACCAGGTCTCTGCCAGGGCTGTCAGAAAGGTCCTGCGAGACTTAAAAGTCACTGCAGTCAGAGTGGTTTCATTGTTTAGCCGAGCCTGCAGACCACCATCACAGGCCTACCCAATTTCAAGGACCCGGATCAATGCAATTCACTTAGCTCTATTCCCAGCTCTCCCTCTGTTCTCCCAGGGCCTAGAGTTGTGGGCTCACATCCTCAAAGGTAAGTAACCACCTAATTCCCTTTGAAACCAGTGGGAGTTAGGCCCCTAAATACCTTTGAGGATCTGGGACATGCCCCCTAGTGAACCTGCAGGTGGAGTTTCACTGGGAATGGTCCTAAACATATCTCAGAGGGCAGTCACTCCGCACTTGGCTTTATCCCGCCCTCATCCCTGAATCATTGCCCAGGGAACAACTAATACAAGGAGGAAAGAATTCAGAGGCACTGCCCTTCCTTTTCATTCTGCTCAGAACAAACCGCATGGGGGATTCCACTGATTGCTTAAGTCTTTTCTGGCCACGCCAATGCTGCATGCATTGCACTGGGTGTTGGAAAGGAAGAGTCGCAATCTAAAGCCTTGAGGGGCCCAGAGCCTGCGGCTCCCATTGACTCCAAGCCCAAGCTTCAGTTTTTACCGAGCTCGCTGGAGAACAGCTAGTGTGAGTACGTCATCCCGAGCTGCCATTCATACTCCTGGCTGCAATGTCGATGTACCCTCCCGGGGGTGCCTTCAGACTGACTGCATGGCCGCAGGTGACAACAGCACAATAGCACAGGTCACGATAGCGCGGCTTATCCCATAGTCAGCAATTTTTATCCACGGCTCTTAAGGTGCTTTAGAGCAGTGGGGCAGGCTCATTAACTCCAGATTACAGATTGGGGAAACTGAGGCACAGTGAGGCAAAGTGACTTGCCCAAATCCACACAGTGAATCAGAGGCAGAGCCAGAAACAAAACTTTCCTGCCCCTCCCCTCCCGCCCCACAGTTGAGCATCCAATCTGCTAGAACACACTGACTCTCATAATCCTCAGGGACCAGAATCAAGAGTGACAGACACTTTGGAAAGGTATATCCAGCATCTCATTCCACAGAGACAAGTCAAAAATGAATGCGGCGTCAACAATGTTTTATTCCCTCTCCGCTTCTTCCTCCACACCTCCCGACACTCTTTAGGACATTTTCATGTATTTCCCAAGTATAGTGTGAGATCAAAGTGATGACCAAAACAGAGTAGGAATGTACTTCTTTGATCACACCTACAACAATCCCTGGTCATTAGTCACATAAGCATATGGAAGTGGCAAAACAACATCCTTTGCAAAAGCTGGAAAAATAAATCAGAGTGACAGAGAAAAACAAATTGCTTCACCCTCCCTGGCTCATTCCAGGTTTGGGTTGCTGGGATCATGATTCAGTATTTTGGGGTTGGCGGCCTTTTACGATACCCTTCACATAGCACAAGAACCGGGGTCACCTAATGAAGTTAATAGGCACCAGGTTTAAAACAAACATATGGAAGTACTTCTTCAAACAGCCAACCGGTGGAACTCATTGCTGGGGGATGTTGTGAAGACCAAAAGCACAACTGGGTTGAAAAAAAATCAGGTAAGTTCATGATAGACAGGTCCACGAATGGCTGTTAGCTAAGACAGTCAAGGGCACAACCTCATGCCCTGGTTGTCCCTAAGCCTTTGACTGCCAGAAGTGAGGGCCGGACGACAGGGGATGGATCACTCAATAACTGCCCTGTCCTGATCATTCTCTCTGAAACACCTGGCACTGGTCACTGTCGGAAGACAGGATACTGGGCTAGACGGACCATTGGTCTGACCCAGTATGGCCATTCTTCTGTTCTCATAAAGCTCCCGATTTGCTAGAGAAGAGGCCGTGCTGCAAAATTCAATGCCCAGCACGGAATTCAGCCATCTGGGTTTGATTTCACCCCCTGCACACAGGAAACCAACTGTGCAATTGTGAGCCAGGAACACGCATTCGTTAGATCTCACAATGCCACTCTGCTCGCTTCCTGAGCTGCCTTCCACATTCTACCGATGTGGAAACCAGGCTCGGAGATGGGAAATGCCTTGCAAAAGGCCACAGAGCAAGTCAGCGACAAAAATGGGACAAGAAGCCAGGAGTCCTGATTCCTTGCCCCTTTTCTAACCATTCCCTAAGCCACATATTTGTGTAGCTTTTAATAATAATAAACTGGGGCCAGGGGCGCTGAGTGGTACTGTACATAAACCTGGCCTTTTCCAGATGCTACTTCTCTTCCTCCTTTGGTTACATAGGTACCTCCTCTTACCAGCCTGACACCTGCTCCGCTTTCTTAGTCTGTCACCACATCTATCTCGGGTACGGAGACTAGAGCCGGGACCTCAGCAGGCTTGTAGGTCTCACCCACCTCCCTTCTGCCACAGACCATGCTTTCAACAGCGCCTGCCCCGTGCTCTCACTGTGCAAGCATGCGTGTCTCGGACTTGCTAAGTGTCACACGCTGCTTATGGGCTTTAAGGGTCTCCCCCCTTGGCTCAAGCCAGTCGTTGTCCTCCATCTTTCCATTCTATCTCCCAGAAAGGGGAAAGCTGCCTGGGAGGCCATGCCACTGATTTCGCACCACCTCTTGCTATGGCTTTTGATGGCCACCTCTGGCTATGGAGACCTTTGCATCAGGCCTGGGCTGAAGACACACAATTTGGAGACAGATTTCAAAACCCTCAAAGTTGGGGAGGAAAGGGGGAATCTTCAGATGTAGGGGGTCGGGGGTTAGGCCCAGGCTCATCTTGCTCACAAAAGATGTTGTCCATCACCCTGCACCTAGACACGTTAACCTACAAGGGGCTCTTTAATTCTATATTGGACCCGCCCTGCCCTGCAACCTGATAAGCAAACCCCTGGGGGAGGTAGAAAGGAGCTAGTCTCCATCCCCCTCGACCACCGCCATGCTACAGAAATGGAGATCTGGGAGCTTTCCTACCTGTGGGAAGGCTTCCCTCAAGTAAGGAGTTAGCTGTAACCTTGCACATCCCTTCTGACTCCAGGAGCAGAGGGAAAATCAGCAGAACCTATGCACAGCTGATTAGGAGGCCAAAGAAGAGTGAGCTGAGTGCAGCTGATTTCTAGCCTCAGACAGCGCTGGGTGCTGGCAGAAATGCAGTACTGCAGCCTTCCCATTCAACAGGAAAGGGCACATCCTTTGGTTTATTTTTTGCAGGTGGATGGTGCAGGAGTCCCTCCTGCCTGCTGGCTAGCGCAGGTAATGTATTGTATATGGAGGGGGGAAAATGGCAAGGCAGAGGACGCAGACTGGCTTGAGGCAAGGGGAAGGAGAGCCTCCGGGGCATTGTAGTAACTGATGCGTGGGGCTAGGCAAGTCAGTTATAGCCATGCTTGGAAATTGAAGCCCTAACAGGATACAGGGTGATCTAATGGACAGGACACGAGGCAGGAGACATGGATTTTATTTATGGCTCTGCTGCTGGGTGACCTTGAGCAAGTTACTGTACCGCTTTGTGCCTCAGTTTCCCTATCTGTAAAATGGGGATGATTATCCGGCTTGCCTTTGAGATCTACTGATTAAAGATGCTTCATAGGAGGTAGGCATTAATTATTATTATGATTAGTCCCAGCTCCGCTACGAACTTCCTTTGGGGCAGTTATTGCCCCTCTATGTTTCCCTTCCCATCTTTGGTTTAATGTGTCTATTTAGATTGTAAACTCTGCTGCCCGTGGACTGTCTCTCACTAGGGCCCTGATCCTGAAAGCTTTGCCAATGGCTTCCGTGGGAGCACAAGCAGGCCCTGTGTTCTAGCCCCATTAGGATCTGCTATCTCCAGTCACCTGTAATACAAATAAGAGATTTGCCTGGGCTTGTTTATGGTGATTCAGCTCAATCCTCTTTAGTGTAGCAGTTCAGCCGACACATCCTGCTCGCTATCTTATCTTAGGGCTTTATATGGCCCTCGTTACTGCAGTATCTGGCAAGCCTTCCAACACCCCCTTTACAGGTGGGGAACAGAGGCACAGAGGGAGACAAATGGTACGTCTACACTGCAATAAAAGACTCAGCAGGACAGCTGCAGCTGGCACAGGTCAGCTGACTTGGGCTCCAGCTGTGGGGCGCGAAGTAGCAGTGTAGACATTTGGGCTTGGGCTGGAGCCCAGGCTCTGAGACCCCATGGAGGCAGGGTCTCAGGGCTCAGGTGCCAACCTGAGCCTGAATGGCTACACTGCTGTGTTGAGGCCCGCAGCCTGAACCCCATGAGCCTGGGTAAGGCTGAGACTCGGTGCCACAGGTTTAGGGAGATTTATCCAGGGCCAAACAGGGAGTCTGAGGCAGACCAGGACGTGGTCTCTGGCCCGCACCACTGGATCATCCGTCCTTCCTTCTTGCTCAGTTACACTGGTTTAAACCAAAGCAACTCTCCGGCAGTCATTGCAGCCACGCTAGCTTTTTTTACACAGACGAGGCATTGTGATGCCTAGCTTCTTCCAGGCCCTGAGTCTGCAAACCTCGCCCCCGGTGGCTCATCTGAAAACCATAGCCTGACCCGCGCCTTTCCAAGCTGAGCATTAGCCAGAGGCCAACAGCATTTCCTGCGTATTAGCTCTGCGGTCAGAAACGCGCCTGCAGCCGTTCTGGTCATTGTCAGCCTCTCGTGTGATGAAGTAAAAAGTTGAATTGATGCATTTTTCACTGCCTCCGCCCCCAGCTCTTCTAGAGTCCAAGGGATCAAGAACAGTACACCTTCATGTTATGCGGCACATCTGATACAGAGCATCTTGGCAGCATTCGGCACGGGGTGGCCAGTGGCAACAGACCTCCAGGCAAGGGGACGGGGCAACCTATGCAATTCTGCTTCAGTTGCGCTTTGCATCTAATCAATGCTAATGAGCTCTCGTGCGATTTAACAGGCTCTAGCATCCTGCCCGGGGGCTCCTTTCACTGGAGCGTCAGTTAGCATCAGTGCCCATTATTGACTGCACAAAGAGAAAGTAGGGCAGCCTTCATCAGGGAGGGGAATTCAAAATGCTGCCACGCTCCGAGCTGGGAGCAGGCAGCTCTTGCTACTGCCGGCGAGGCTCTGTTTCTCTGCCGGGAGCTTACTGATGTGGTTAGAAAAGGGAGACAGGCCAGGCAGTTTGGCCAGGAATTTAGATTTCATGTTCAAAATGGTGAACTTAATGGGGCCTTGAGCTTCTGCGGAGGAGCGTGGGCCCCGCTGCACGCTCAGCACTTCACAGCGTCAGGCCGTGGGTCAGTACGGGCTACCCATAGGTACCTGGGTACCACTGTTAATGGCGGTAGGCCTGCTTGCATGCTTAGAGTCAGACACCTGCTTACACGTACCCCGGCTGGAGCAGGGCCCAGTCCTGTACCCACGAGCCAATGAAACCCACTGATGCCCCCATGAGAACAAGAGCAAACTGGCCGATTGCATGGGCTGTATGCAGTGGTATAACTTAGCGGGGCGTCAGCAATCATGGAGCCCTGCCGCTTCCTGGTGTTGGGGTGATTCTCTGCCCTTCCGCCTCTTCTTTCTGGCCCACGGTAACTAAGGAGGAGCAACTGATCAGCCAGGGCAGCTAATTTTTGCCCTGCTTTGTTTGCGTCCAGTTTCCGTAAGCTCGAGCAGCGAGAGCAGCCTGGAGCCTGACGGCTGGGAAGGATCGGGATACTTTTAGCAACAAAGAGAGGCTCTGTTGCAAGAGGCCTCCCCCGTTGCTTGGAAGCTCTGGTGTGTCATTGTGCAGAGGGACAGAGTGTTACCAATTTCTCTTTTATAAAAAGCTGTAGCTTCTGCCGTGCTGCGCGGCGAGAAAAGAGGCGTGTCATTGCCAGTGGAATCATGCAGAATTCCAAGGGTTGGTTTTTCCACATGAGAAAAGTCACTGTTGAGAGAAATCAGGCTGCTTTGTATGCTCTGTTTTAAAGATGGGACCGAAGGAGAGCCCCCCAGCTACAAACTTGACCCCACACTTAGCTCTAAATGTCACAGCTGGGGCCCACCTAGGCTGATTTCATTCGCCATGAAGGATTAACTTGCAACTGAAAGACATATTCACTAAGGACTGGGCAACATTTGCGTAGAAGCATTGCTCCTGTGTAAAGTACAAATAATGCAATGCCACTTCTCCCTGGGCCACTCATGACCATGCACTGCACCTATACTGGGGCTCTGCACTGGTGTGGCTATCCTGAGCCAAAAATCCCTGACGCAGACGACCCTTAATAAGACGATGCAATCAAAGGTATGATCCAGGAGGCTCCGAGGCAATGGGAGAGTCTCCAGCACCTGGAGTGTATAAATTCCAGCTGGATGAGGTACACTTTCAAGTGGGTCGGTGGCCGAGTTGCACAGCGTCAGCTTCGGATGCACTGGGTTCAAATGTCACTGTGACCCATGAAGCGTGGTGCTCTCTCACTTCATTTTGGCTCCCGCCGTGGCAGCCTGCCTTTGTGGTGACGGGCGTGGCTGGCTCCTCCTAGCTCTAGAGAATGGATCATCTCCCAAAAAACCTGTGCTAGCCCCCCCAGAACATATGGCTTTGGCACTTCCACTAAGCAAAGGACTCGAGGGTCATTGGCTCCCTTCCTCCAGCACTGAATTCACAAAGGGTACGTTTACACTGCATGCTTCCCCGCTCAGGTGGGCAGACGTGTTCATTTCTATTGCACTCACACACTAAAAATAGCCATGTAGCACCGGTGGCAGCAAAGGCCGGTTGCCTGAGAACAAACCCACCCACGGTCCCTGCAACCCCAGCTACTCTGCTAGTTGTAGTGCACTAGCTTGAGCAGAGTGGGCCCATGGCTGTCGATCCAAGCTGGGAAGCTCCTTTCCAGTTGTTGACATATCTTATGAAAAAATAGCTCCCCTGTTCATGAGAAGTGCCTGGAAACTCTGCTCTTCATTTGCAGTTACCATCAGCTCATATGTGATCCCGTTAAAATCCCCTTTGCAAGGGATGGCTGAGGAAAGAGATAAGCGTGCTGATTAAATTTTTACAGCCAGAATGACCCATCATGAATACCAGCCAAATAACCTCAGCTGTTTGTAGAGCGCTTGGCACAAGGGGATCCTGTTCCAGGAGCGGGGCCCCTGAGTGTTTTTGCTATATAAGTAACATAGTTACTGAAGCCATAATTTAGCCAGCTACTCCTTAGACAATCATTCTCTCTGGTCTTGCAAGCAAGGGCACCAATAGGATGGACCTCATCTGTGCCAGCCTGTTAAAGTACCTCAACCTTGCCCTGAGGGGAAAGGATTAACCTGCAGGGGTTGAAAGGCTAATTATTATTTATACACAACCATAATTCCAGGGTAATCCTGTCTCGGCCTTACAACTGCAGCTCGCAGTTAAGAGCAGGAGATTGGCCTATTACAAAGAAGAGCAGCAAGACCCTCAACCCATTTCACAGGGGCCACCCAACAAAGTGAAACATTTTACTTTCACTACGGTTCTGAGTTGAAGGGTCGACAAGCTGTGAAAAGCTGCATCGTCAAATTCCTAAAACCAGCTAGCCTCTCCTCCACATTAATTGTAGCTAAACATAATTAAACCACTGTTGCTTGCAGTGTTCGCCCTGGAGTATTAGGGAGAAAAGGCGGGTGAGGTAATATCTTTTATGAAACCAACTTCTGCTCAGTTGGTCCAATAAAAGATATTATCTCACCGACCTTGTCTATATAATTGAATAGCTGCACAGAACCAGCTTTTCTTTGCACCAGTAACAAAGATCATTCCTTGTAATGAAGTCACTACAGCACAAGATGAAAAAAGACAACAACAGGTTTATTCATTCATTTATTTGGTGTATTTCAATGTGTTAGTGTTCAGAACAGAGCAATAAACCCACCGAAGGTGGATCCCACTCTTGAATTCTCTCCCGGCTCTAAGAGGTGTTTAAAAGCAAGTGATCACATTCCTGTATGGACCAGAGGAAAATTACACAAACAGTTTTGGATAGGAAACCCCAAAAGTCTCTCACTTTATTTTGGCAGATTGGGTCCATTTGCTCATCCTTCCTCCCCCACCCCCAACTGTGTGTTATTTTCCATACAGCTCTGCACTCGTCTCAGCCAGAACCCAAAAGGAAATAGAACAGCTTTGGGGGAAACCTGCAGGGAAGAATAAGCCTGAGACTCCAAGGGGTAGGGGTAACTACAGCAGCAGCCAAGGTCTTTGGACATTCAGAAAACTGTCTACAAATTTGACCGGACTTGCTCGTGGCTACACTACTTGCTCCAGCCTTTTCTTCCCCCATCTTTTCATCTCAGTTTCACTCCACAGTTGCACCTCATCCTCTGCTCCCCTGGATTTTCCCCTCACCCTCTTCTTTCCAATGCCCCCCCCATCTTCATTTTTCTCTCTCTTTAGCCAGTCTCCTCCTAACTAAACTCCCAGTCCCCCCAGAAAATGTAGAACTAGCCTAACATGTGCCATGATTACCTTGTTCACCATGATCGTGTGTTACAGCCCTTTCCCCTCACCCCGTGTCTGTCTTGTCTATTCAGATTGTAAGATCTGCTGGGCTGGGATCATCTACTACTCTGTTTGGACAGCGCCTCTCACATGGGAACTCCGTTCCTGGTCAGTTCTCAGAAATAAACAAACATCAGTAAGTCTAGTCTTATGCCACAAGGTCCTGCTCTTCTCATATTTCTGCTCTAGTTGGCCAGACCCATGAGCTTCAGAAAAACATCTGAACCAAATGTTCTGAAGTTCACTGGGCCGACATTTAAAGCACATGCCATTATGGGTGGTATGTGTTCTCTTTACTAGGCTTATGCAATGGCCAGGTACCATTAGCTGTAATTCACCCTCCTCTCCAGTTAGATGGGGACACAGGAATCTTCTCTGAATTGACAGAACAAGCTGGGGAGTCTTGCTCTCTTCCATGATTCTTGTTTCTGTACCAGGAGCCCACCGCACCAGGTGCTATATCACAGGAGGGTTTGAGCTTCCTTGGCAGTAATGCAAACATGGGGAGGTTAGGCTGCTCCTATGTGGGTAGATCAAGCCCAACCTCACAGGACCAGGCCCCCTTTCCTATGTTTGCAGCACAATTTTGGTTGAACAAACGCCCAGGCAAGGGCTTTGTTTTTGGGACAGTTGTACGAACACCCACCCACGTCTAGAAGTCCTAGCTTAAAGAAGATGGGCTTTATGTTTTAAAAGTTTCCCACTTGACTTCAGAAATGGAGTTTTGTTCATGAGGGATAACATACAGGCCTAAGGAAACTGGTCATCTGCAAATTGAGTTTCTTACTGCCAAGAAATCTTACTTTTAAAAATACAACGGCCCCAGCCCTAGTGGCGTTAGCAGTTTAGAACACCTTGCACAGGTTATGAAGGAGGCCAGGGGCAGATAGGCATGGCAGCTATTCAACAGGAGCTCAGGCGTAAGTCTGTGTTAAACACACTAACTGTGTGCTATAAAGAAGCTGAAGTTGACACAGGGTACGTCTATCTCACAGAGGGTATGACTGTAAATCCAGATCTGAGAGACTTAGGCTTGGGGAGTCAGTGGGTACGTCTACACTGCAATAGATTTAAAAATAACCCTAAAAGACATGGCACCAAGTCTCAGAGGCCAAGTCAGTTGACAGGGGGTCAGGCTGCAGCACTACAAACAGGTGTAAACGTTGGGGCTTAGGTTGGCGACTGGGTTCTGATACCTTCCCGCCCCTTGGGGTTTCAGAGCCCAAGCTTGAACATCGACACTGCAATTTTTAGCCCTGACACTAAATTCTGACCCTGGCCAGCTGCAGCTATGCCACAGGTCTGCTACTGGAGCATAGAAGTACCCAGTATTTTCAGGCCTGCGCTTGAGCATCCGAACTGCATTGTAAACCTGGGTTAACAGTGGGTGGACCCGTCTCCCAGCTGTGCTGACGTGTCTATACTGCCCCACATAGGCCTTCTGACTCCAGTCTGCAGCTTGAACTGTGGCCACCCTGTGAAACGGCAGAGCTTGAAGCAGAGTCCTCTGGGTGTCTGGCTCTGACCCAGCCCCCCACAGGGTCCTACCTCCAAGGCTTGAGTGCTTGCTGATCTCAGGCAGACTGGTGTGTGGGGTGGGTGGGTGAGGGAGGAAGAGGGGCTTAGACTCAAACCTGACTCAGAGCCCCAGCTCAGGGTGCTGTGTAAACAGACCTTCATGCCTGTATTCTTTGCCATTGTGACAGCTGCCCTCATGGCAGACTCTGCAGGGAGTGAACTGGGCACTGCCCCAGCAAAAAAGCAAAACCCACTACTGTTTAGGCTAAGCAGTCTAGCAAGCTGGGGGTGTAACACACTCCTATTCTCCATGGCTAAGCACAAACACTGGCAGCAGATTATACATCCATCCAACCAACTACACACAGATGCAACCAGGGGGCAATTAAACCCAAGCGACGTCCATGACAGATTCATTTTAGATTGCCCTCCCACCCTACGCTCTTTCACCATGATCCTAAAATTTGATACAGCTCTGTCCATGCATGTTTTCTTCTCCAGCTGTCACATTCGGAGAAGTAGTATTACTCCATATCCCTTACTGTTTGAATAGTGATTTTGCGCATCTCCTCCCAGCTTGCACCAACATTCCTGCACTGGCTCAAATGAATCCCAACCCATAACCCTTACCTAAATCTGGAAACAAAACACAGCCTGTTTAGTTTGCATCTTGAAGAATGTAGGGTTAGCAGCCAGACTTGCCTTTAAATATGAATTGGTGTGCAAAGGGGACCCCCACGTTGAGCTGCTGCTGCACCAAACTCCAGTAGTGGTGGACTATAATTTACTTTATTAGAGCTAGTTAACATTTTTCCAATTCAAAAGGGTTTTGTTTTTTTATTTTTGAAAAAGGCCTATTTTCAGTTAATTTTGTGGAGTGCTTTGATGTCAGTTTTGTTTTTTAAAATGGAAAAAATGCTTATATGGGTTGAATTTAACACAACAAATGGTCTTACTGACTCCTAACACAACCCCTCTTTTAAAAAGCTATGGCCAATAGTTTGTTTTTTTTTGGTAGGATGGAACCTTTCAGTTGTAGACTAGTGTCTTGGAGGAAATGGTGCAGTAACATTCAGTCATTTGAAACCAGTGTGAACAGAAGGCCTGAGGAATACAATGTAAGGAACAACCTTGAGTTGGCCAGGTGTGTGGACTAGACTAAGGATTTTCAACCTGGAGGACGCTATCCCAAGAGCAATTCTAACCCACTCACTTTCTGCATGGCTAGATGTGAGTTTGAAGCTATTTTTACTGATGTAACATTGGTTAAGAGTAAGGAAGAGATTGGGACTCAGAGGACCTAATAAAAGACTTCAGCATCTCTTACCTCTATGGTTCTCTTGTCTAAATCCCTCAGTGTATTCCAACATTTTCACAGCATTCTGGGATCAAGGAACATTCAAAGTCTCAACATTCAAACTGCAACAGCCTGAGGTTTTGTTAAAAAGACATCTTCAAAGCAATAAATAAAATGACCAAAAAAAGATCTGAACAAAAATGTACTTCATCACTCTTTAAATAACTAGAATTCAGGTAACAAGAGAAAAAGAAAAAACTGCCAATCACAATATTACAGAAATCAAAAATTAATTTAACCACACAAAATAAATTAAAACATTAAATATTAACTTTTTCAGTGCAACATATACAGATGACAGAGTAACCATGACTAAAAAAGCTTTAGGTTGGTTATTATAACAACCATTTTTTTGAAGTCTGTAAGTTTAACAATTCAGCTAGAGGTTAGAATACCAGCTGGAGGAAGTTCCCTAGAATTAAAGATGGTTTTACTAATACAGGTAATATCTGTGTCAAATGAACATGATCCCTGCAATGAGGTGGTATTTCTGTCCCATCACCATAAAATTTGAAGACTGAATAAATGATCTATTTTAAAAACTGAACACCAATCTCATAATAGGTTTTGTGGTAAAAGTATCCAAAATTTGGGAAAATGCAAGTTACACTTCTCAGGCAATTTGTCAGATCATCAGGGACACTAGGTGAAATAGCACAAACCATGGGGCTAACATCTGTTCCAAAAAGAAAGATTTTTGAAAGGCACATGTGGAAGTTGGGTGCCCAACTCTCACTGACCATATATGGAAATTGGGCACCTAACTGTCCTTTGTGACTTGACAAATCCCCACCCCTCACTGAGAACCACATTTATTGGTATTGAAATGCTAGCTCCAATGTGATTTTTTGCTGCTGTTAGTTTATATAGACCCTAATTTGGCTGCTAAATCTGCATTAGCCCCATTGATTTTAAGTCTCTTTCCAATGAATGGAGTTACTGAGTTCACACCAGTCTAACAGAGTAATCAGCACCATGCTTTCTTCTTTTATAGTTAAACTCGCAGGGTGAAATCTTGGCTCCACTGAGGTCAATGGCAAAACAAGGGTGAGGATTTCATGTTCAGAGTCACCAGAAGCATTTATCTTTCCAACAAAGCAGAGAGCATTACTTTCAAAGAGACCCTTCTGTGGCAATTCCAGATTGTTTTTAGAATTGTAGGGCCAAATCCCAGTGTCCCTGGAGTCAACTGCCAGACTTCCATAGACTTCATTAACAGCAAGGATTCAGCCCATAGCTTTTTGTTTTCCTTCTATCAAAAGGATGCAATGTATTTGATGTCCCAGTTCTGCCTCTCCTTGCAATGCAACTTTACCTGTAAAGGAAAAGTTGAGTAACAAGCATAATTTTAAATCTCTTTAAATTAACTGAAATGGTTCCAGATAAAGCATGCAACATGGCTCAGGATGGATTATCTATGCTTGCGAGTATGGAAAAGCCCATGGTGGGGGAAAGAAGAGGGGAATTCAGACCTTCATTTCAAATTGTGAACCGAATACCCTTTGTCACAAGAGCCTTTATTTCTACCCTGTCATTGCCACTCCCTCTTCAACTAGGCTATGTTTTTTTTTTTTAAAGTATATTCCATATTAATAAAGTGCAATTCCACTTTGAGTCAAATATCTAGGTATCTTAAAAGCATCGCCGTTTATTTAAAAAACAAATCAGATCCTGGAAGGTCAAATATTTGCAAAGAGCAGATCAAATAATCGATTATGAGATCGACCGAGCAAGGTGTATATTCTAATTTCTCTTTAATAGGGTGGCAATGGAAAAAAAAGCAAGGATTCAGTGCCAGGAAGTGTCTGAAAACCTGGGCTGGATCCTGAACTGGTGTAAGCTGGTATAGAACCATTTAAGTTATGAGAAATATGTTAAAATTCACACCAGCTGAAGATCTGCTCTCCTTGTTTTTAAGGGTCGGATTAGTGGATGAATGAACACATATTCCCACTAGTTGGTCAACTCAGGAGGCAAGTGTGAACTTCTTGCTTACCCATACATATCCAGGTAATATAGAGGGACAGAGCTGCCCCTAGCTGAGATCTGCCTAGCTGCAGATCCCTGCTACCTGTGCATTAGTGCCATCTGAACACAAAAGATTGGAGCTGGGATGTTAAAGCAGTAGTCAGGCTTACAATTGCATCACCATTAGCGATGGGTGAAAAGTATCAGAACTTCATCCACAAGGCAATCTGATCCAGGCCTTTGAATGAATTCTTATGACCTTCTTGGGGGTGCACCCAGCTCTAATGGCAATACATCTTCCTGAGAAGGACCTTCAGTGGAACATCTGAGGACAAGGCAAGGTGCTGAGTGAACTATAGGCCCAACCCTTAATTCCAACAGCCATCCCTCTACTCACGTGTGGATATGGGCTACAGGGTTAGGTCCTATGAAAGGAAAAAGGCTGTTGAAAGCATTACAACTGAGCCGCAATGGACAGGGGCATCAAGGAATGAGAGAGGCCTAAATAATTTAGGCTACCAAAAAAAAAAAATTTAGTTTCTTATTCCCATAGAAAAAAGCGCAAAACAAAGAAGGAGCCCTATCCTGCGGGGTCCCGAGAGCTTGTCCGAGGTAACATCAGATACTCAGCATCTTGTGGGATTGGGCGCACAGCTTCCACAAGACATTTTAAAGGTCATTTTTAAAAAAGCAAGCAAGATGCTAAAAACAGTCCCCACTCCACATGGCTGGAGCAGTCTCCATATCTGAAGGTGAAAAAGGGCACTAAAAATCAGGTTCAGTGTGGTCTCGGGTGCCCTGCATCAGAGCTTAAAGCCTGCATTTTACAAACAGAGCTAAGCTATTGATACAGCCCTTGTAATTATGTCCATGGAGCAACACTTAAATATTAAGGACTGAATTTGCCACGGACGAAAGTGGTCAGAGCTCCACTGATATCAATAGAATTTATGGCCACTTACACAAGCAAGGAATTTGACCTCCAGTTTTCCAAAGTGCTCAAACATCAAGAAGCTCCCTCCCTACAGAAGAGAGATTTAAGGGATGGAGCAGAGTTAATAAGCCGCTGCAGGACAGTTACATGGCACATCCGTTTAGCTATTTCTCCTCCAGTTGTTTTGAGCCAACAGAAGATGGTGCTTTGACATTTCAAAAGATATCCTGAAGATACAGAAATGTGGGTAATCCCGCCCCCAATTCAGGTAAGTGCTTAAACACATGCCTAGACTTTAAGCAGATGCTTATGTACTTGGCTGACCCAGGCTGCTTTGCAGAAATCAGGACATTAGGATGGGTTGGGTTTTTCCCTTTTCAACAGATTTCTAGAACCACTGATGAAGTCACACAGCTCAGATGGACCAGACCCCCATCCCATTTTGACTCCCTCTCAAGATGCAGTGCCTACAGCTTGACTGTCAAAAGCAATCATCTGTACCCAAGGCAGACGCTACTATTTTAAAAATTAATTTTTCAAATCTGCTTTAAAAATAAATCCTAGACTTAAATGCCATTAGAGAAAAAAATCCTGGGAGGAGATTGATGAAAGCCATCTCATTAGTTGGGGGGGGTCAATCTACCTCCATCAGAAATCAAGGGGAACAGAGTAAATAGGTGCAGACTCAGAGCCATTGTAAGAGACTGCGTCAGATTCAGAGTCAAGGTTCAAAGGGTTAAACAAAAATGAGTTCCTTCAATTAAGATAATCCAACAATCATCATTTGTTTATCCTTTTCAAAATTTGCTCTAATGGCAGCCATCAGGTTGCTATATTATAGGAAACCGGAAGCTCATAAGATTCTTGTCTCTCTTAAGGAAGAGTTTGAAAATGACTAAATAAGGCAATTGTTTCCCTAGAAAAGGTAAATGGGAAACGAAAGTTGCTCCTATTTTCCCTACCATGGAATTGGTTTCAAGTTGCAAGAATTCCTCCCTTAACAATTAGTTTCTCAGGAAGAATGAAATTCTGCTCTTAGATCATCAAGGCAAGCTTACGGCCAGATTCCCAAAAGGTGTAAGCAGGGGAAACTTCACTGACATCAGTGAAAGGGTAGGTCTCCCTGAGGCCGATGGTAATAAGTTTGGTTTGAAGATTATACTTTGCCATGCAGATCTGGAAGCCAACTGCAGACCAACATTTAGAATATTTCATAGGTGGGACGGTCAGGTTTGTTATCAAGTTACATCATGTACTGTTCCTCCAAGGAACAGGCCAATTGACTTCAACGGGCCTGATTTTCATCTCATCCCATAGTAAACTAGGAGTGACCAATGGAGTTACCCCAGGGTAAGCAAGATCACAATGAGACCCCCATTAGGTTATTCATGCCAATTACATCTACTCCCATGGGGAAGGATTTGCAGGATTAACCCCTAGGTTTCCTGCAGTCATAACATAGCAACTCCTGAAGTTGGGGGCATAAAGTGAGCATAAAGAAATGCAAAAGCCACCTGTCTAAAACACTGGCCTCATTACAGACACTGGAAAGACTTTAATAATCTTTGGGTCGGGCTCTACACGTATAGCTTTCCACCACCCTTACTGCAGCCATTTTGTTATTGTCATCACCTCTGTGTCCCATTTTTCAGCTTTCCAAGAACACCAAAAACATTTAACGCCACACCTCCAAAACACATTTTTCTGTCTCAACGGACTTGTCATGTTTTCTGCCATCAGATTTAAAATGCCAAGGACTGTGGCGCTTGAACATTGCTGTTTCTCCCTTGCAACGGATCTCCCGATGAAGAGGGATGGAAGATCAGAAAGGGAAAGGATCATCCTGGCCAGTCCACCTCGCCCTGCATTCCCCCGCAGATTTCATCTGGCAGGGTGAATGTCCAAATGGCAGCAACACAAAGGAAATCAGTCAGGCAAACAGGACATTCCTTTGAAATTGTTGCTTTTTCTCTTTTGAAACCGAGACCCTCAACCACTCCTCCCGACAAGTCAAATATATAACAAATGCACAAAGCAAAGATCCAGCCTTCAGGTACGTTCCATAGCGTCTTAAAGCAGGACAGATACCGACCGACTGTTCTGGTAATAGATCTCCAACCTGAACTGGACATGCTCTTTTCCATCACTGGTGTCAAACCCCACCCCCCCAACATGTAATTGTCACATCTACGTAAACATGAAGCTGACCCATGTGCAGTACTCGTGCCAGTCTTTGAAGTCTTGTAAAACAGTCTTTAAGATTCCATGGTTGTTGAGATGTGATCTGCTAGTTACTTCATTGCTTCACATTGCATAGCCTCATGTAGATGGGTTTGGCAAGGTCCTGAAAGCTCAGCATATAATACAGGATGAATAAGAAGAGTCAGGATAATGTAGAGTATGCTTGATGCTATTCCCCCCTGAGCATTTTCTTCCATGGAAAAATATTCTTCTCTGGAATGGTGTAGGCCTCCTTTATTGTACTGCAGCAGTACCATCTGGCCATGGCAAATAATACATTGGTCAGATCCAGTTCTTCTTCAGACCACTGCAGAATAAAAAACACAAGGGAACTTTAGTCTATTTAGGTGGGAGCAAATGAGGGCATAATTTGGCTCTAGTCTTGTAGCAGAAGCTGAGTGCGTCATAAAAACGGCTACACAGGGTCAGACTAATGGTCCATCTAGCCCTGTCACCTGTCTTCTGACAGTGGCCAGTGCCAAGGTACTTCAGAGGGAATAAGCAGAACAGGGCAATTATCAAGTGATCCATCCTTTGTCGTCCAATCCCAGCTTCTGGCAGCTGGAGGTTTAGGGACACCTGGAGCATGGAATTATGTCCCTGACCATCTTGCCTAATAGCCATTGATGGACCTACCCTCCACAGTTAAACACACTGCTGTAATGGAATTCCCAATAACCATAGGGGACTAAATGACTCATGATTTTGGGTGCCCAACTTACGGCATTTAAGAACAGTCTGATTTTCAGAGGCTGGGTGCTCTGCACTTCCTGAAAATCAAGCCACTTAATTTGGGCAACCAAAAAAAAAAAAGACACCCGTCAGCCATATTTGACTATTTAGAACAGGGGGCAGATAGCTCCTTTTTCCTTCTTGCTTATTCATGAATGTTCATGTTCAAATGACATGGCCGTTTCAGGGCTTGATGTAAGGATAAGGACTCCCCATCTCTTTATGGAAGTATAAAGTGCTCTCTCTCCTCTACTCTTGGAGAAACACCTCCACTACAATCCGTAGCATTAGATATAGCCACAGACAGCTCAGGCGAACACTATATAAATCCAGGACAAATAAAGGCACCTTATCTGCTACTATAAATAGATTTGATAATTTAAAAGCAAAACACTAACAATAAAAGGAGTACGAGCTTTCTACATAATTCCTTTGTGAATGCAATGAATAATTCAGGCTGACTAAAATTCGTTAGACCAAAGACAAAATTAAAGAAACAGGAAAAGATCCAGAATATCCCTGGCCTCTGCCTAGACGGTATGTCATACATCACCTTGAAATTATTGCCATGTGTCATGCAAAAAACCCCAAAAGACAAAAAACCACCCTACACTGACAAAACACATTGTACCCAACTTCCAAAAGCACAGAAGCTGTATTTTCAGAGTTGCTAAAAGAGGTGAAGTGATTTATCCTGGGGTCATTGGACACCACTTGCCATCAATGCACACCGAGTGCCACAAATGGGACTCGTTTACAAACAGATAGTATCCCTAACTAGGCACATCAAATGGTTTGTATAGCAACTTTAAAGGCAGTATAAAAAAATAATCACTAGGCATTCAAAAGATTCTTTACTATAAATTCAGGTGGTCTGTAAAAATATGGAATCTCTGGAAATAAACCGCAAATTTAGAGGGAAGATTTTCATAGGTTGGTTCACTATCATTGCACAGTTGAAAATCTTCCTTTCTTAAGATTATATTAAGGAATTTGAAATTACATCTCGCCTCTTTATGCTCTTTACATTTTTCTCACAGTGGAGTCTAAACCAGCAACACTTGCTCACATGTGCAACTAACACCTGTTTACATCACTCAGTTTGAGGCTTTGATGAATAAAAATCTTCATCTTACAGGGCAACATTAAGATACAGTGAAATAACTGCACTAAGTTCTGTGGCCTAATGGATAAGGCACTAAATGAGGACTCCGGGATCTGGGTTTAACTCCCAGCTCTGCTGCTGGTTTGATGAGTGACCTTGGGAAGTCACATCTCTCTGTGACTCAGTTTCCCCATCTGTAAAATGGAGATAATGAGCTTGATATCATCCTCCTCCTCCTCCTCCTACATCTTGGAAATGGCAGCTAAATTCACCCAAAGCAGCAAAGTTGTTCAGCAGTTCTGACCTACCTGGTAAGTCTTTTTTTCCACCCTCTTCCCTCCCAAAAGAAGTAGGAATGCAATAAAAAGGAAAATGTAAATTCATGGAAAAGGTTGGTCTCAGATACGCTACAAGGGGTTAACAGGGCCGTTCCAATAGATGCAGCACACTGATGCTCACATTGCTTTATGTGAGCCCATAACAGGACCTCATCGATCCTGCTCCAATAATGGTCTACTGGTAAGTGTGTTACAAGTTGTATGTCTGGCTTGACGTGAGTCATTAGATATGGATGAGGCCTCATTTCTTGGGAGACTGGATTAGGGAGGTATATGGATGGCGAGGATGGGAACAGAATGTCTGTGCCAAAACTAAGATAGGTCAACGGGTCAGTAAGCTAAGAGACAGAATGGCCATACTAGCTACAATAAAGGAGAACACCCAGGGAACCATTTACCATGGACAAGATAAGCCTGGAACGTAAAAGGAGGTAAACAGGCATACATGAACAGCACATATACAGAGCATGCTGTACAGCGATTGGTTACTCTGAAGTAACCAAGCCAATCCCCAAACCCATGGTACTATGTATAGTAAAGGCAATATAATGTATATATGTACGTAGAAGAGGTTCTCTCTGTAACTTTGGATGTGTGGTATGCCTTATATCCACCCCCTATGCTTGAATCTGACCAACTCAGCATCGGGCTTTGCTGTAGGCCAAATAAAGATACTCGAGTGACAAAATCAGGAGTCTAATTGAGGTCTTGGGCAGTCGAATGGAAAAAAGATCTCGGAAGGAATCCCAGCACAAGTCCCCCTCTGTGTCTGAGCCCCGGAGGATAGGAATCTGTTCCAGCAGTAGCTAAACAGCCTTGACTCTTGTGCTCCAGTTGTAGAAGCATGTGTGTCGAGAAATATAAACTGAAGAATGATGGAAGAGTCATCATTCGGACTTTGCCTGGTACCTACATCAGCTAAATGGAACTCTGCACCACAAGAGGCTCTCCATCGTCAACCAACATGACCATCGTAAGGAAGCCATCGCTAGGACACTTGTTCCTCTTACCTGTTTCTGAATGGCAGCAAGAAGATCCCCCCTTCAGGAGTCCACTGGGCTTCTCGTGTCTGCAGACAAAGGCTCGGCACCACTCACAATGTTTTCTTATCCTACAGCAGCTGCAACATAGGTAAAGGCAGGGCCAGGGTATTAGGATGGAGACAAGGCAAAGAGCTCGTGCACAGTGAAGGGGGAGGCGGGGGGGAACCAACAGTGAAGACATCTTTGTTGTTGTTCAGCAATAATAGTCTCAGCAACCTATTGGGCTGAGTTCTACTCTCGGCTATCTGCAAAAAGCACCATCCACTTTAGTGGAGATACACTGATGCCAGTGCAGACTAACAGTAGAATGTGGTCCATTGCCTCTCTTTATGCAAATGAGAAAGGTGGTGCAGAAGATTTATTTGTACAGCTCCTTTGGGAAGCATCAGAAGAGAAAAAAGGACACAGCATTCACTCGGTTTAGCACCCAAATAAAACTCCCCCGCTGGCAGCAGGCATTACTACAGCACCAATAATGCTACTTGAGTGTCTTGAGGCAAGAAGAGAGGAATACTTAAGTTATTGTGAAGCAACGGGGAATTTAGATAGGCAAAATGGGACAAACTCACCCCTGGTGTAGCTCCATTGATGCACAGGAATGAATTTAGATCTGGTTAGTTACCTGAGTTGGAATTTGATTCAGACATTGCAGATTCAAGACCCTACTCTTAGGAAGTGTGCCAGGAGATCTTTCAGGATCTAGTCTAGACAGGAAAGGCAACCTGATGACAAAGGCGCCCGACTGGGACTGAGGAAATTTGGATGCAATTCCCACCTCTCTGTCAGACTCATTATGCAATCTTAGGTAAGTCACCTACTCGGTCTTTGGCCTCTATACAGGAAAACACAAGTATGGGCTTGATTTTGAGCCTCTGGGCCTCAGTTTCCCATCTGGGAAATGGGGGTGATGGCAGTATTTATCAACCTTCATCATTATGCATCTGTAGCACTCCAACTACCATGTGACCCTGATCGCATCAGAGGCCTTCTGGGTCCTACTTTAATACAGATAAATAAACCACAAGTGGTCAGAAAGTGGTTTAGACCTCAGAAAACTGGAGGGGATAAAAGCCCTCAATGAAATGGGAACAAACTGTACGCAGCAGCCCAGAGCACAGCTTGATTTGCTGTTGAAAGGATCTATTTACATTTATAAGTCTATATCAGCCGTGAGAAAAGTGACAATTAGGGCAAGACAAACCGACTGCTTTATTGCAGCTGTACCGACAGGTTTGTTCATTTGATCCCATTGTGAATGAAGAGTTTAAGAGCTAACTGAAAGAAGAGTTAGGACATGCAGAAAGACTATGAAGCAACGTGTCTCTTAACACAAGCCACTGGGGTTGGGAAATCAACCACAGCACCACCACTTACCTATTCCTCTAAATTACACAGTGAAGACAGAATTGTTATCTTAATAGAATAGTCATGTTGCAACGTAAGTATTACTGTCCACCTGCCCTTAGAATTAACAGAAATACTTTCCATCAGTAGGAATGAGCTGTTCCATGTCATTCCAGTTATTCACAGAAATGGAAATTACCACAAATAATGTTTCTTGTATCATAATAGCAACCTGAAAGCTTTCTACCCTTCAAGAGCACTGTGCAGAGATCTGCATTTCCCCTGCAACAGTTCCATTCGCTAGCATGTTAAACAGAATAGCAAGTTTCATCTCATGCACTATTTCAAGTGTTAATCACGGCATCCACTTTGGCTGAAAAGATCCACCAGAGGTCCTATCCAGTCAGGGGCTCAGCACTGCCCTGGGTCAGGTCTAGAATCAGCAGCTGGCATGAAAGCAATTTTTGCAGTCCACATGCATAGGGCCAGTTCAGAGAGGAATCTGAAGGCGTCTAAGTTAATGTAGCCTACAGCTTCTTTCATCAGCCACGTAGTACGCAAGTTAGATGATTTAGATTCCCTTTTGTCCATTTACTGATGTAAACTGACCCCCACTTCTACACCTGTGGGAATTTGGCCCATGCTTTGGTGATGAGTTAAGTTCTAACACCTGGTTCATCCATTTAAATAAACAGCCTTATAAGTCAACAGGTTTTTTGATGAATTTTTCCCGTGGCATTGCATTCAAAACATCCTACCAGAAAACCATCACCTTCCGGTTCAGATTATTGGGTGTAAGAAATACTCCAGACCTATCCCTTCCCAGTTTCCAACCATAGCTCTGAAACAATTAAAGAGACCACTTGAAAGAGAATTCATTTTAGGTTTTTATATGGACCTGGGATATATTAGCAGGAGTGTTGTAAGCAAGACATGAGAAGTAATTCTTCCACTTAGCACTGATAAGGCCCCACTGGAGTGTTGCTTCCAGTTCTGGGCACCACCCTTCGAGAAAGATGTGGACAAACTGAGGAAAGCCCAGAGGAGAGCAACAACATGATGAAAGCTGCTAAAAACAAGACCTGCGAGGAAAGATTGGAAAACATGCGTCTGTTTAGTCTGGAGAAGACAAGGACTGAGGTGGCCCCGATAAGACTTCAAGTATGTAAAAGGTTGTTATAAAAAAAACGAGGGTGATAAATTTTTCTTCTTAACAATGGAGGACAGGACAGGACAGGACAGGACAAGAACCAATGGGCTTAAATTGCAGCAAGGGACATTTAGGTTAGACCATGGGAAAAAAACTTCCCTACTGTCTGGGGAGTTAAGCACCCGAAAAAAAAGTGACCTAGGGATGTTGTGGAATCTTGTCACTGGAGGATTTTAAGAACAAGGTAGAAAAGCACCGGTCAGGGATGGTCTAGATAATATTTAGTCCTGCCTAAGTGCCGGAGACTGGACTCGATGACCCACCGAGGTCCCTTCCAGTTCCATACTGCTCTGGTTCTATAATGCACGGGTCTGCGTGGGTACTTGTGCACTACTGAGACAAAGCAACAGAAAACCTCACTGAGGCCCAACAAAGCAGCAAGCTGGGACAATCGCAGGCAACGAATACTTACTGTATTAGAACGCAGGCCACAATAAGCATGACTGACGCGACCACTGCAACCACCACCAAGGCAGTGATGGTTTGTTTCTTCTGATTGGCAGCTACCACGGCAAGGAGGTCCGCATGCTCACACCGCATCCCGACGTACCCAGAATGGCAGCTGCGGAGAGAGCCGAGTTACAGAAGAAAGAACAAAATCCCAGGCACGCCTGAGATAACCACCCAGTAAGATAAAGAGGATGGGAGTCTCAAAAGGTCTTTGGCAGTCAGATCCAACGGGAAATCCAAGAGGAGTTAGGCACCTGAGAGTAAAGACCAGGACACACAGGCTAACAACACTTCAGACTCCAATGAAGGGGCTGATTCTGCAGCCCTTCTTCAGGCAAAGCTCCCACTGAAGTCAAAACTAAGTTGTACCCGATCAAGGCTAGCTTCGGGCACCCAGGTTTGAGGTTTTTGCCCTTTGTGCCATGAAGGGCAATGGGAGGTGGGTGCTTAATTCTCTTTGAAAACACCAGCCCGCGTTGTTTCCTTCGAAGAAACGTGTGATGCCCAAGAGAACACAACAAAATGATTTGTGCCCGTTCTCCTCGCAAGGGAGCTGTAAGGGGCACGATCCAGTCGCATAGCTCTGCTGCCCTGAGGGCCCAGGCATCGCTTTTCTGTTTCACTTGTGCTCACACGAGTATACTTGGCTATGGGAAGAGACTTACACACATGCTGGCTTGTCCTCTTGCACCAGAAACCTGCAGGTCCCATGGAAGCAGAAATGACTGTGGGAGTCGGGACAGTCATTAAAATGGGATTGGACTGCAGCAGCCACTGGGGGACCTAGATGGGATGGACAACGAACAAAAAGTCACGTTTAACTCCATGCATTAGCCTAGTCTGGGACAAGCCTTTGCCTACAGGGTTGCACTCAGCAATGATTTAGATTTTGCATGAGGCAGCGTTTCAGGGGCTCAGCACACAAATATTCATAACCCGTATTGTGAAGCCCTAAAGAGTTTAGATAGAAGAAGAATTAACTCCTCCCCGAACATCCCATAGTATTGAATAGATAATTGCATCCCTGCCACACAGTTCCGCAGGATGGTTCAGAAAAAACCTATCACAGCATGAGCTTTTCCATTCAACATGGAAGGTTTTTAGAGCAATTTCTGTAGAATCCTCTTGGTTTTGCTAGTCATAGTTAAACCTGCCCAGGAGATTGAGAGATCAGCTTCCTGTTAGTATTAATGGAAACTGGACACCCAAATCCTTCAGGTGGCTTAAAATAATTCCAACCTCTCTCTAGTCCATTCTCCCATACAGGCAGGATTCTTATCACAATTATGTTTTATTTCAATGACCGTATTTCCAGTGCCTAGAGGTCCTAGTCACAGACCAGGATCCGATTGCGCAAGGTACCATACAAACAGACTAATCCATTGTGATTGGAGTTTTAGAAGTTGGTGCCCCTCACCTGCACTATTTGATTCCTGGGCGTGGTGGGTGTGATCCAGCGTGGAGCAATGGGAGAGCAAGGTTCCCCCATGCTACCTTGCCAAGCAGCCTCTGGGAGGGATGGGAGGTCAGTCTCCATAGCCCAGCCAACTCTTGGCCTCTCAGTTGAGGCTGCCAACTGAAGCGTGCCAGTTAGTGGCACTTGGGTCGTTATTCTATACAATGGATGCTTACCCACTGATAATCGCACCGTGCCCCCCATCTCATTTCATGTTAGCCACCACATCACCCGAGTAACATTCGGACACTGCGAAGCTAGTTTTGAGTGGGTGACTTGGAGGCAAAGGGCTCTGTTTCCTATGTACCAAACACTTGAGTTAGCCAACTATCCTCTTCCATAGACTCCAGGGTACTCTGGAAAGAGGGAGAGGAGAAAGTACTGTAGGAGAAGTGCAAATTCCCTTTCCCTTTCCCAAGAAGCCTGGCTAATGCCACAGCAGGGATTTGCAATCCTACCGCTCAGACTGGTGTAGAATGGGCACAATGAAGTTGCATCCATAGACACCAAACCTAACTTCGGCTCAGAGTCTGTAATGGAAGAGAGAGAGAGAGAGACTGCAGGCTGAGAAGTGTTGGGAGAGTCCAAAAGGGAAAACAAGAGCATCCAGTAAACTGGGTCCGGACTCGTTTTTCCAGCTCCATGAAATCAGAGGTGAGCAGCAGGTATGTTTGAGGGGCCATTGTGGGTCATCTTTGAACTCACTCACAAATAAGCCTTCATGGCACTAGAAGAATTTGCTAAACAGCTTAAAGCTTAAAATTCTTAGCCTGCATGAAGCTGACAAATAATCAAAGACTCATGTGTATAGCCTCTTCCATTTGTTTTCCTGTTATGAATGCACCAACAATACAAGTGGGGGTCACAGAGAGAGTGTGTAGGAAGGAGACACTCACAAGAAAGAGGTCCGTTTTAAAAAGGAACCTCTTCCACCCAGCAGGTGGAACACAGCCAGCTCAGTGATTCAATATAATGGAACATTGTGAAGTGAAATCTTGGTATTTAGGACAAAGCAGAGCAGAGAAAGAGGGACACAAGAATTCATCAGAGAATACAAAAAACTTCTCTGCCTCAACTAATTGCTAAGCTGTTTTCCATTTTGACCTGCACCGTTTTAAGTTTTCGTTCACAGCCAATACATAAAACAAATATCCTGCTTCTGGATTAAACACATGTACGAAGTGCATCTGATTTCACTAATTTCAAAGCCCCTGCGAGCTCCTGTTTCCATACATTTATGTCAGGCTACGCACCATCATAATTAAACCCACGTACCTCAAAAGTGCCTGGATCCCCATGGAATTTTTTTTAGAAGTTTGAATGTTAATCAATGATATTGATCGAGAAAAAAGGCTTTGTTCAAATCGGCAGGGGGACAAGTACGGTAGTTCAGCAGCGTTGTCACATGGGAGACTCCAGTCAGATTTCCAACCCAGATTTTCTCGTTACCTGGGTTAGAAGCTCTCCACAGATTTTAAAGCCAAAAGGGGCTGATATGGCCACCTTGTTGGACCTCCTGTAAACACAGGCCTGAGAACTCGACCTAGTAATTCCTCCACTGAGCCCTGCAGAGTCAGCTAAGGAGCAGGGGTTATAGCTTCGGCCCCACCTGGGGGGGAGGGGAAGTATCCCCCTTATGGAAGAAGGAGCCCTTGATAACTTAATTGCTACTTGTAGCCAACTCTGCAATAACCGATTTACTCAAAAAAAGAAAAAAAGGACAGATTCCCCCCCAACCCCCAAACTTTACTGGCATGGAGAGAAGAAAAAAAGCATGGGAAATCTTTTACATAGAAAACAAACCAAGCAGCCAGACAGCCTCACATCAAGATTGAGTCGATTGTATGACACCTGGTCACCAATTTTTGGTCTCTGAACAAAAACTACACACAAACGATGATCAGAGATTGATTAAGCACAAATGGGTCTTTTTTAAAAAGATACCAAGGTCAGATGATGACAGAGCACCTGAAAACAAAAGTTTAGAGAAGGACCGTATAACCAAAGCTTATTGATGGAAGTGGTCAGAAGTTTTCCGGTGCCGTTCGTGCATCAGGAAATTCCAACTCATTAAAAGCAGAACTCTTTGTGGAAACCTCTGTTGTGAAGAAAGTTGGTTTTTAAAACGAAAAATTGGGGGGAAAAAATGCTTTTTCAATAAAGCTGAATAAAGCTTTTTTTTGAGCAGGTTCAAAGAACGTTTTGATTCTCCATATACAAATGATCCTTCCAAATTTGTAAAACATATTTCATATAGTATAAAATGAAAACAAAATTCAGAATGAAAAGTTTCACTTTTATCCAAGCAAAAGGTTTTAGTTGACCCCCAAACACACTTGTTAAAATTCAAATTTCCTTTCATGGGATATTTAAAATGCCTTTTAATTCCATTTCAGAACAGAACAAGATTTTGAAATAGGGAATTTTCCCTCAAAACAAAAGATCCTGTTCAGCTCTCCTTATTGCACACCTTTAGTATTACTATAGCACTTCTCTTCCACTCAAAGGAGCACAGGCTGAATAGAGTGACTGAGTCAGCATGAAACCTAACAGAAGGTTGGCTTTGTTGAGAGCATCAGTGTGGCCTGGATGCTTCTCAGATGACGAGCCGTCTACAACAACAGGGCACTAGGGTTTAGGATGTGACGCTCTCCAAGTTGTATAAGCACCTTCCTGATTTGCAATTTGGATGCTTCTTTGAAGTTTATCTATGCTAATCAGACAAGAAGCCACTGGAATGAGGCATTAAAAAAAAACAACACACCTGGTCCTCTTCTATGGTGCTCTCCACCTACACATATCTCATGAAGTGACTTTTTCCCCTTTAATTTATCCTCCTTTAAAAACATGTAAAAGGGGCAAAGAGGCTATATCCTCAGCTCATGTAGCTACATCGAAATTTCATACTGAGTTATGCCAGCTGTGGATCTGCCCTGGACTTTACAGCTTGTCTTCAGTGAGAGCAACCCGCACGAGACCCCTCCCAAACTGGTTCTGTTTCCTCCCACAGAACAGCCAGCTCTTTGACCATCTCCATTTCCATGGTGGAGGGCATCCAGATGACTTGTCCTGGGACTGGTCAAGTGTGCATTCCATACATGAAGACATAGTTTTAGTCACAAATTCAACCCTTGTCACAGAGAACTGGGATCAACTCCCAGCGTATGCATTGCACAATTTTAGCATGTCATCAGGCATCATTTAGGAGGGCTCCATCATCATCAGCCACTGATCCTAGGTATTTAAGTCCCTTCATGCTAACATCTCTGGCTGTGATATGATAGTTTCTCCTCCCTTAGTTATGATAGCCTTGGGGTTGGACTAGCTTGACGCTAGTGCCAGCCCACTCAAAACCATGTTACGACTATTCAAGCTTGGCTTGCAGGGGTCTCAATCTTCCACACATCTCTAAATTATCAGTGGACGGCTTGTTCCGAGACGACTCCCTTCCATGTTCTCATTTATCACATCCATGACAGCCAGAGACAAAAATGGGCTCAATGCTGACCCCTGACATCGGGTGAACATTTACAGAAAATTCTCTATGGTAGTGCCATTTGGTTTTGATTGCAGTAGTCACTCCCTCATATACTGGATCAGATGGACCTCCCTTTCTGGCACACTTCTCCATCACCAACTCTGCCAAACTCGTTCTCTTGGTACATGATCATAGACCTTCTCCAAGTCCACAAAGACCATTCCCACTTGCAGACTCTTCTCTCTATTTGATCTGCTCTAGCTCAAACAAGAATTAATTCAAGGAAGTTTTCTGGCCTGTGTTCTGTAAGAGGTCAGACTAGATGATCAGAGAGTCTCTTCTGGCTTTAGAATCTATGAAAACGGTTTTGGATCAGCCCATATTAGAGAACAGCGAGAGCAGTGAGGTTCAGACACAAAACTATCCTGAGTTTGAAGAGGGTTGATTCATGCTTCTTTTTAAATTTTAAATGCTTTTCTTACTAAGATTTGATTTTTGCTTTGCTAGTATCTGTCCAGAACCAGGTTTTACTGCAGGGCTACATAAACTCAGGGGCAAACTCGCCCCTCTGCTTGGAGAGCACAGTTTCCTTTTACACACACTTAATGCAGTTAGACTCCAATCCCTCCAGCTGAGAAAGGAGGTTTTATTCCATTGCCAGGAGCGATATTTACAAATATCACTTCCAAGAGACACAAATGCCTTTCAAAGAGGTGCTGGAAAAATAATCAGGTATGTATGAATTGGCCCCTTACAAACCCGCCAAAGTCCCCCCGCCCCACCCCTTTGAACACAAGTAAACCATAAAAAAACCCGACATCCAATGTGTTAAGTCTCCATCATTCTGGCCAATGGTTCAGAACAAGCCCCTACACATCTGCTCTCTGCACAAGCCGTATTTCTTAAGCTTGAATCAGAGGAGGCCAGAAAGAGAAACGTTGACATGTCTGTAGCCCTTTTAAAACCCTAGTCCAGTCCATTCATAAAAACCACTTGAAGGTCTGTGAAATGGGAAACTTATTACGGGGAGGGCAAAAGAAAATGAGTTAGTGTTCCGGATTCCACAGTTTATTGTACCAGTTTTTATGAAGAGAGGAATTGATCTAGCGTAAATCGATTTGTTACAAGGCAAATCAGCACTGCTGAATACACCAGTTGTGCAGGAGCCATAGTGCATCTAATGCACAACATCCTACTGCTGGTAAGGCAGCCAGGTCATTATGCAGACATGTCACCCTCCTTCAGCTCCCACATAAGCATCCAGGCTCTAGCATGAGATTAATTCTCCACTGTGGCTTGCTTTTGTTCTTTCACAGCAGCATTAAGAGTTAGGATTGCATTAGATACCATATCACCACCCATGATTTTTCAAGAGCAACTGGTGGCTTTGGGTACTCAATTTAAGACCCAGCCCTGGTCTACACTACAAACATAGGTCACTATAACACCCTGACTGACACAATTATAGCAATCCAACTCCCAGTGCAGACAGTGCTATGTCGACAAGAGGGCTTCTGTCAAGATAGCTACCGCCTCGTGGATTAACTACGCCTAAGGTAGTGTCTTCGCTAAGATCTACAGCGGTTTAGCTGCACTGCTGAAAACACTAGATGTAGACAAGCTGGCAGCTCTCACAAAGTGCTCAGCACACTCTGAAATTCAAACCTCTTTATGATACACCTCCAATTGGGCACCCAAATTGTTAACTACTGGGAAAGCAGCAAACCACCCCCCACCCATCCAAGCAATAAACAGGGAGGAAAAATATCAGAAGGCAAGATTCCCATCCACTTCAGCAAGGCCAGATTTTATCTAGAATATCTACATATCCCCCACTCTTTGGAAACCAAGAAAGTGAAAATAGTAATACCGAGAGCTCTTTCATCACCAGAGCTCAAAGCACTTCACAAAATTGCTCAGCATCATTGTCCTAATTTTACAGATGGGGAAACTGAGGCACAGGGAGGTTCAGTGACTTGCCCAAGGTCACCCAGCAGGCCAGTGGCCGAGCCAGGAATTCAAGTTAGGTCTCCAAAGCTCCAGTCCAGGCCTCTATGAGGCCACACTGCTTCCAATACCCCATCTTCAGGTACCCGACTGAGTTTGCTACAAATGCTAGCCACTGCAGAAGCTGCTACAGCAGGTTTTGGCTTCCACTGCAGAAACCAAACTATTTTTCCTATTCACTCCCAGATATGACAAAATGTTAGATTTCATGCCTTCTGAAAGAGTGAAGAGGCAGTGACTCCCTTACTGTACACCCAGTTGCAAGAATCAATATTAAAAAGACACAGAGGTTGTGGAAAGGACAAACCCTCAAGCCTCAGGACGCACACCAACCTGTAACTATTGGGAGTCAAGAGCAAACTTTCCCTGGGAGCAGGTTATTCCACTTCCTGCTTTCTCGCCACTTCTTCTGAAGCAGCTGGTACTGGTCACTGCTGCCAAAAGGACGCCGGGCTAGACTGACCTTGGTCTGACCCGATAAGGTCATTCCTATATTCAGTTTGGGACCACCAATTGTACACATGGCAACACAGATCTTCAGGGAGGCTTAGGGGTTGTTAGTCCTGCCTCACGCTAATGCCTCACTCACAGCCACAGGCAATTGGATGCTTACCTATGACTTGGGCTTCGCGGGGGGGGGGGGGGGGAGAAGAGGAGGAGGAGGAGGAGAAGGGGGACGACAACAACAACTTCCTCCCTACCCCCCACTTTGCCCCCCTTTAGAGAACAAATGATAGGACAGAAAAAAATCCTGTCAGGGGAAAGGTACAGGGAGGCCAAAGCGTATTCTGCATAAGCCGAGCTCTTTTAATCTCCTCCCACCCCTTAGCCAATGTTTACTAGCTGCCTTATCTAATACCATCTTAATCTCCGCTGTATTTTTATCCCCTTCCTTACCTGATTACTCCTAAGTCTATTTAGCCTTGCTCTGCATATTTCCTGGTCACGTCTACACTCACTCACTCTCGCACCAAATCTCGTGGCGAATCCATTGAGCCAGCTATTGCCCAACTCCCACTGAAAAAGCAGAATTTGGTTCTGGGGCCTCGTTTGCGCTAAGATCCCAGAGGCTGGCGCAGCAGCAGTACTGCAAACCTCTAGTGTAGGCGGCAGAGTGGCTCACGCTGGTTTCAAACTAGAGTAATCCGCACCAGTGCAAATTGTGTCTCTGGTAGGGGGGAAAAAACGTAGTTACTTACCAGTAACTGTTGTTCTTCGAGATGTGTTGCTCAGATCCATTCCACTTAGGTGTGTGCGCGCCCTCGTGCACGGCTCTCCGGAGAACTTTTCCCTAGCAGCCCCCTGTAGGGGCCGGCTCCAGCGCCCCCTGGAGTCCCGCCCTCATGCAGCGGTATATAGGGCGCTGCCGGCCCCTCCCCTCCTCAGTCCCTTCTTTCTGCCGACTCCGACAGCGGGGACGGAGGGTGGGTGTGGAATGGATCTGAGCAACACATCTCGAAGAACAACAGTTACTGGTAAGTAACTACGTTTTCTCCTTCGAGTGGTTGCTCAGATGCATTCCACTTAGGTGATTCCCGAGCCATACCTTGGAGGTGGGTAGGAGTCAGCGGCGAGCTGCCCTCAGCACAGCCCTGCCGAAACTCACGCCCTCCCTCGTCCGCCAGCGCAGTGCGACATGAAAGTGCACTGGCGACCGGCGGTGGCTTTGCAGACGTTGTGCAAAGGTGCCCACTACGGGTGTGGCCCGGCACTGGTTGAGGGCACTGTGATGACCTCTGAAAGTGGTGCTTCTCAGCAGCACCGAGCAGTACTTGATGCGTGTGGTAGTCCGCGGGGAGACACGCTGGTGACCTTTCCACCTGGATTACTGCTGTAACCAGAGATTCGCTTCCTGGCGCAGCCATGTAAGCCCCACACACAAGGATGGGCTCATTACGTTTCAGTGAATGTGATCTCCTCACCTCCTTCCCGCCATGTGGTTTGGAAAACATGGGGAGGAAATTTATCTTGATTACCATGAAAGATAGGAACCCATTCCGGGTAGAGAAGCCAGATGTTGGCGAAGTTGGACCTTGTCCTATAGACTACTGTCTAGGGAAGCTCCAAGATCCCGGCCTTAGCGCCGGAGGAGCTTCTTGCCGAAATAGTAGCCCCCGGGGGGGGGCTACCTTCTGCGAAAGCATGAGCTGGGGCATAGAGACGTGAGGACCAAAGGGGGCCCCCGAGCATGTCGAGAAGGCCAGGTCGGGATCCCGACGAGGCACCGGGTCGCGTGCCTGCAGATAAAACTCACTGCCCTGGTGAGGCAAGTAGCTGATCTGGGGGAGCCAGAACAGGTGCATCCCTTCGAGTAGCTGAAGGGAGGCCAAAACGCGCGACCCGTAAATCTTCAATGTGGACCAGGACTAGGCCTTGGGCTTTAGCTGGAGCAGATACTCCAGGATTGCCTGTGCCAGCAAGATTCTTGGCAGGCTACCCCAGAACTCTGTCCACAAGGTGGACCATGTTTCCTTAACCCGATACGCAACCTGTGCGGAGGGTTCCCACTGCCTAGCAGGGCTCGCTGTGCCTGCACCAAGCGGGCCCTCCCTCCTTCTGTCAGCAGGTCCAGGTGCAGCAGGTACCCCAGGTTCTGGGGGAACTATATGTCGGGGCGACCGGACGGTCCAGCAACATGCTGAACCAGTCCCGTGTTGATTAGGCTGGAGCAATCAGTAAGACGTCCGCCCCGACTTACCTTACCTGCACAGTCGGACACCGGGCCCGGACAGAGTGGGAGGAGACGCGCACTTGAGAGAGTCACATTTAGTCGATGAGGGGTGATTTGGAATCGACCCAGCCTCGCTACCCTGGGGCGAGCAGAGCCTTGGACACCCTGTGTCCCAGACCAATGCGACAAGGCCCAGTTGGAGAATACCCCACTTGGGGAGAAACACCGGCATGATCTACGGATGTCACAGCGGGAAAAGAGAACCTGCTGAGGCAATTCCCCTTGCCGCTCCTGTCCCCCGGGAGGTGAGAGGCAGTTAAGCGGAGAACATGCCTCACCGCGAAAACCAACGGACGGGGGGCTTTCTGCAGAGGATTGGGGAGTGTGCTCCTCCCCTCCTTTGCGCTGATGTGCCGGCGGCTATACCTTGACTGACGGAACCAGTCCCTGAACAGGATGCCACGCAAGACCTTCACCAGTGCAGGGAGGCTCGCACGGGTAGGGAATCCATTGGGTGGCTGTTCGGTGCCTGTAACAAGGCCACCCACCCTTGAAGCAATCTGTGTCCCAGGCGGCCCAGTGTTGCCACGCATGTGCAAGCCGCCAAGTGACCTAATAACTGCAGGCAGTGTCCTAGATGCTGTCGTGGACATTGTTGCAGCTGGAAACCGGCATGGACCATGACCCCGAAACTCGTGCGGGGGCAGGAAGGCTCTGGCCTGGGAAGCGCTCGCTAATGAGTAATGCAGCCTGCTGCACGTGGAGCAGGGGAAGAGCAGGCCCCACGGTCCCCCACACTTAGGACCGGGATCTGTCCCAGGCCATCAAGACAATGCCGCCAGGGAATATCCGCATACGCTATGACTCAGGTGGGCGGCCCGCACGACTCTGCGTCTGCTGGTCACAGGTAGACATGAACTAATTATAAACTATAAACTAACTCAGTTCAGGGTGAACTGCTAGCTAACTACTCACTTTTACAGGAAAGAAAAAACCTGTGGAGAGCAGGGGTTGTTCTCAACCGGCCGTCACGGGCGGAAAGAAGGAACTGAGGAGGGGAGGGGCCGGCAGCGCCCTATATACCGCTGCATGAGGGCGGGACTCCAGGGGGCGCTGGAGCCGGCCCCTACAGGGGGCTGCTAGGGAAAAGTTCTCCGGAGAGCCGTGCACGAGGGTGCGCACACACCTAAGTGGAATGCATCTGAGCAACCACTCGAAGGAGAACTGATTTATACACTGAAATTTTTATAATGAGGCCAGATTTCCGACTCACTGGGTACAATCTAAGGATTACACTTTTTTTTTTGGCGGGGGTGAAAGAATGCCTAGTGGCTGAAATGTACCTGAAAACACTGCAAGCCTATTAAAAACAGAGGCCTGATTCCCCCTCCTTTAGGTAAGTGTCAGCCGTGGCAGTGGCATACTGCAATCACCATTAGCCAGGCAGAGCGTCTGCTGAGCCATTACAAGATGAGCAAGCTTTCCAAGGCTGGGAATTTCAGTTCAGCATCCCCCTTGGACTCTAACCTGAAATCCAAAGGGGGCAAGTGTAGCACTCAAAACAGAATCGTCAAGGTGAGGTTTACTGGTGCCCTGTCCCTTAAAGGATTTGAAGGCTGCTGAGCGGTTGAAAGGGGAGAGCTCTGGAAGGACTGAGCACGCAGGGCACTTGTGCCATTTCTACATGTGGATTCTTTTCATAGCAAGTTTAATGAAACACCAGCTTTTAAAAGACTGTCCCTGATCTGGGAGTATAACACAAACCAGACCAGAACGTTCATGAGAACAAACTTTGAGATATTTCCAACCCTTCAACTTCTGGGGGAGGCAGTGTAGCCTAGGGGACAGAGTAATAACGGGGACTCTGGAAACCTGGATTCTATTCCCAGCCCTGCCACTGACATGCTGGATGACCTTGGGCAAGCCACTATGGTGGTGCACCCAAGGAACAGCACCCAGGTCTGACCGCTCCCCTATCTACTACACATCGTGTTATCTCAAGCTCTAAGGGGCTCTCTCTGTTGCCCGGTTAGATGGTAACTTTTGGAGTTGGCCTCAAATTGCAGTCGAGTGGGATCTATGGATGCTTGGTCTCTTTTGGGGCAAACTGCTTCCACTCCCTAAGAAAATCTACACTAGCCCCATGCTGGAAATCAGCTTGTTCAGGTGGAGACCAGAAGCAGGACTGCAGTTGTTGCGTAGAAAACAAATGACTCCAATAACTACCGGATATCCTGCTGCACCCCCACCTTGGCTAGAGAAGGCTGGAATTTTGCTCGGATGCACCTGCCTGGTAATCATCAGAGATACTACCTCACAAGTTAGATCTGGGCTTTGATCTCTGTGGCATTATTTATTCTAGAGAATTGCACAGCTTCTTGTGTCCCCCTAGGGAAGTCAGGCTAACCATAAATGGAAAAAGACAAAAATCCAACAGTCACTTAAGCTCATACGAGACTCTCTATTGATTAGAATGAGATAGTCACAAATGTGGGGGAAGAGAAGGCATCTTTTACAACAAAAGCCACCGCATCTCACCCCAGTCACCACTAAGAACCAATGTCCATCCTTTGCACTGTGTGTGTTTTCGTTATGATAAATGGGGGTTCTACAAAGAGGGCTCTATAGGATAGAATAGAATCCATAATTATCAATGGTCATTCAGAGGTAAATGATTCTTGACTATCCAGACCAAATTAATTATTTCTATCATGGTAGCACCTAGAGGCTCCCAACAGTGTCCCGTTGTGCTAGGTGCTCTACAAGCATGTAATGAGAGAATACTGCCTGATCCAAAGGGTTTAAAATGGGAGTTTCACCCTACTTCAATGGGCTCAGGATAAGCATTTAGCACCAGATGACACGAGGATGCTACAAATGGGGGAACGCAAATAGTGGACTCAAACACTTGTAAAATGAAGTCTGCCCCCCCCATCTGAATTGCAGGACCCTGAAAAAGGAAAGGAAGAGACCACACATACACCCAAAGAATGGCAAAGGGCCAATGATTAGAATTAACCCCCCTTCCCTACCCCACCCCCCACTCCCAAAAGTAGTTTTGATTTGGGTTGGACAGCCCTGTCATTGTCAAGGACAACAGTCACAGCTCATTCTTATCAATGGGTCATTCAGCCTGGGTGGAATGAAAAGAAGCTGTTTATTCAACTAACTGAACCGGCACCAAATGCTTCCTTTCAAATTTTACAAGAAACAACCAAGCTGAGAAATAAGAGGACATCAGTGATCTAGGGCTTTGACTCTCCTCTCCAACTAGTACAAATCAAGGACAACTCCACTGAAGGAAATGTGATAAAATGATGCAAGCAGAAGGAGAATAAAGCATTTAGTAGTCAGGGCACAGCAATTGCAGAGCAAGTAATGCACAAGCCTTTGCAACAAAGGTGAGCTTTCTAATTGGAGAACAGCTCCAGTGCGTTATGGGAGAGAAGCCATACCGAGAATGGAATGGAGAAGTTGTTGGGAATTTGGAAAGGCTGCCATTGAGCAATTGCGTCTCGCACACAGGGACTGGTGTCTGGCTGGCCCACGTTCCACCTATTGGCAAGACAAAGTAGACCTTGCAAAATTCTCATGTTGCCTAGAACTCCATTGTGCACGCGTACAAACCGTGTCCCTAGAGCACGGCACTTCTCTCACGTACCTGCTCTATTGGTTTATTATGTAACATTGGACCCAGGACGTCTACCTCCCCCCCAGAACTTGGAGGAACTTCAGACCTGGCCATGAACTTGACAACTCAATCCTTTCAGAGCTAGGGGCTGCACAAGGAATGGAAAAAGCCTCTTAACAGTTCCTAGGCATTTTTCAGTATGTAAGTCTAACAAATCCTACATAAGTCTAATAGACACAGACATGTAATGCTTGAGCTATGAAGAATTTCTTGTTAGCAATATAAGGACTATGACACGTGGTTAAGCAGTTGTGATTCCATCCAGCAGAGTGTAGTCATGTTCCACCCACACTAACCAGCCCACTAAAAGAAGGTAATAACCCAATACCCACATTGCCCTGCCCCAGACACTCATACCATGGAATAAGGCCACATCCCAAGGGAGCATTTATACGTGGGGCAATTAGCATGCCATTCATACTGATCAGAGAGGCGCTGCATAGACCCTGTAATTAACACAACAGCTCTCAAAAGCCTCACCTGGAATTGTGCTCTGTGTTGTACAAACACATAAAAGAGAGGGTCCCAAAGAGCTAGCAAGCAACAGGATTGTTTGCTCATGGATATAACCAGCACCCACCCTGGAGAGGACCTTATTTCACAAGTCAGCACTGGATTACGAGCTGGAGTGCCGGGAGATTCTGTTCTGTCTAGTAGGTGTTTTAAATGGCTGGTAGCAGGCTGGCTGAGCTGGAGCTAAGCCCTTTGTGGGCTGGATAAGCGGCCCACCAAGTGAATTCTCTCCTCTCTCAATGGCTTAAAGCTCAATAGGATAGAACACAAGGCAGAGAAAAGAAGTGACCTCTCTCCTGCACACAATTCTCTTAAACCAGCCCTACCAAATCACACATGTGATCAATCCACTTCTTAACATGGCCAAGATTAACGCATTTAAAAGGCAGGCCATTCAATAAGAATCAAGTTACGGCCTGAGGAAGCGGCAAGCGTTACATGCAGTAAGATAAGCATACCATGATTTTTTTGGTTGTTTGTGCACCTGCAAGTACAAACATCGACCCTATGTCTGACGCACTCTCCAAGCATCTCATTTTCTCTGCGGCCTGCTTGACATCTCCTTTACCCCCATCTCCCCACTCAGCTTGCCACCTTTATGCTGGTGTGAACCTTTACACTGTAACAAATCCAAGGCCATCTAATTATATCTTGGCTGTCTCTAGGCTGCACACCACAGCCACCTGCAGCTTCCCAGTTAAAGTCGGGCTAGGACTCCAATTGATTGGCTCCTAAAGGCCACTACAGTTTGAGCTAAAAAAGAGAATCTCTGCTAGTCGTATAAGGCTCACAGAGCTGAGCAGTTCTGATTCCGAAACAGAAGAGGGCTGGAGTAAACACCTATCAGTCATTTCAGTGCAGTTCAGTAGAGCTGGGTCAAAGAACAATGATGCTGGAGAGGTGAGGATTGCTAAATTATTTTAATAAAAAACCCAATCCAAAACTAAAGTTTTAAAGAAATTCTAAATGGCTCTATTTTACCTCTACATAGATTTTCATCTGAGGGTTGCAAAAGATTTTACAAATTACCTCTATGTGGAAGGCAAGTATTATGTACTTTTTATAGGCACAGACATGTTAAGCAACATGCCATAGGTCACAGCTAAAATAGGGCTAGTAACTAGACTATGCTTCCTAGGAGAGTGAGGATTAAAAGAGAAACAACCCGGGCAGAAGCTCAGAAAGCCAGACTAGAGAGCAGCAGCCAAGAGGGTAAAGTCCTGAAAGCAGGGGGGGGGAGGAGGAGGAGGAGAGAGGAGAGGAGACGACACAAAAAAAAAAAAAAAAAAAAAAAAAAAAAAGGGAGAGGTCTTGAAGTAACATTACACAAAGCCAATGGAGCTTGGCAGAGCAGAAGTGCTGCGGTTCTTCACTGACCAGCCGAAGCTGGGGAAAGTGCCATCTGAGGTGGAGAGGGCCAGGAAACAGTACAGGCATGGTGAGAAAATCTAGGAGCCCCACCAGGTGTGACTGGGAAATCCAGTGCTGGTGGTTGAGAGAGCTAATTCAGACCCAACTGTTCAGCACTCTGGATGCAGAAGATTGCATAGTAATTACTATGCAAAGTCTAAGGTTAATATATTATGGCAGTCAACTTACCACTCAAGGCAGATGTTGTGTTCTCCAAGGCATGGCACACAGCTATTAAAAGACCTAGGGAAACAATTAAAATACAGGTCAGATAAACAATACAACAAGCAAACAGTTGATTCAAATCATCAAAACAGAAACACACAAGACTTTTCAGTTTGTAGCTGCAGGGGCAGAGTCAAAGATGCAAGAGACCTTTAGGTTTTAAAAGGAGTTAAAATATATGGATCTGTTCCAAAAGCTGTTAAGACCAGAAGGGACCATCATATATACACACATACATTCACCCAAAATATCCAAGTATGCAATACATACACACCTGATCCACACATGGAAAAAATACATCCATCCATACAACAAAATGTATAGTAGGAGCAACAATATATACTTTCAACGTCCATGGAAACTTTCATCCTCAGATCTCAAAGCACATTTACAAATATTAAATTTCAGTACCCTTGCATGGTATGGTATTACCCAGTTAGATAATATAACTGGTATTAGACCCAGCTACATAGTAGGAAGCTGACACACAGAGATTACCTAACTTGTCTAAGACTGCACAGCTAGGACTTGATCCAGGGCCCACTATAGTCAATGGACACATCAGTTGCAGAAGTGGGAAAAGGACCCAGGAGTCCTGACTCCCAATTCCCTGCTCCAACCTGTGGCTCACCTCATCTATCCAAACTCAAAGAACTGTGTGTGTACCTTAAGCTGTCTTACCCAAAGGCTCTCCACCATCCAAAGTTAAACAGCCCTTCTTTATGTGAAACCCGGTTTATCTGCATACGTTCTACACTCCTCAATTCTGTTCAGATAAGCAGAGTTCCAGCACGTTATGTTATCAGTTGTAAACAACGGTTCATAAAAATGAACTGAATGGGTGTCAGAAAGGCAGAATGGTGGTAACAATGTAAGCACTAGCCTAAATGGAAGCCTACAGAGCCATAAGGCTTTGAATGAAAAGGAAGGAATTGAAACAGTCCTTGTTTTAAGAGGATTTAAGAAAAAAAAACCAGAAAGACTATTCAGAAGGTCATTCTTTTTTCTACACCATCAGTTAGGAGGAGGAAATTGACTACCAGAAGCAGAACTAATAGCAAACCCAGAAAACAATTAGGATTGAGATTCAAACTTTCTAGAACTGCAGGCACAGTGAAAACTCAAAGCCAGGTTTCATTGCTCTAATAAGAGGGATTATTGAGCCAGGGAAACAGCTGTTAGAGCCAGATTTTGTTCAGGCTAGAGTCAGACTTTAAAATCAGATGAGACCACCAAATCTAGTCTGATCTCCTGTGTATCACAGGCCAGAGGATGAAGAGAGGTGTGGTTTGGATGGCTTACATAATTTGGGAGCAATTGCCATGAAACTCCAGCCTGAAATGGTGTCTATTGCACCAGATCAGCTCATTTGGCAAAAGGTGAAGCAGGGACTCTCTCATGATTAGCAGATGGGTCTACTTGGAACGGAATCTTGCAAGAACCCCCTATCTTGGGAGATTCCTTAATTTTAAATAAAGAAGGATTAGAACGGCCTTTTGTTCTCTCCTGGAAATAAGGCCAGAACAGCAAGTGGAAATCCAGAGATCAGGATTTAAATACCCCTTCCTGAAACTTGGAGGAGTTCAGATTGGAAGTCCCTAATTAAGCAGAGCCTTGTATGAAATTCAACTGTTCCAGTCTGCAGGATTCTCTAACCATCCCCTGATTTTGATTCATTCAGCATTTGAATCCCCTCTTCTCCTGAGTCTTGGGTCAAAACAAATCCCAAACCTAAACCAACACTCAACTTAAGCCAGCTAGCCTTAGGTCAAACCCATCAAAACTCTCACCAGTAGCCATTCAATGCCTCTTGCTTGTTCATAACCCTGGGTGAGCTTGGTCTTCAATGAACACACAAGTCAGAGAAGCCGGGAACATTGCAAATCGGTGCCTCATTATGAACATTTAGCTGCCAGCTTGAAACCAGAGCTACGTTGCACCTGCTTTGGAACTCTCTCTCCCTGTTTATCTGAAAGCTCCCCAAACAGGATTACTTAGAAGGCATGTTGCAAAGAGCATCTTTTCCCCCCAGCCGCTGGAAAATTGAGCAGAGTTGGAAAGCTGGAGAATTGTTAGAGAGGGGGAAATTTGAGCTTTTAACTCATCTGTCTTGGGGGGACAGGTTCTATCTAATTGTATGGTGCTGCATTACTTGCCATGTTCTTTCAACTTCCATTAAGGGTACTCTGAGTTTATGTATGGATGCGCCTTAAACCACCACTGAAAATAAATCCCCAAAGTCAGATCTAAACTAAGCCACAATCCAAAAAGCTATCCCAATTCAGGGCAGCACTGATGCATCGAAATGGAAGGCTATAAGAGACCTCAAGAGGTCAATTAGCTTAGTCTCTTGCACTGAGGTAGGACCAAATATATCTAGACAATCCCTGACAGGTGTTTGTCTAACCTGTTCCTAACCTCCCATGATGGGCATTCCACAGCCTCCCTAAGTAACTGATCCCAGTGCTCATCTATCCTTAGATAGAGAACATTTTTCCTAATAGCCAATCTAAATCTCCCTTCCTGCAAATTAAGACAATTACTTCTTGTCCCACCCCCAGTGGGCATGGAGAACAATTGATCATTGTGCTCTTTACGTGGAAGGCTGTTTTATTTGAAGCCTTATCACAGTTCCTCCACCTCTGTCTTCTTTTCCAGACTAAACTGGCCCAATTCTTTCAGCCTTGCCCCATAGGTCATGTTTTCTAAACCTCTTAGTTTTGTTGCATGTGCCCAAGTTGCACCGAAGTCCCTGAGAGCTTAGAATTAAGTATGTGCTTTACTGAATTGGTCCCTACCTCCCCCCTTTAGAGCAACACCTTGATGAAAATATACCAAAGGAGACTGCATAAGCTTAGCACTGTTCTAATTCTCAACCTTCTTGTTATCCACATGAACTCCCAGTCCCTCTTGGTAACCTGAGGATGTAAATACTCCTCATCAAGGATTCTGAATGACAGATCTGCCAGGGACTCCATTACCTTAGGCCACACGTTCCTTTTTCTTGGTCTCATTAAAGGAGGACTTTTCCACTTCCCTCCACAAGTTAGGTTTTTATTCTCTCCACATCTGAAAGTTTATGTTCACGAGCCATATACCCCCTGGATTCAGACAGTCTGTGATAGCTTGAGGTCAGCAATTCACACAAGCGAGGCCTGGCAGCTGAGTAAATATGGTTTTAAGTTACCTAGAACAAACCACGGCTGACATACGTGTCCACGCAGCACCAAGGGTGGTGAATTTAGGTGCGTGCAACATGGTAGCTGTAATGCAATCTACTGTGGCATCATGACTCTTTCCCATACAGAGTCACCTAGATGGGACTTCAGCATTATATACAAAAGCCATGTTTTTCAAAGACGCCTAATGGGCTATTGAATTCAAATGAGATGTGGTTCCTAACACCCTTCATCTCCTTGGAAAAACCTTCAGCTTTCCCTTGACAGAGGCTGGATTCTACAACATGAAACCCTCACCACTAGTTGCTAGCTGGGATTGAACCCAGGACCCACGACTTCAAAAGGGACAAGTCTCTGCAAGTTGAGCCAAAGCAGTAATTTCACTTTTGTTTCTGGCTCTGAAGAGGTCAGTCTTTGCTGATGACCTGCCGTAAGGAGATGCCATAGATACATGGCCAATAGGGATGCACTGAGACCATCGCTCAGATGGTAAAACCATCAGAGCACACATCCTAATCTAGATGTGAACTAGGGTAGCCCAGCTTCCTCCACACTAACCCATTTGAGGGCAGTAGGAAGAATCCCACATGTTAAGATGACTTAGCACTCGCTGGTGGTGCAAAGAGGTTTGCATCCATTTATCACACTTTCCATTTCAAGTGAGTGCAGATGAACACCCCCAGCCAACATTTATCGATTGATGGGAGACCCTGCACAAAACGCACATGCACTGGGCTTGAGGCCCAAAGCAGCTCCTCAGGACTGTCCTGCTCTAGAAAGTTAGGTCAGCCTAGCTATGCTGCTCAGGGGCGCGGGGAAAAAAAACAACCCCCCCCCCCCCCCCAAGAGACATAGTAAAGCTGAACTAAGCCGCAACACAGACAGCGCTAAGTTGACGGAAGAAGTCTTCTGTTGACCTAACTACTGCCTCTTGGAGAGGTAGATCGATTACGGAATGGAAGAACTTCTCCCGTTGCTGCACCAAGTGTCTGCAGTACAGTGGGGAAGCTGCAGTGTTCCCAGTGCAGACATAGGCTCAGAGGCATAACTAACTAGAAGGGTTCTGCCACCACCACAGAGTATGTCTCCCTTGCAGCCAACGACTATTAAAACCGCCAAGCTAACTTTAAACTGCCACTGAGACTCAAACACAACCACCATGCAGAAATCGCGCACGCCATTGCAGAAAGCCTTCAGTGTAAACTGCAGGAAACCACTTGCTGGCCTGAGCTATCTTCCTATTGCATTTCTTTTCAAGTCTAATTCACATGAGAAAAAGAAAGAGGAATCAGGTTTGATTTTCAAGAGAAAATAAATGGCTTAGGAGCCTGCGTCTCAGTGCCTTTCAGTGGGGCTGTGGTGGTTTTGAAAAACTGGGACTGTCCGCTAAACCAACAGAGCTGCCTCTTTGGGATGGCAGGAGAAGATAAAGAGGTGATGGTTGATAAGAGGTGGAGGGAGAGGTAGTGGACTGGGGTCGTGAGAAGAAGCAGAGCAACGTAGGGGAGGAGGAAACCAGTAAGAAACATGGTGGGAGTAAAGCAAGATGGGATAAATTATTTTTCTGAACACAGACGCAGGAAAGCGTATCACCTTTATCATCTATTGGCCAGTGTATTGTATGTTCCCTTCTGTGACAGATCCATGGAGAATGAGTCTATTGCAGCCCCAGGCTCCCATGCGGAGAACTGTAACAGACCCATCTCCTCCGTGGATCAAGCACAGATGGGGATTGAGTAATACACGGTCAACAATGGGCTATTTCTGCCCCAATAGTTGGCTCCCTTTGGGTCAGCCCATTCACAACCCTAGCATTTACAGGTCCAACCTAGCCAACCTTCTGCCAAGCCAAGTCAGAGGCATTGCTAGTTGGCTATGGACAGGACCTTCTGCAACTGGCTTAGTAAGCCAGACTGCCATGCAGGAAAGCGAGTCAGGGCTCAGCTCAGGAGCTTGTTGAGTCCCAAGCAGGTCCTGCCATGGCTTAGCTGCACCCAGGTTCCACACGAGAAAACCTATTTCAGGAACAACCACAGCAGGTGGGGATTGTGGAACAGTTCTGAGAAGAGATTCTCACATGCTCATCATGTGGAGTCCCAGAGGAGACAGACTCCAAACCCTTTTTTTTAAATAAGAGATCAAGAAACACTAGCCTTTGAACAACCTTACATGAGTAATAGTGATGCAGTCCATGTTACACCCGTCAGAGGGAAATCTTGCAAGCAGTGATGGGTTTGGAAAGATCTCCCCAACCTTCCCTGTGGAATCATCTACTTCCTGGAACAAATGCAAGACCAAAACCTTTTTGGAAGTGGTCTTGGTACATTCTACTGCCTCTGCACCAGTTCTGCTCTGAATTTGGGCCCATATTGGCTAGCAAATTTTGCTGGGAATCTTGTTATTAACTCTCATGCAGCATGGAGGATTTTTAAGGATCCTTGGCATTCTTCCCAAGACTGCACCATTGCCAGACAATTGCTGCTTTCTACCCCAGAGGAGGCTGCATTTCAGTGTTGCTGTGTGCAAGGAGTTGGGATCCTTGGAAGCAATGGTTGCTGTAAAAGTATAGCAGATTAATAATATCTGCAGCTCAAGCAACAGGGAGGAAAACTCTCTCATTCTTACTTCATGTTTCACTGACTTTTGTTAAGGGTAACTTATTAAAACAGTAGCCCATCTATTTGAACTTGTGTGATGTAGGGTGAATTTGAGCAGATCACCACCATTCAGGCCTCAGAGTCCAGTCAAAATCCCACTGAAATCAGCAGGGCCAACATGCACAAAGGTATTTAGGCTCTTAACTGCTGTTGATTTAAATGGGAGTTAGGAGCCAAAAAACCTCTGGGGATTCTGGGCCCAGAAATCTTTCAACTGACTTCAATCGAAGTTGGACCAGACCTTGTGTCTCCAGTTCAAGATGAAGATGCAGATACCATCTAAAAACAGGATCATTCCAGCATGTTTACTGTTCCCATGTAAAGCAACATGATATTAACATCCTGTCCTTTTAATTATAAGCAAACAACCCCTCATTAAATCTGCCCTGCAATAAATTAAGAGACTGAGTGGCACTTCTACCTCTTAGCAATCCATCAAAGACCATCCCTGCAAGCAAGGAGTGGCTGAGCAAATAACCCAGAAAGGGATTGAAGCTAAGTGTCTGTTAGATTTAAGACCCAAGGACCTACAGATTAATAAAAACATAAAGCAAGATACTACTCATTTGAAAGTGCATTGTTCAGTTATGTATTAGTGTACACAGCAGTAAGTGAAAGAAACCAGTTTCAGGCATTCATACAGAGGTGTGTTAGGGATTTATTTTCAGTTACTAAGTTTAATTAAATAGTAGAATTGTTGACACTACAAAATTGTTCCCTTCCATAAGCATTAATTGAGAAAGTGAAAAATATAGAAGACAAGGATTACAGCAGAGTTGAGACAAAGTCTCCCAAGGATCTGTAGTGGTCCCAGTACTATACAACATATTCCTAAATCATCTGGAAAAAGCGATAAAAAATGAGGTGGCAAAGTTAGCAGATGATACAAAATTACTCAAGATAGTTAAATCCAAAGTAGAATGTGAAAAGTTACATAGGGATCTCACAGAACTGAGGGACTGGGCAACAAAATAGCAGATGAAATTCAGGGTTGATAAAGTGCAAAGTAATGTACTATGGAAAACAATCCCAATTATACATACAAGATGATGGGGTCTAAATTATCTGTTATGACTCAAGAAAGATCTTGGAGGAGTCGTGGATAGTTTTCTGGAAACATCTGCTCAATGTACAGCAGTCCAAAAAAAACAACACAAAAAAAACAACCCACACAACTAACTATGTTAGGAACCACTAGGAAAGGGATACATAAGACAGAAAACATCATAATGCCACTACATAAATCCATGGTGCATCCACACCTTGACCACTACCTGGTGTTCCGGTTGCCCCACCTCAAAAGAGGTATTAGAATTGAAAAAGGTACAGCTTCCACATGAGGAGAGAGACCGGGCTGTTCAACTAGGAAGAGAGATTATTAAGGGGAGATATGGTAGAGGTCTATAAAAGCCATGAATGGTGTAGAGAAAAAAAAACAACAACAACAACAACAACTAAGGAAATGTTAGTTACCCCTTCAAACTCCACAAAGCAGGGGTCACCCAATCAAATTAATAGACAGCAGGTTTAAATGCAAACGCAAGAAATACTTCTTCACACAATGCACAGTCCACTTGTAGAACTCATTGCCAGGGGATGTTGTGCAAGAACAGAAGTATAACTGGGCTCAAAAAAGAATTAGATAAAGTTCAGGGAAGGTAACCATCTTGGCTAATAGCCACTGATGGACTTATGAATGCAACCCCGTGCTCTAAGTGTTAATAAACATCTGACTGCCAGAAGCTGGGAGTGTATGACAGGGGATGGATCACTCGATTCCACTGCTCTGTTCATCCCCTCTGAAGCATCTAGCACCAGCTACTGTCAGAAGACACGATACTGGGCTAGATGGACCATGGGTCTGACCCAATATGGCCATTCTTCTGTTCCTAAGTTAAAGTTACAGAAGGTATAGCAAGTCAATTTTGAAGAGGTAGGTTTGGGACTTGAAAGCGTACATCTTCTTTCATTCCTTGTACATGGCCAGACTAGAGTAAAGGATCCTAAGTCTTTAGTTTAAGTGAGAAACTGGCCTCTTGTGTTTTATATTGTGTTGAGTTATTTCCATGTGAACATGATGTTAGCATATTTAATTTTAAATTTTAATTTTAAAATGTTGCTTATGATGGTTGAGATTTTGTAAACCAAGCAACTTCCCTGGGAATTGTGTGGCTAAATAATTCCTCCCTAGCTTTGAAAAACCTCAACTAAAAGCACATTGTGTACTGGAGTGGAATCAGATTGGCTCTTCAGTTGTAATGATCATTCCAATCTATGATAGCAAACGTGTCCATCACTGTAGTATTGTGGCAAGAAAAACAACCCATCTTTTAAAAGTAATGTTTGCACTCCTTACTCACAAATGGGGGTGGGGGGGGGGGAGAGGGGAAGCCAGCAGAGGTGTCAATTCTAAGGATGAGACTGGAAGTCAATGCCTCATTCTCTAAAGATGCTCAAGGTCTTTCTGAATTCACTCAGCACCAGATAAAGTATGTCACAGCTTATGCCAATTACAGATCTGATCCAATGTCTGTTGAGGTCAAATGCCCCCATTAACTTCAGTACATGTTGGGTCAGGCCCAATAACCCAGCTGTCCTGCCACAGCACAAACTTTTTTTTTTTTAAATAGAATTTACTCTTTTCTTCAAAGATGGAGATTTTGCTTCATGCCCATTCGCCATGGGTCTGAACGTAGCAGCTATCTACTTACCATAGCTTTCCCAATTCTCACAGAAATTTGGGATAAGGAGGTAAACGCAAAGCAGCAGAAAGCGAGCTAGAGTTCTGGGTGTCCCATGACTGACAACAGCACCTTTGCCAATTTCACCGCAACAGCACAAGTGTTAGAATGAAACAACAATGTGCTGCATCAGCACAAATTCCTACACGATCTGGATCCTGGAAGCCAGGGGGAGCTTTTGTAGGGTCTTCAGCACAGCGCCGAGAACTGCCTCTGTGGGCCTGATTCTGCTGCCATTGAAGAACTTTGGGCCAGACCCTCTAATAACATAGTTCAGCAAGCTCCATTGACTTTACACAAGTGGCAGGCAGTGCTCTTGCTCATGATTTTAAATAGGATGAATATTTATTCAAAAAGCTGCCTGAAGGACGTAGGCTTCAGACTGTGGAGTGTGCTCCCACCCCCCTCAAAAGGAGGTCTTTACTCAGATGCTATGAACTAGTTAGGTTCGAAAGCTAATTGGAAAAATTAAGCTATTTGGCCTTAATGAATACTCTTTGTGGACACATTTTATATTAAAGGTAACCAAAACAGTTAATAAAATTGTTGTAGCATTCAATAGGTTGCTTATAACTGTGTGCTTATAAATACTTACAAGACATCATCTGAAGGCGTTATAAGCATCTATAGCACTTACATCAATTAACATCTATTAACCCTTTATAAACATATCCTTAATATATTGTGTGCCCTTTTTATTTAACATTTCAATGGCCACATAAAATGCACATCACTAAAGAGGTGGAAAATAAAATTTAAGGCACCATGTAAACTATCAACACAGTACCGTAACTCTTGCTTATTTGAACATGAGCAAGTTTTTGGTAATGCTATAAGAATACAGCTGACAGTAGCATTTTGGAGACTGCTTAGCTGATTGAAATCAGACTAGAATAAATTCTATGAATTTCAGTCAACAATTCAAATTGTAGCACCCAAAACTTATTATGCACACAAACATGGTTCTCAGCCTCTCCTGCAGAGGCATGTAAACTTGCATTACAAGGCTCTTTTGGCAGACAAAGGAACAAACAGCACTTTTCACAAGAGCAGAGGTGTGGAAGCCTCTATCACAACCAGACTGTGATGTGAAGAATGACATTCTGCCTGCCTGACGTTCCCCAGAGAACTCAAATACTTCGGATAAAATACCCTGGTAAACAAACAGTTCAAGTTCCCTTTGAAACAGCCTCTTTCCATAGCTTAGCTAGGGCTCCCACATGCAAGATTTTGAGCAGGGGGTAGGACTAGATAACCAGCTGAGGTTCCTTCCAACCCTAATCTTTTAAGATGCTCACTACCCTGAATTTCCTATTTAAATCAGGGGAAACTGACGGTGTTCAGGACCACACAAAACGGAGCTCTAGTTGAATTCAGGCACGGGATGGAATATTGTTTTCCCAATTAGGATTATAGGTAAAATATTAGTTCCGAGTGGTCTTGGCTATTCAATTAAATTGCCAGCACCTCTCTGAAGTTCCATTGCTCCACACATACCAGCAGGGTGGTCCACCAGAACCACGGCTCTGACATGCAGCCTTCATATCTGTAAGGACAATTCTGCTAATAATGCACTGGGGTGAAGGGAGATTTATTTAACTCCGATTTTCTTTTTAACTTCTGTTCTATTTTTATTTTCAAGCTCCAGAGAACATAGCCCCATTTACAGCAGCTGTAATTATGAATGATAAATGAATGCTAACACATTTATGAAGGTGCACATGCAATTCCTGGCCACCACAAGCAAAGCCAATACATGAGAGCATGCTGTGGACTGAAGGAGCACACACAGCATGGTGGACAGACAATGACTATGGATGGAGGGGGTTACAGTCTCATTGGTCTGAATCAAGCCCTTTTATGTGAAACAGAAAATGTCACAGTCCCTTTTAACAAAAGATAAAAGCAACAGTTTCTCTGGCTAGAAAAATTCAGACCAATAAAATATTGTAGCAATGAAAGTCTTAAGACCACCACTCTTTCCTCCTCTTCCACTTTTAAAGGAAGTGGCCATCCATTAGATGACCATCCTTGCTACAAAAGCTACCACAATCTAACTAGCACTACCAGTCACCTGGTCTGAACTTCCATCTTTATGCAATGTACCTTATAAAGCAGAAATCCCAGATAACCACCTGAGAGAGGTGGGACTCTACAAAGGGCAGGCTTTCATTCAAAAGTGCTGAGCATATGCAGCTCACGTTGAAGCCAAGAGGAGTTGCCAGTGATCAGCACCTCTGAAAAACCACCAAACCACAATTTGACAGACGGGATCAGACCGCTGGCCCATTCAGTCAATACTTCATTCTCCAGAAGAAAGCAAAAAAGATGGCCTCAGCATGCACTCAGAATTTGAAATGAGCTTGGTTTAAGTTTAGTACTCTAGAAAATGGCTTTCAGCCTCAAAAACAGCAGTCCTGATATATCTCTCTCTCTCAAGCCTGTGTAAAGTAGTAGTAACTCCATTACTACCAAACACCACTTTAAGTGAGAGGGGAAAAAAAAAAAAAAAAAAAAAAAAAAAATCAGGCCCCACTTTTACCACTTGGCTAATTTAAAAAAAACAAACACCCAAAGCCAAAGGTACATTCTGTGCAGATGCAGCTCTCCAAAGTCCAAAAGCTGCACTCAGGGCTGGCCTGCCCTTAGGGAAGATTCCCAGCGTACTTAGTGCACAGATGTGGCTTCAACTGCAAAGATTTTGCACTGATAGAGGGACACCGGTGCAACAATCTTTCCTGTAGGCAAAGTCTCAATTACACAAAAGTAAAACCCAAAGGTGCTGGAATTACTCTGCCACTGAAAAGCGATATCAAAATCCAACAGCAGGTGTAGGCTACTGAACCCGAGTTTCCTCACTGATCTCAACAGAGTTCTTCACAATTTACTTCCATACACTGATGAGGATGTAAGAACTCAACACAGCTAAGTAAACAGAGGCAATGTCTGTACAGCACTTAGCGTCATTGGGGGTCTGGTTCACAACTAGGACTCTTGAGTGCTAGGGTAATATAAATTAGAAGTAACGACTCTCTCCGTGGCAGAGCAAGGAAGTTACTTCAACTCCAGAAAAGCAGTTTTTCAAAGAAAAAAAAAAGTAGTAAACAGTAGCAGCTCCTTGAAATGTTCTGCCCAGTGTGAAATCAGCAAGATTTCCATGACAATGCCTTCCCTGCAGCAGCCAAGGAGCATCAAAGTGTACAAACTCACTAAGGGGGGAAGTCAACAAATGCACTCAGCCCAGAGCTCGGTTTCCAGTCTTTTGGGATTTCTATGCACATATAACTACACGCAGCCTTCAAAGACCTGAAGCAGAGGACAGCAGGTGCCATAGCTCTAAAAACATTTGAGACACACACTCTGCTCAGGAGATAGTTGCTGGTACAGAGACTTACCCACTGGATAAACTTTAACTTCAATGTTTTTTAGTCATTTAGGGACCAATTTGCCAGTGCTTTTCTTCACATTTTCACCTTCTGTACACAAATAACTGAACTCTCACCCTCGGTAAGGCTGGGCCCAGCCAAAGAACACAGACCTAGCTATTCAAATACAACTCCTTGCCCTCTTCAGCAATGTAACATGGAAACCAGCCATGCACAGAGTTCCCACCGACTACAGTGGGAGCTAGAACATCCAATTCTACTCAGAGTTTTTAATACAGCGTAACTCCACTGATTTAAAACAGAGTTAATCTCAATCGACTCTAGTCAAACAAGAACAGAAGCAGGCTTCAGTGATTTCTTTTGGAACTCTTGCGCAGTTTAAACACTCATGTGGTTAAGCCTTTACTGGATTGGGACCTTAATACTCCACTTTTCACAGGAGCTTTCTTTCAGCTACAAGGGAAATAAACGTATATTTTCCCACTACACGTGAGAAACATACGTTTCAATTCAACCTGTAACCAACTCTCTTTTGGGGCACCTGCCCCCCCCACTTTGTGTCATGGTCTTGCTTTAATTCTCTAGCCGTTGCCCAGCACTAGTTATACACCTGTTCACATTTTAAACTAATATTGCTAATCCTCTAGTGCAAACCAGACCCAATCAAGAGCAAACACAAGAGTGACAAGCTGCGTAATAGGCAAGCAACAGATACCTAAAGGCATTCTCAGTCAACTGCTTGTTGACAAACACAAACTCCAGAGGAAAAAATCACCAGGGTGCTGGATCTCTCTCTCTCACACACACACACACACAAGTGACATTGCAACCGTGTTGTCCAGCCCCCAGAACACAAACCTCATCAGAAAACAACAGAAAGAAGACTCTTAAAAGCCAGCCAAGAGACACATTGCGAATGCGGCTCTGTCTGAGGAGTCGGGGAGTGGGGGCGGGAAAGAGGCACGACGACGAAAATGCAGCTGTGCTGACAAAAGTTAGCTCCTAGCGAGGGGGTGATTAGCAAGCCCCATATTCCCTCTCTCAGAAATGCTGGGGTTTCTGCAGGGGTGGGAGGAGAAGACCCACAAACGAGAACACCCCAAAAGCTTGGGGCCTCCCCACGCACAGGCCGGTTTGAATTCTCTCCTCCTGCCTATATAATTAACCCCCCTAAATCGCCTCCCCAACTCACACCTTTCTTAAAGGAGCAGCAGGGGAATAGGCGGGGGGGGGGTCGGAGAAGGAAGCCGAAGCGCGTGTTTATGGCTCCCTGCAGGACCCCAGCAGGTCACCTGAGAACGGGGATCGGTACCGAAACGAACGGCGGGAGAGGGGGCCAGAGAGGAGGCGGAGGGGCAGTGCCAGGGGGAAGGGAAGGGGTGAGAGGGCAGTGGAGGCCCGGAGAGGAAAAGAGACGGGGGAGGGGGGGGGGAGGACACAAAAAGGCACCGGGAGGGCGAAGAGGGGCAGAGGGGACCGCGCAGCCCAGCCGGGTCGACCTACCCAGAGCGAGCGCTGCAAGCTCCCCGGCCGAGCGGACCATCTTGCGGGCGTCCCCCAGCTCCGGCTGCCTGCTGCGCGCCCGCTCAGGTTCCTCTGCTGGCTCCCGGCCCGGCCGGGCCCCGCGGGAGGTGGGCAGGGCTCCCGAGCCGCCCGCCCGCCCGCTCTGCCGCCAGGCGGAAAGGGAGGCGGCTCGCTTCACCTTCCAGCCGCTGGGACCCGCGCGGAGCCGACCATCGCCCTCCCGCCCCCTGCGAGCGGGGAGTCCCCGCGAGGGGGCAGCCCGGGCCCAGCCGCCGGAGCTGGGGAGCGAGGAAGCCGCGCACGGGGCGCCTCCGCCGGGGGAGCCCCAGCCCAGCAGCCCCTCAAGCCGGGGAGCGCAGCGACGTGCTAGCCCGTCCCGTCGCCGCTTGGCCACAGCACGTGGGGCGCCCTCCGCCCGTGGAGCTTTTTATTGGGCAGCTGGGCTCGGTTTCTCAGTGGCTCCCACCCACGGCCCCTGCGCCCATTGCCCCATAGGAGCAGCGAGCTGCCCGGACGGGGCGGGAGGGGCCGGGGCCGTGCCTTTAGGCTCCGCCGGGCAGCCCCGGAGGGAATCGATCCCTCTCCCCGGGTCTCCCTCTGAAGCCGGCAGTGAACTGTAGGCGGCAGGAGAGGGGCAGAGAAACGTCCCTTCTTCCTCGCCTCCTCCTCTCCCCTGGCCGCCGGGCCTGTCTGGACATGAGCAGCCTCTCAGCACCTTCCCTGTCGACCCCTGCAGGTTTATTGCCCGGCCCCGGGAGAGGTTTTTGCCTCGAAGGGCCTGGCGTCCACACACAAACCGGCCTGTGGCCCACCCTCCCGGTGAGCCAGCTCACTTGGGGAGAGGGTTTACCCGCAGTTCACCCGAGGCATCCTACATTTGGAGAATTGGAAGGGTGGGCGACTTGCGAGCCCTACGGCCGTTGCCAGTAAGGCTGACCTCTTCGGATGTGCACGAATAAAAATGTAAAAATTGGGTTTTAAATTGTTGGGGTTTTTTTTTTTTAACCATTAACATAGAAATGAAGACAAATCTAGAGTCAGGATCAGTACCTCCACCTTGAAATATCATTCAAAGAACATAACAATCAGTTGAATACCCATGTATTAGCAAACTCATCACAGTAGTAATGATAATGTATGCATTTTGTTTGCTGCTCATTGCCAATGGCATTGAAGAGGGAGAGTTTCAAAACTGGCCCGTCTGATTGTCCCAATCTCTGCCAAGTATTCTTCATCTTAGAATGTCTTCCGTTTCTGCAGTGCCTTTCATCCCGAATGACCCCAGAGCGCTTCACAGCAACATACGTGCAGGGGTGGCTGACCTGCAGCCACTTCTGGCAACCAGCGGCCACATAACAGTGCGCAGGTGGGGTGGGGGGGAATTTGTAATATAGGATTTATTTCCTTTGTCTGTTAGACAGTAGGGTCTTTGGAACAGGGGCAGTCTCCTACTACCCAATGTGCAGCCCCTAGTGCAACCGGACCTTCACCTTGGCTGGGCTTCCAGGCACTACTGTAATACAAATATATAGTAATGATGCTGAGATGTAAGCTTATGCTTCTAAGGTGGCTAAAGTGTTTCAAAGCCAAAGAGCTGCCACAGCTCTAATTACAAACCGTCGCTTCAGATACTGAATCTGTTGACTGTAAATAGGAAATGCAACGTGAGCCTGGCTCAGGAAAGCATGAGTTACTGGGAAGCTCTCATTCAGCTTTGCTAAGAACTCTTCCAAATCAAATTCCTTTAGAATACAAAGCCATACTGAAAGGGCTTTGCCATCTGGGCTGCGGTTAGTTTGCAGGAGGTGGTGGCCAGGAGGAAACCAGGGAGCAGCCCTTCCTTTCGTGTATCTGTATGTATCACTGACAGACCCAGATTGCATCATGAGCCACAAGAACATTCTTTCACTTAGGGTTGGCCGAATGACTACGCCCCTTCCTCTCAGAGGCAGCTCTTACCCTGGTGATCCGTGCCTTTGTTACCTCTAATGCAATGGGCTGTGGCTGGCCCTAACTATGAAAGCCACCTGGAAGCTCGGATTTAGGCCAGAAAGCAGCTGCATTCCTTCTGTGTCAGGCAGGTTGGCAAAAGTATGGCATTTCACAGCTTATAAGGCCAGAAGGGACCATTGCGATCACTGAGGTCTGGTCTACACCCCTGAGCGACATAGTTACACTGATCTAACCATCCGTGTAGACAGCACTATGTCTGTGGAAATTTCTCCAGCCATCGTAACTACTGCCTCTCCAGGAGCTGGATTAACGACACCGGCAGGAGAGCTGTCTCCTGTCAGCTTGTCTTCCTTAAAGTGCTACAGCGGCGCAGCTACATCAGTCCAACCATGCCAAGGCAGCATTTTAAGTGTAGATGTGTCCCTAGCCTAATCTCGGATATAAAACAGGCCCTAGGATTCCCTGAATTAATTATTCTTTAAATTAGAGCATAGCCTTTAGAAAAACTTCCCTTCTGGCTTTAAAAATGGCAGTGATGGAGGAGCCTCTAGTTGTCGGTACGTTATTTCAATGGTTAATGACCCTCGTGGTTAAAAAATTGTTTAAACTTGTCCAGCTTCAAATTCCAGCCCTTGGATCTTGTTGCACCATTGTATGCTGGCTCGATGAGCCATCTAGCAGCAATACATCCTTCACCTTTTTGTTTTCTGCAGTCTGACAGCTGGGTGGAATTCGTGACATACAAAGCTCTGAACTGCATAGACCCGAGTTACCTTTAAAACTTGCCTCCCTACCAAGTAGACTGGGTTTGTCTAGCATTTTATATACAAGTCAGCTGGATTCTGTGAAGCAGAGTAAATAGCAAATCCAGCACGGGACAAATTCAGCCTGCAGGTTATACTAAATTTCAGCAGTGAAGTCCATTTGGAAAGCTTACTGGATGGAGAGGCTGTAGAAGTGCAAAGAGGCTGCAACTTCCCCTCAGTTAGCGAGCCCTGTAAGCTGCCTGCATTACCCCCAGACTGGATGGTGCTGGCTAAAAAAAGGACATACCCAGAGTGGTGAGGGGATGCACTGATTCAGCAGCCAGTGGCAGTCTGGGATGTATCTTAGCACTACTCCAGTGATGTAGTGGTAAAAAAAGAAGTGGGTAAACTAACCTAACCTAACTTCCACATCCCCAGTGAGAAGTGGATAAACTCTATTTACATGCCATTACAATCAACTACAGTACTTCACTGCTCTAACAGCAATGGTGGTAACTGCTTCCCATCTTCCATCCCCCTTGAGGGTGAATTCTCCTCTGGGGTGCCATGCTGGCCTCTCTCACCTTGTATGAATCCAGCTCCTCCTTTAGGGCACTGAGAAATCTCCGTTCCATGTTATTGCCAACTACTACAATTTTCTTACGAGTCTTGTGATGATATTTCGTGTTTTTCTTAATGCCTCAGCCCCTAAAGTCATGTGATTACAAAAGCTGCTCATCTTTTATGTCAATAAAGAATAAAGAGTGTTTCTAGGTCTCTGGGCTAGGCAGAAAAGCCAGGAAATGGGAACCCTAAAGTCTCAGAAACTAGATGGCAAATCATCCTCCCTCCCCCCAATTTATTTTTGAAATCTCATGATTTTGGGGGCCTGACTCAGAATTCTGGAATGTCAGGGGCTGGTCTTATGGCTTCTAGGAGCAAGAATCTGCTTTCCAAGCCCTAGGCCACCTTTTGTTTTTTTAAATGTCATCAGTACATTGCCATGCTCCATTTAGTAAACCCCCCCAAGTCACCGAGAGACTTGTGACCGGTGGGTGACTGTGAAGGCTAGTGAGCGAAAGGAAGCCCCAGCGGTGTCATGTTCTGTGTGGTCACATTGATAACAGCATGGCCATTATGCCACTGAGATCATTCCCTGGTGGTGCTGTGACATGAAATGTCTCCACACTGGATTGCCCAACAGATGCTTCACTTTTCAACCCCAGACTGACAATCCCAAAGAACCACGCTGGCAACATCACTTAGAATGCATGCAAACACAGTTCTGTTATTTCCCCCCTCGGTTTCCTTCCCACCCCCGGCTTCCACAAACATGCTGCTTGCCACACATTTACTTGCAAATCGAAGCTTCCTCCACTGTCATCACTGCCTCTTGGACTGATTCATTTGTGGAAAGAATTGCTGCCGTCTCAGAACCACTGAGCAATACTGAGTGAATCAGGGCAGATTAGCAAGGCTGTTTGGTGGGGCGGGCTAGGGGAGCTATCTTGATAACCAGCAGTGATGAGAAAAGCATCCCCCCCCCACCACCCCGCCATCCACAGCATGGGAATGATACAGTGAATGGGGCTTTAAAGTTTTGTGAAGCTAGCTGCAGTCTCCATGTGTGTAAATCATACAACTCATTTCTCACTCAGCACTTTTCATTTGCAGGTCCCAAGGTGCTTTACAAAAGGGCAGTATCAGTTACCCTACTTTATAGAAGGGGAAACTGAGGCACGGGGGGCAGCGGCAAGCTCTCGTCTAAGGCCACCCAGCAGGTTAATGACACCCCTGACCACCCAAATTCTCCATTTATTGAGCAGCAGGATAGCGGCTGTGCACATGCTATCCCGAGTAGCAGCGGAGTGGAGCTCAGTCTCCATGGCCTACACCCAGATCTGTGCGCTTTCTGTGATGACTGCCACGGTTGGAGATGGTGTTTCTGACAGCAACACATTCCTAAGAAAGTACTGACTTTGTGCAGGTCGGAATCTACACAGCTATCTGATGGCCTGAGTTTGGCTACGTACCACTCTGGGTTGCCTTTGAACCAGAGCCCAAGACTTTCAAGGCACTGCAGCCCATTACCTGAGCCGTCCTTGTAGTTTGTACGTTTAACTTGGATTTTTACTATTTCCTACTGTAATAAAACCACGGACAATGATTTACTTGTTCCCCCCAGCTCTTGGCAAGTCTTACTTGAAAGGCTAGAAGCATGCTCGGCTCTCTCCCCATCGACTTATGCCTTTGTCTGTATTTTGTTCAGTTTCTTAGAACAGCTACTTTGGAACAGGTAAGAGAAAAATCAAAGGGCAAGCGGCTGACTTAGCTCTAAGGTTTGTTCCATTTCAGAACTGACAAAATTGAGACCAAAAGTAACTGCTGTCATCTTGTTTAATAAGTCCAGGACTCTCCCCCCAGAGATTAAAACATAAAGAAGCCATTTTCTAATGATGAGATTTGTTATTTTTATCACAGTAGCACCTCCGGGCCCCAGTTGAGTTTTGGACCCCATTGTGCTAGCAGCTGTATGCACAGCTAGCAAGAGGAATTCCTTGCTTGGAAATGCATCAAATAGTTATAGCCAAAAAGGTGGCGGAAAAGTAGTTTTACCCCCATTTCAAAGATTGGGGAATGGGATATTGAAATGAATAGGAGCGTCTCCTTTGCTCTGTAGAGTTTTAGGGAGACCGTCATCTTGGTCCATTTCCCAAAAAGTAGCGATCGGGTGACAACTACTCTATTCCCAAAGTAAAGGGCTCACTACAGTCTTATGCTAATTACAGTCCCACTGCATTCCTCACTGCAGAATTCAAGATTCTGTCTACATTGCTCTCGGCTCACTCATATGCATGGATGCCCTAACAATTTAAACCAGATTAGAGGGGATTTACCAATGTGCAGGTAAGAGGGATATTCTTCTGCTTCTTAGCACATATGAAAAGATATCAAATTTGTGGCAGGGGGGTTGAGAATATGAGCTAAATGTTACCTATTTTGACTGTTCTCTTGGGATGGAATTCACCTATGTGCAGCACAAAGGCCTATGAACTGCTTAAATTCCACTTAAAGTCATATGAATGAAGTGATGCATTGCCAGTGGCCTGGCTCTCTCGGCACATGGGTGAATGTCACCCTTAGAAAGAGCCAGCCATCAAAGACAAACTGCTGCTCAATTTTCAAAACATCAGAACAGCCACGCCCGATCAGACCAACAGTCCTCTCTAGTCCGACAAGGGCCAGTGCCAGATGCTTCAGAGGGAATGAACAGAACAGGGCAATTATCGAGTGATCCGTCCCCCGTTGTCCAGTCCCAGATTCTGGCAGTCAGAAGTTTAGGAACACCCAAGTATGGGATTGCATCCCTGACCATCTTGGCTAATAGCCATCGATAAACCACCTATCCTCCACAAGACACAAATCCCTACAATCTGCGTTTAAAATGTTTTCATGTGGCAGTAAAAGAAAAAGTCCATCTATCCCCTCCACTGAAGCAGTATTTAACATGGGATCTGTGTGTTCTTGCCCAACATAAAAGACTCCAGCCATGTGTTTATTTTGGATTATAAACATGAAAATGAGGAAAAGCAAAAACACTGTCTTTTTCATTCCCCCCACCCTCCAAACAATTTTTTGCATAAAAACAAATTGAAGCCTGCTAGATTTTTGGCTTGCACCTTGAATAAAAATCAGTCTACAGTAACCAATGGAGTCTTAAGAAGTTCCCCTGTTTATTTTTTAATGTATGGTTTTAGGTTAAGTTAAATATTATGCCAAAGGTCAGGTTATGCACTAGCTGTGTTGCTGCATTGTCTATTTATGAGGACATATTTCCATTCCGTCGGCCTATTTGTATAGTGGCCTCTTTCCTTCAGAGATAAATACCTCAATGCTCAATGGATTGTGTAGCATTTTAACTCATGTCATCCCCATTAAACTGAGTGCAGTTCATGTAGCTAAAGCACTGAGCAATGCCCTAAAATGTATGGACTAGACGAGTCTTTGGACCACATTCATGCAGTGTAGCTCTCCCATCACTTTCAAGTTGCCTTTGAATGAATTGTCTGTCACATTTACTCTCCTCTGTACTGGATATCAAAGCACTGCAGATCATTCATAGAGCTTAAGGCCAGAAGGGACCATTATATCATGTAGTCTGATCTTCTGTATAACACAGGCTATAGAATTTCACCTGGTTACCTCTACTTGCAGTCAAACCTGTGTTTGACTTCAAGTACATCTGCCAGAAAGGCATCCAGTCTTGAGTTGAAGACAGACATCAAAAGGCAGAAAATCCACCACTTCCTTTGGAGGTTTGTTCCATGCTTAATCACCCTCACTATCAGAAACTGATGACTGAGTCTTTATTTGAATTTGTTCAGCTGCTATGCTGGACTAAAGAGCTTCTTAATACCCAGTATTGTCTTCCCATAAAAATGCTTAGACACTGTAATCAAGTCATCTCTCAATCATCTGTTTAATAAACTCAACAGATTAAGATCTTTACCTAGCTCACTGTACAGCATTTCTCCAGCCCGTCAATCATTTTTGTGGCTCTTCTCTGCACCCTCTCCAATTCTACAGAATCTTTTTTAAAACATGGACACCATAACTGGACACACCGTTCCAAAGTCAGTCTTACGGATGCCATATACGGAGGTAAAATCACCTAAGCCATCTCCAAATCAGTGGTCTACAGCTGGGAATCTGTTCTCTGGGCATAATTCACACTGGTGCAGAAGGCTCGCATACGGCCCCTATAAATAAACACCCAGATCCTTCAGGATATTTCGGCACCTAATTCTCATTGATATTTGGGAGTTAGGTGCCTAAATACTTTACAGGACCTGGGCCCAATAGCTTTTCATCTATAGATTCCCCAATTTAAAGCTGGCCTTATGTCAGTATTAACCACAAGTCGTGCATCATCACTTGAAAGCTTTTTGCTGGCCCTTGTTAAACGGGTCAGTTTTAGTCCCATATCTAATGAATGAATGTCAGCGGTGAGAGGAATTGGTCTGTGCATATACATGTCCTGCCCTCTGCTGGGTGGAGTCAGAACTGCCCAGCTGTGATTCATAGCTCCTATATGCTAACAGAGATGCTCCTTCTGCTCAGGGGTAGATTTTGTGCTTTCAGAGGAGGAAGATTTGAGTTCTAGCTGCTCTATTGCCACAAAGTGCTGAGGGGCCATGGTGCACATCCAGGAAGCCACAAGGAGATGGTGGGTTTTGTCACATCCTCTGAGAAACCACTCCAGTGGGGGCGATGTGGCAGACTCAACAGAGGGACCAAGGTCTGAATGGACCATGAAGATTGAAATCTCTTCCATCCTTAGCAGTGCCGGGTTGGTGGCACATTGTTGGGGCAGTGGGGTTGTGCTGCTGGAATCTTTCACTCACGCAACACAGGCTAGTGGGACACGCATACTACAGGGCCTTCCCCCCGAGACCCCTTTACATTGCTCTGACTCCCACTGCAGGGGCCTTTACACCAGCACAGTGGTGTCAAAGGGGCTGTGCACATGAAAATCAGACCCTGTGGCTAAACAGAGGCCTTCGGTCTCCAGTTAATCCAGCGCAGGGGAAAGGAATCAGGTCACAATGCTGGGCGAATGCTGGAGCTTTGTTTATCTGTCCTTGCCCTGCTTGGGTATCTGTCACTCACACAGCGCCGGCCTCCTTCCCCGGCTCCTGGTGAACATTGCTCACACAGCAAGCCAAGTCAGCCACGGGGCAGCCTGGGCGCTCGCTCTCCATGTGACGAGCTCCTGTACAGCAAACAAGAGCCCAGGCCTCCACGGTGAAAACATCCACTTAAGTCAGTTTGCACTGGGGGTGCTTGGCCCCTTGCAGGATTGGGTCCAGGGTTCCTAGATCTCAACATTGCAGTGGAAGCGCCCGTCCGCCCACTGAGCTGCATTAGCCTATGCCCAGAAAACATGAGCACAGCTGACCTACGGAAGGGATTGAACTGCACAGCACTGAGGAAAGTGGGAGAGAAAACATGCCTCCTCCTCTCTGAGGGCAGAGTGTTAACCAAGGGTTAAATGCCTCATGTTCTACCTGACCTGGTTCCAGCAGGAATGAGTCACCTGACCCACCTTCCCAGCATAAAAGGAAGGAGCCAGGAGGATATACTATGTGACTAAGACAGACTGGAATGGTAGGAATTAGTTCTGCCAGCTGGGCCTGGGCACCATTTCCTGTGCGGCAGGGAGTCCCAGCCCCTGCAGGTGGAACATGTCTGGGCATGCTCTGAGAACTTACTCAGCAGGCGTTGGGGTGGGGAGGAGGGAAACCCTTGAGACTGGAAAACCCTGGGCATTTCAGACAATCTCTGAGATCTTTTGGTGTGCTGCACTTGCTTTTTCAAAGACTAACAAACCACTTGGGAGTCAGATGGCATTTGCTTTTCTGCAGCAGTCTCCAAAAGGGTTGAGGTGCTTATTTTAGCTTTCTGACCCACTTGAGTCTACAAGATTGGGGCCACAACAGCACCCTAAGTATAGACAAAGCTTTAGACAACCTCAGACACACAGACACTACCCGCAGACTCATAGACACATGTAACTTACACAGATACTCTGAATTTGGTCCACAGCGTTTAATGGAGACTAATGATACGTCCACACGACAAAACAAAAAACAAAAAAACAAAAACACTGTGGCAGCTAGTTTGAGAGCCCGGCTCAATGGAGTCTGGCTCGCAGGGCTAAAAATAGCATTGTTCGCTTTCTGTCTGGGGCTGGAGCCCAAACCCTGAAACCTGGTGAAGCTTTGAAAGTCCAGTCGGAGCAGCAGCATCTACGCTGCTATTTTTAGCCCTGTAGCATGAGTCCTGCAAGCTCAAGTCAGTGGATCGGCACCCTCAGGCTCACCACCGTGTGGTTTTTCTTTTGCAGAGTAGGCGTACCCTTACAGAGGTCAATCTGGTATAATTCACATGTTGTCGGGGCCAGAAGAAGATACAGCAGCTTAGCTTCCTTTAGAATCGCTTTGTCCTTCCTTCAGCTGGCTCAAAATCATTCACTAACTTTCCAGGCCAGGAGCAGATTTTTTGCCCCTCCTTTATTCTATATCAATCATTTGCTTTGGGCTTGATCCTGTAAGATACTCAAGGTCCACTGATTTCACTTGGGACTGGCGGACACTCAGCCCTTCTCCAGATCAGGCCCTCTGTTATGCCACTGTATTGACCTTATTCTGCACTTCGTGATGAATTTCTCGGCTCTGAGAATTTCCCAAACAACTCACAGGTCAGTGGCCAGTGGCACAACTGCATTTTATGTAAGCCTCACAGATAATAAACTACCAGGGATGTTGTCAAGGTTGGCGGGACAAACATCTGACCTGCCTATTTGAAGCATCTGTTTGCAAAGTCCAAAAGGTGCTAGAAAGAAGACAAGATCCAGGGAGCTTTTGCCACGGTGCAGCTGCATTTCATTCAGGGTGCCTTTGAAGATCTCTTGTCCACAATTTTAAGGGATGAAAGTCACTGCAGTGCAGAGGCCCAGTACAAAGTCTGTGCACCACTTGAGGCCTCAAGATAAGAAAGAAAGTCACCCCATAAGACCTGAGAGAAGACCCAAGACTCTGGTGGAAACTTAGTCATGTGTTTTTTTCTATATACCACTTAGAAGCAGTTCAGCTTCTGTTTCACCACTGTGATCTTCTGGTTGAAGCTGCTGTCAGCACATTGATGCCAAAGGCAGGACTAGAGTGATGTAGCCATGAATCAGGATCTGCATGCTTTGGTTTCAGAAGCAGATACAGAGTTCTTTATTAGCACTGTAAAGCAAATAGGGTCGGCAGCGTTTTTGTTTGCAGTGGAATGGAGCACGGCCTCCCGAGATCAATGAAGAGCTTATTCAAAGCCGGAGCCAACCTAATGATATGCACCAAGTCGACTGTGAGTGCACTTTCATAGCACGGTGTGTTTTGCTGACGCACAGCACGGTCTGACCCTCTCGATGTCCCATGCCTGTGTTTTTAGAAATAGAACGGCAGTGAGCAGAGCTGGGAACAACATGCGAGTGCAAACATTTCAGTTGGAACTGATGGGGAAAGCTGGATTTTGTTTGCATGCTCACGTAACTCAGCAACACTGCATTGATTTTGCTCAAAGTTTCAAAACAAAATTCACTCTTGGGCTATGACCAAGCATGGAAAATTTCAGCCTGGAAGGAATCAGTTTGACAAAGTTAGGAGCAACTGATAACGATGCACACGAGAAAGGAAACTATATATACACGTACATTATTACGCTGCCTTTTCAATAGATAGAGGAGCGTTTATGGAGATCGATGGATCGATCGACAGACATCTACGGACAAGAGTCACATGGCAGTTACCAGTGAAATAGAGTCATTCTGGGCTGGAATGTACCATTTTAAACTGTGCAGCAATGCTATACAGCAGTTTAGGACAGGCCGTGGAGAAGAACATTGACTCCAGTTGATGTAACAGGAGGAATTGGGGCAGGGAGAATGGAGTAAAAACTCAGCTACAATTTGGACAGGGTACTGCTGCTAACATTTGAAGTTATTTCAATTGCTACAGTTATCTGAATCTTGGGTCTGCATCTCATCTGAATGGCACTCAAACCACCCTTTTGCCCCCAGTACCACCCTGGGGTACTTATTCATGCTGTTTATTTTGATAGACAGACCTACCAGCTAGCACCCTGAGGGCAAGACTGGGACCCAGGAATTCCAAACCCCCAATCCAGACTTTGACAGACTTAATTTCTTCACCTGTAAAATGAGGACAGCATCACCCATATCCAGATGTGCTGCAAAGCTTGAGCCAGCTTAATTTGCAGCAAGGGAGATTTAGGTAAGATATCAGGAAAAATGTTCTAAGTATAAAAATAGTTAAGCAAGGGAACCAGTTACCTAGGGAGGCTGTGGAGTCCCCATCATTGGAGATTTTTATAATAGGTGAGACAAACACCTGATAGGGATGGTCTAGGTATATTTAATCTTGCCTTAGGACAGGGAGATGGACCAGATGACCTCTTGAGGTCCTTTCCAGCCATCCATTTCTATGATTAGCAGTTAATGTTCATAAAGGGTTTTGAACATGAAAAGCGCTGAATATTATCATCAGATGTAATTGAAAAGGAAATTCCACATGTTTGGCTTATTACAGCATTAAGGGAAAAAAATCAAATCAGATCTTCCCAGTTGTCAATATTCCACATACCATGGTTACCCAAGACTTCATGGTAAGGAGGGATGACACTCAGGTGCATTTGTTTCTGGTCTTAAAAAAAAAAAAAAGGGCCAATGTCATACTTAAAAGAGAATTCTCCATAACTGTAGCAGTACGGGGGCTTGGACACACCTGTGCACAGGTCTGACATGCCATCCACCAGAAAGCGGTTTTAACACATATGCCCAAGCCTGTATATTACATCAAATAACAAGAGTCTGTGTCATCCACCTCATTGTACCTATTAGATCCTTTGACAAAAGTGATTATTTTCTCAACCCAACAGCTCGGTTGGGATGAAGGTGCAAATTCAACACTCTTCTTTTAGAACGTGCTAGGGTTAGGGGCAGCCAATAGCAATCGCCCCGCAAACTCGCGGTCCGGCTACATCAGAGGCAGTCATTTAAAACCACTGAAAAGAAACCCAGATCACAAAACTCTGCAGAGCATCACAAAAGAGGCCTGACGTCAATACACTGGGAGGCGAAAGGCTCCTGGCCAAGAGAAGGGAGGCTGTGTTTGAAAAATGACAATTTCTGTCTAGGAAATGTATGGTTCTGAAAGAAGCCCTTCTTCACGGGTTTCCAAGAGCCAGGGACCAGAACAAGAAAAGCCTTTGAATAGCTATGTAAACTATTCAGCAGGCTGCCAGCAAGACTGGAGCTGCCGAAGTCTAGCGGAAAAATCTATCTGCATGCTCAATTGGAAAGCTCAAAAACATCCTCAAGCGGTTGGAGAACTCAAGGTGCAACCTCCTGGGATGCTGTGTAAGGCTGGCCTTCCTTTACCTTAGGAAAGGAAAGTTTGGGTCCTAAGTAGACTTACACAGTGCCCCCACTTTTAATTAAAAAAAATGTTCTTTGGTGGTTTCACATACAGATCACAGGTGCGGGCAGCAGCAAGATACACATGCTGGGAATAGTTTAGGGCCCCAATTCAGGAAAGTACTAAGGTCAGTGGGAATGTGCATGAAGTTGAGCAGGTGGATATGGACTTTCCTGAATCGGGGCCTCTCAGCGTCCTCAGTGCCCAAGAGTTGAGTGTGGTGAGCTCTATACAAATTAAACTGTAGACAAGCAAAAACCAGGAGTAAGATCTACTTAGATTGTAAGATCTTTGGGTCAGGGACTGGCTTTTCTGTGGTGTGTTTTTTACAGTGCCTTCCACAATAGGGTACTGGTCTGTCACTGGGGCTCCTAGGCACATAATAAACAATAAAATCCTCTGCCAAAAGATAATTAATTCTGAGTAATACGTGTGTATGTGAGAGAGGGTATAGTACATATATAGGCTCTGATCCACCAAATCATGAGAGCAAAGCATGAGTTCTATTAAAGTGAACAGGACTACCCAGATCCTTAAAATTAAGCATAGATTCTTTTCTAGACTGAGGCCATAAAGACTAATTATGCATAGAGACAATAATCAGACACTACAGTAGTGAGGGGCCAGATGGATTCATGTAAGTAGCTAGCCAGCCAGCCAGATGGAAGGAGTAATGGCCCATTTTTCACGAAGCTGCTCAAACTTTCAGGCACATGCTTCATTACCTTTCTGAATCAGGGACCCACTGGGACAGCCAGGCCCCTGTGATGAATAGAAGAAGGGCAGCTTTCTCCTGAGCCCCAATTTTCTAATGCCCTCCATCCCCTCTCCCCCAAAAGTAACTTGTTTCATTTCATTTGCCATAGAATCATAGAAAATGAGAGACAAAAAGACAGTAGGATTGTTAACAATAAAATAGAAATCAACAGCTTTTACATGGTGATTTCATCCAAGCATTTTACAAAGCCTTGAGAGTCTCATGCCACAGATGGAGAAACTGAGGTACAGAGGGACCAGTGATAGGACATGACTAAGGGTAGTCAACTACACTTACAAGGCTGGCAGTGGGATTTAAGCCCAGTACTTACAATGCCAAAAGCATGAGTCTCCATTGCTTGAGCTAAAAAAGAAGGCCAATGAACTAATGGCTGTAGTAAGATGCTCAGGTAGTATAGACCATCGGGATCTGATTTGCATGGATAGAGACCTCTTGAAGGCTTTTAATGAAGTAAATACTACTGGGAACTGTGTGATTATGAGAGACTTTAACTTCCCAGATATAGACCAGAGGACAAGTGCTGGTAGTAATAATAGGGCCCAGATTTTCCCGGATGTGAGAGCTGATAGATTCCTTCACCAAATAGTTACTGAACCAACCAGAGGGGATGCCATTTTAGATGTGGTAGTGAGGACCTCAAAGAAAAACTGGTGGTAGGGGACAATCTTGGTTCAAATGACCATGAGCTCATTCCGTTCAAACTACATGGAAGCATAAACAGAAATAGATCTGTGACTAGGGTCTTTGACTTCAAAAGGGCTAACTTTAAAAATGAAGGGAATTAGCTGGGGAAGTGGACTGGACTGAAGAACTCATGGATCTCAAGGCGGAGGACGCTTGGAATGACTTCAGGTCAAAAGTTGCAGGAACTATTTGAAGCTTGTCAAGGAAGGGGGAAAAATTAATAGGGAAGAGCTGTAGATCCAGCTGGATGGGCAGACAGGCAATTGAGAGGAAGCACAAAGCCTACAAGGAGTGGAAGATGGGAGGGATCAACAACATAAGCTACCTCTGGAGGTCAGAACATGTAGAGACAAAGTGAGGAAGGCCGAAAGCCAAGTAGAGTTGGACCTTGCAAAGGGAATTAAAACTAATAGTCAGAGGTTCTCTAGCCATATAAATAGGAAGAAAACAAAGAAAAGAGAAGTGGAACCGCGAAGCATTGAGGATGAGGAGGTTAAGGTTAATCTAGGCATGGCCGAATATCTAAACAAATCCTTTGCCTCCATTTTTAACGGGGCTAATGATGATCTTGGGGATAGTGGTAGGGTGGCTAATGGGAATAAGGACATGAAGGTAGAAATGACCACATCCAAGGTAGAAGCCAAACTCAAATAACTTCATGGGACTCAATCAGGGAGAGGTGGGGAGTGGATAGTCTCCATCCAAGAATATTAAAGGAAGTAGCACATGAAATTGCAAGCCTATTAGCAGGGATTTTTAATGAATCTGTAAACTCAGGGGCTGTACTGTCTGATCGGAGAATTGCTAACATGGTTCCTATTTTTAAGAAAGCAAACAAAAGTGATCTAGGTAATTACAGGCCTGTTAGTTTAACCTCAGTAACATGCAAGGTCTTGGGGAAAAAATTTGAAAGAGAAAGTCTTTAAGGACATCAAGGTTAACGGTCATTGGGATAAAATACAACATGGCTTTACAAAAGGTAGATTGTGCCAGACCGACCCGATCTCCTTTTATGAGAAGATAATAGATTTTTTAGACAAAGGGAATGCAGTGGATCTAATTTACCTACATTTCAGTAAGGCAGTTGATATGGCTCCACATGGGGAATTATTAGTTAAATTGGAAAAATATGGGGATTAATATGAAAATTGAAAGGTGGATAAAGAACTGGTTAAAGGGGAGACTACGAGTCATACTGAAAGGTGAACTGTCAGGCTGGAGGAAGGTTATTAGTGGAGTTCCTCAGGGCTTGGGCTTGGAACTGATCTTATTTAACTGTTTTATTACTGACCTTGGCACCAGAAGTGGGAATGTGCTAATAAAGTTTGCAGATGACACAAAGCTGGGAGGTATTGCCAATACAGAGAAGGATGGGATATCATAAAGGAAGATCTGGATGACCTTGTAAACTGGAGTCATAGAAATAGAATGAAATGTAATAGTGGAAAGCACAAAGTCATGCATTTAGAATTTCTGCTATAAACTGGGCACGCATCAGTTGGAAGTGACAGAGGAGGAGAAGGATCCGGGCGTATTTGTTGAGGACAGGATGACTATGAGCCGCCAATGTGATGTGACTGTGAAAAAAGCTAATGAGATCCTAGGATGCATCAGACGAGGTATTTCCAATAGAGATAGGGAGGTGCTAGTACTGTTACACGAGGCACTGGTAAGACCTCATCTGGAATAGTGTGTGCAGTTCTGGGCCCCCATGTTTAAGAAAGATGAATTCAAACTGGAACAGGTGGAATCCCCTATGCTTGAAACACTGAAAACTGGCCTGGACAAAGGGATTATGCCAAAACTCACAATCCTGCACTGGCGGGGGGATCTCTCTGCCCAGGCATCATATTTATGGCATGCTAATCACTGTGGCTAAGATATCCAAAGGTGTCTTTGGATGCCTACTTCCCCTTAAGTCTCCTCTGTGGCTTTTGAATTTCAACCCTAGACACCTTGAATGGGAGGAGTTAATAATTTAGCAGGTTTTTCCTGTACATTGTCTATGACTCTGTGCCTTTAAAGTTCAGTAGGGGAATATGAGAAGTGCTACAGAGGGATGTTGGGCTTTTTTGGTTAGAATCATAGAGGATAAGGGTTGGAAGAGACCTCAGGAGGTATCTAGTCCAACCCCCTGCTCAAAGTAGGACTAACCTCAGCTAAATCATCCCAGCCAGGGCTTTGTCAAGCCACGCCTTAAAAGCCTCTTTTTTAATGTTACTTCTTTACTGTTATTATTTTCATAGCTACCGTAGATGTTCCCAGTGAAAAACTGTTTCTCTAATACTAGTTCCCTTGCATTTGCATGGCTGCTGCAGCATGGTATCTCAGAAGACCCCAGTATGGCATTAATCACCCAGTGCTGTTACTTAGCTAGAAGTTCCCTGCAGATAACAACTGATTTCCTGGGTCACATTGCTTCATTAATCCACACATTAGTAACTATGATAACAGACTGGATAAGATTCAGGCTAGAGAATCACAAAGGAGTAGGAGGTTCTGATCTATGGAATGGGGCAAGAGGCTTCTCAGAGCATGAGTAGGGGAATGGTGAGTGGCAGACTGGTTTTCAATGCTGCGTGTTTTATTTCACTTCAACAGAACCCACACGTAGCAATGACAGGTATTAGACCCAGTTAAAAACACATCTCACTGAGAGCAAAGAGCGCCCCCCCTGCCCGATTAAGCCATTATGTTCTCAAGCTTTTCGCATGCACTGTTTATTATGATACTATATTTTACTTACTAACGGGAGGCAGGCAGCAGAGTCCAATGGTTAGAGAAAAGGACCCCTAGTTTCTATTTTCACCTTCCCCCACAGATGTTCTTGGGCAAGGCAATTCTGGTCTTTGTACCTCAGTTTCCCCAGTTGCAAAGTGGGGATTCCACCCATTTTGCAAAGTGGATGAGGTAGTTGGATGAGAAGTGCTACATATCCATGAGTGGACGGGCATGAGTTTGAATGCCCTTGGGTTTGACCAAGAGAGGCGGGCCGGCAGGACGGTCTTCATGAAGCACCCTCTGTTGGAAGCAAAAATAGCTCTCCCCGCCCTACCACTGAGCAGTTGTCCCATGGGCAACCAAGCACTGATTCAGCAGAGCACCTAAGCATGTGCCTAAGTCCACACTGAAATCAATGGGACTGTACACTTGCCCAATACACTGACTTAATAACTCCCTTTCTGTGAGAGGCAGAGAGCTTAGGTCGATGGGGTTAGGTCAACGCAGCGTCAGGGTAGACACTGCACTGCCCACATTGACTGTTGCTGCCTTTCCAGAACCGTCCCACAATGCCCCGCACTGACGGTTAAATCGGTGCAAGCACTCCTGGTGAGGGCACGCCCTGCTGACACCAGAAGCGTAGTGTGGACACGCAAAAGCAATTTAATTATTGCAGTGGCTGTATGTCAATGTAACTTAGGTCAACTTAATTTTGTAGTGCAGACTTGTCCTTAGTGGCTGTGGTTTCCCAGAGCTGGAAATCTGAGAGCTTTCAGTGGTACGAGGCGATAATGAACCAAGTCTTCTCTGGGAGCTTAAGACAAGCAGCAAAGAATTGTGTTAATGCCTGTCTGTCTCCATGTAACAGATGCCCGAAAGGGGAATATGAGAACCATGTATCCAGTGAAACGTTGCTAACCTGGCACTGATGGGAAACTCATGAGTTTGAACAGCACAGAGGAGCTTAGCGTGGGAAGATTGCCATCTGCCGGTGTGCAAAGGCATGTTCTGTTACACACAGCAGATTTTAAGACCAAAAGTTATGATCATCTACTCTGATCATCCACGTGATATAGGCCAAAGAAGTGCGCTCTGCACATATGTTTATTCTATCCCCAGTGTGGGGGCATGGAGCCCAGTCCTCAATTGCTGTATTCTCAGCATTAGAGCCAGGCAACATTTTTCAGCAACAAATGCAGGTTTGGTTTGACCAAAACATTTTGCAAACTCATGTTAATTTTGCTTAATTGAGTCATTTGAGGGCTGCGGGGAGACATTCTGAAAGAAATGGAAATGTTCCATTTGGACATTTTCCATCTTTTTTTTCCAATTCAATCTGACTTCATTCTGAATTTTAGTTTTTCATTTAAAAAATAATACAAAAGGTAAAAGGAACTCAAAAATGGAATTAAGCATTTTATTTCTGGTTGAATGAAAGATCAGATGGAAACACTCACTGCACACTCACTGCAGTGACAGGAGGGGTCACTGTAGTTAATCCACCTCCACAAGAGGCGATAGGCAGGTTGATGGAAGAATTTTTCATCAACCTAGTGCTGTCTACACTGGGGGCTAGATCACTGGGGATTTTTCACACTTGTGAGCAACACAGCTGGATACAATTAACTTTTTAGTGTAGAAACTCACCTTGTCTTGCTCAGGTCCCTCTGCGCAAGGGTGAATTTCACCACAGAGGCATGTGCCTGGCTCCTATCGAGATTAATTAATACACAATCCGGTTAATTAATGGGAATGACACATTAATAAAACAATACCCATCCCATAGTTTTTCATAATGGATTACTTCAAATTTCCTCAGCAAACAAGGGGGTATTCCCCACCCCAATTTATAATACGAACCAGTAAACATGCCACAGTTGGGAAAACAATTTCCAGCCCAAAGTTTTTGTGGCAAAAAATTCAGATTCAGCTACACCAAAACATTTTGCAAATTTCTGTCAGTTTCTCCAAATAGTTCAGGTTGAAAAAAACCTAAACAAACATTCAATGAAATGGAAGTGTTTTGTTTTGGCATTTTCAAAAAATGAAAATGTTTAGATTTTTCAGTTCAAAAGGACTTTTCATTTCAGGTTTTCTTTTTAGTTTATTTTTTAAAATAATCAAAAATATTTTAACAAAAGGTTTCAGTTTTGCCTAAATGAAACATTGTTTGACCCAAACTGAATGTTTTTGTTTGGAAGGGGACTAAGCCATTTCTACAGGTATAACTGGGTTCATGTTGGCGATTGTACTGGTACAACTATCTCAGTAAAAAAACCACAGCCCTAACCAAAATAGTCATAAAAAAATCCATCTATAAACCTCAAAGTGCTTTACAAAGGAGGGCAGTATCATTCCACCCATTTTACTGATGGGAAACTGAGGCAGAGGGAGGGGAAGTGATTTGCCCATGATCATTCAACAGGTCAGAGCAGAAAAGGGACCAGAACCCAAGTCAGTGTTCTGTCCATTTGGTTACACTGCCTTCACCTTATGGCGGTACTGACAGAAAATATTCTGGCTCTAGTCAATTGCAGCCTGACAAGGATTTAGGGCCCAATCCCAAGATGATCTAAACTGGCCTGCACTGATTTAGACCAGATGTGGTCTGGTTCTTAAAGTCACTTGGGTTGACTGATGGGAATCTTCTGACATAGTTTCTGTTGTCAGTGAAAGATTGCCGTATTCATGCATTTGTGGCCTAATACCCCGCGCAATGTGTTCTATGCTAGATGCCCCTGCCACACAGAATATCCGTCATGTATCTTCCACTCAGATCTCCAGCTTAATTCACAACCCTTTTAAGGCCCTTTTAAGCTAAAGGAGCCAGAAGTGAGAATCAAGCCCCTAGAGTGCAGCAGAGAACTGCTGAAGGAAGCTCTGCAATTTGCTTTGGAATGTTGAAACTAATTTGGTTGCACTGTAGGTGATACCCAACCTTTGTCAAACCTGGGTGCATAAAATTCAGTTCCTAAATCTGTCGTTTGGCACCTCAAATTGAGCAGCCTGCTTTTCAAAGATGCTCAGGAAGCAGGGGATCCCACTGAGATCAGAGATGTCACTAACATTTCTTGGATGGAGTGAGTGGGAGGCAGCATTATCCAATCGAGCAGGCCCTCGACTTGGACTCTCGGACCTCAATTCTTTTTCTGGCTCTGCCAGTGATCCGGTGTGTCACGTTGGGCAACTCACGTCCCATCTCTGCTTGCCTTACCATGCTTTACACTGTAGGCTACCCGGGGTGGAGATTTTCTTTCACAATGTGTTTGTACAGTGCCTAGCACAATGGGGCCTCTAGGTGCCACTGGAATATAAATAATAACAATAAAGTAAAGAGGTAGTAAAAACACATCTGACAGATGGATCCTCACACCAGTTACCCCACACTTCAAAAACTCTGGAACGCATGCAATTGAATCTCTGGTCTGGATTGTGATGGGAGATGGGGATCTGAAGAATGCCGCTAATCTGGCTCCCCCACATAAGCGAGAGCTCTTCTAATGAACTCTTTACAGAAGACTTGAAGCATCTGGTTTATACAAGGTTAACTCTGACAAACCCAGATAATGACCTGGGTCGTGCAAGTGGTTAAGGGCTCAGTTGTGACATGGGGTACATTTACACTACACACTAAGCCTGGTCTGCGGGACCTGGGCTTGTGGACTCAGTGTTTCCATGGCCATGCTTGAGTGTCCACATCACATCACAAACCTGGATTTACAATTGCTGGACCTGGGTCTCACAGCTGTGTTAAAGCAGCCATACTGCACTATGCTAGGGTGACCAGATAGCAAGTGTGAAAAATCAGGATGTGGATGGGGGGGTAACAGGTGCCTATATGAGAAAAAGCCCCAAATATTGGGACTGTCCCTATAAAATCAGGACATCTGGTCACCCTACACGACGCAGGCCTTCTGATTTGGTCTGTAGCTTGAGCTGCATCCACACTGCAAAATGACAGAGCTTGGACCCAAGTCATTGCAGGACTTGGGCTCTGACTCACCCCCCCAGGCAGGGTCCTAGGACCTGGGTCCTGAGTGCTTGACCTGAGTAAGACTGATGTGTGTGTGGACAAAAGGGCTCAAACCTGAGCCAGAGCTGGGACTTAGTATCCAGTATGGGCATTTCCTTGGACTCCACATATGTGCAAAAGGGGGTAACAACTCCCCTTGGACCTCTGCCTGGGCTACCCAGATTTAGTGGCAGCACAAAACTCCCTTCCTTCTATATGGTTGCTTACTTGCAATAGGGAGTAAGTAATGGGGAGGAACAGGGAGGGAAAGGAAATAGGTGGGAGTCTTGGTTCTACCTCCTGATGTGCTAAGCAGGGTAACTGTGCCAGCTTTAGGCAGGGTGTCATAACTTATTGCTGGAATAGGCCAGCAGCATGTCATTACATCCAAAGCAAGGCAGGGATTCACAATAAGAGATGCTCGAAAACAGCAGAGCTGAAAAGGAATTTTGACCAATGAAAAATGAAATATTTTCCCAGAAAGATCCTGCATTTGATTCTATTTTCCATCTGTCTAATGAAAAACAGGAGACACCAAACTTTTCAGTGAATTTTTTCAGTGTTTGGTTAAAAAAAAAAAAAATTGTGGTTTTCACAAAGCAAAAACATTTCAATCAAATGCTAAACTTTTTACTGAAAATGGTTTCAGAAAACCAGACATTTTTCTGTTTCAAAACTCAAACATCTTCCTGTAAAAATGTTAATGAAAATAAAAAATAAAAAATGTTTTTACAGTTTCCCAGGGAAAACTATTAGCTTTTTCCAACAGGTTTAGTCAAGATGCCTGGTGGGCAGCCTATGCATGACCTATTGCTCAGGTATGCACCTAAAGCAACACAAAGCCCAATGCAGCATGCTTGAGAATTGCACTAGCCTCTTGACAATAGAAACACATTTAACACATTAACACAGCCCTCCTCGATTTTCTTTTAAATCAGCCCTAAACATATCCTTCTGTTCACTCTGCAAGAGTCTTCTTCCATATCACAGTCCATTATCCAAATTCAAGTTTTACAGGGGAAAAAAAGCATTTCTTTACCTTGTCAAAATCTTCTCCATTCCTGAGGCAAGGCAAATCAGAGGGCTGCCCCTGCAGACGTGTGCCTGTCTTTGAAGAAATGATGACATGGTTGCCTGGTGCACAGGGTTACAACATCACTAAAATACTCCAGGATTCTTGGGAATCAATAGGATGTCAAGCAATTTCCTAAATAATACAATATCCTTTCCCTCTTCAGAAGGTTTCGTAGCACATGAAGGCCCTTTATTGATCTATGCCTTGCCTGGGGCATAATGAGGTGTTTGTTATCTCCATTTCCTCAGCAGGTAACATTGCTGGAAACCATTTAGTCGCACAAAATTTTTCCCCAAAGGAGGAGCATGATGAGGCTTGCTCAGTGCCCATAAAACACTTTGAGAGCCTCAGATGAGAGGAGTGTAACATATTATGGGAAAATATCAATGAGAGTTAGGCACACAGATCTGGGGCATTATACATCCCTTGCTTAGACTCTACCTGCTACCATTTGAGTGGAATGGCCTCAGCTATCTAAGTTCAGTACTTGTCCAGCTATTACACTGATGGGGGAGGTACATCTAATGAATTTATCCTCACATCATGCCTTATCGTGATCCTCATTTTACATACTGGGACTGAAGAATAGGGAGATAGAAGCTGGGATTTTCAGAAGTGCCTAGAGGAATTAGGCATTCAATGCCCAATGACCTACTTCTAGTCAGGTGTGAGCCTGCTGTCTTTTCTGTTTGGAATGGGGAGACACCCACCTGTCACGAACACAACCTCCCCAGCATATGATTTCTTTGGCTGGTCTTCAGCGATTCAGCCCTCTGGCTGAGTCACACACGCTATCTGTAGGTAGAATTAAAAAAAAAAAACATTCAGAGGTACACAGTCTTTACCACCTGCCAAGGCTTCCCTCCCAAGAGACACTGCCTTCTATAACAACCCACGGGGCCCATCATGGTACTCTTTGTTGGTGTGTCTGTTTGGCAGCCCTCACTGGTCTCAGTCTCTAACCAGACCAACAGACCCATCACGGTACTCTTGCTTGGTCTGGCTAGGCTCTGGGCTCAATCCTTGCTCAGGCCCACAGCCAGTCAGGAGCTCCTTCTTTACTCCTCCAGTCTTTAGCAACCTTGCCTGGGCTCAGTCTTGCCTGCACTGAGCTGTCCGCAGTCCTGCCACTCTTCCAGCCAGCCAGGAACCCAGTCTTCCCTTTTCCAGCTCCGGGCAGCAATTGACTACTCTAACTATGTCTCCGTTGCTCCCTTTTATATAGCCCTTCTTGCCCCGATTGGCTGCTCTAGCAGTTCTTTTGATTGGCCACTTCCTTTGCAGCCACTCTAGGCCTCCTGGAAGACTTCTCCTTTGCTCTGTTCTGGGGCAGGGTGAGTCAGTGAGGCCTCCAGCAAGTGGACTCTGGACCTCGTCCACCCCATCACACCCATTTTGACAACCTCAGCCTAAGTGAGATGTCATGGACATACAGGGAATCTGCATCAAAGCAAGGAAACTGAATCCAGATCTTGTGGGTTCTAATCCAATGCCTTAGCCACAAGACCATCTGTTCTCCAGGCTATGCCTATTACAGACTACAGAGAATTGTTTTGACTCATGAATAATATAGTATATATTTTTGCTTTGCTCCGAATTTGTTCTATAACTTTAGAGAATTGATATGAATCTATAACCTCACATTTGCACTTATTTTATGTAGTCACATCCTCCTATTCGGCATACATCAGACTACAATTCAGGGCAAGTTACCGTGCAGATCCTGAGAGAACTCATACCTGATATAAATTAAATTTAAAAGCGTTGTTAAACTTGGAGGAGCACCACTGACTTCAGTGCAGTTACTTCAGGTTTACACTGGGATAAGAATCTGGCTCTTTGTCCTTACTTTGTCATGCCTCTTCAGTTGAGCAACAAGAAGTTTCAGTTCCTATCATAAATCAAAGATTGCCAAAATCTTTATTAGCAGGTTTTTAATTTAGCATCTGAGGTCTGTTGCAAATGACTAATGAATGATTCAACAGCAACCGATTGATTTTCCAGTCAAATTGCACTCCTTGCCCTTCCTTTTTCTTTAGCCTAGATGTTCACATCTCTTACTCAGATACAGAGGGAGATAAGTGGGAGCTACTCACCTTAACCTCAAATGAATCATAGTAGTCAGATATGGGAAACATCTGTGCCAACCCATCAAATAAATAAATAACACCTAGCTCTTTCATCAGTACATCTCACAGGAGGTCAGTATCACTCAACCCGTTTTACAGACAGAGAAACTGAGGTACAGAGAGGGGAAGTAACTTACTGAAGGTCACCAGCAGACCAGCAAATAGAAACCAGTCACCTGTGTCCCAGGTCAGTACTTTATCTGCTGCGCCACACTACCTCTCCTCCCTGCGTCCCAGGTCAAGATTGTTCTCAGTAATATTTTCCAGTACAGCTTTAAGTAGATCAGGTTCAACCCTAGTGTAAGCAGGAGAGCTCTCATTGACTTCAAGTGATGGATCCAATAACATGAAAGATGGGTCTTCCAACTAGAACTGGTTGGAGAATGATGGGTGTTTCAACAGAAAAGGTTGAGTTTTTGGTGAAGAAACAAAAACCCAGAAATGCTTTGCCCAAAAGCTGAAACTCTCAGTGAAAGGACATGGCCCCTCATGACAGTCACATGACCACAGTGCATCATGGGAGATGTAGTCTGGCTGAGGACTCTGGCCCATTGAGGAGAATGGGAGCATGAGGCAGCTGAACTACAAATCACATGAGGTAGCACATCAACATTTCAGAATTTAAATATTCAGATTTTGGCCAAAAATGGCACATTTTTTTCATGTCAGGGATTCAGTTTTTCTACACAAAAATTAAAATTTCTGCAGAAAAGCAAACACTTTTTGCAAAAAAAAAAAAAAAATTTTCACCAGCCCCTAATTCCAATCTTTTCCTTGGGGGATTCAGATACTACAGTGGTGAGTGCAGGATAGCCAGGTAAGTAGCTAGCTAGATGCCTAAATAAATAGACAGACAGACTGACCATGTTATCAGGGAATGCTTCCCAATATTCAACTCATAATTTTCTCTAATTATATCCTAGTACACTTAGTGGTCACACTTTGGATTCAGGGGACAATTATATATAGTTTATTAAGTGTTAATAAATGATTGAGAGGGGTTTCAATAAGTGGTTAATACATTGATATCAAGTCCAGCATATCAATATGTTGCCGATAACTATTTAACACCTTCTAGTGATATGCTGATAATCTTCTATAACACATACTACCAAGTCTATAACATGCCTGTAACATCTATTAAGCATTTATTTACCCTTTATAAACTACTCTTAAATGTAGCCATACCATAAAGTATGTTCTTCTGAGTTAAACTTTTGTGCCATAAAACAATTCATCTCCCTGCTTGGCGTCTTTAGCCTTTAAATACCACTATGGGCAAAGTATAAAGACAGATAGTTTTCATGTTCCATCTGAGGGAAAACTGGCTCTATTACCCCTCTGAGAAACTGTAGCTCCAGAAAACATCTTCCTATACTAATGAGGTGGCATTTCTAATGAGAGGACAAAAGGTAAAATGACGCACAGAAAGGTTAAATGAGCTACCCAGGCTACATAGTAAGCCAACCACAGATTTTGGAATAGAACCCAGGTGTCCAAATTCCCAGTCCCCGGCTCTAATGATTAGAGAATCTGCTGGTACGAACACAGCACTGCAGAAATATTTGAACTATGGGTATTAACATGAGTCAAAATAATACAAGAGAACTGTAAGTAAGCATGATTTTATCACAGGTTAGCTAACGTGAATTAAGAATACACCATTTTCCCCTGTGATGACAATGCCTGGGGTGGGGTGTCTTGCCGGGACATCTTGGTTAAGATAACAGGGCAGTTGGTAAGATTCCTGAATTCTCTTTCTACCAGTGTTGCGGATAAGGAGAGGTCATCAGGTTCCAGAGCTGTCAGTCTGGCACCTTTCACAGGTGTTTAAAAAAATTTAATAAAACAATTAGAAAAGTTTTCCAAAGACATTTCCGCCATTGTAAATGCCAAATGAGAAAACTTTGCTAATGCTGGTGGTGGTGTACTGGAGGTCCCAATAGCCTGCTTTAGCTAATTTGATTCAGGTTGGAATTGCAGGGTCTATCTTCCTCTGGTAGTTTTTCCTATGCTTTGTGTCAATAGACGTTTAATGATGATTTATTTAATAGACTCATTTTTAAAGTGCCAGATTTCAGTGAATTTAAATGAATTACTCAGATGCCAAGTGTCCACGCTTGGAGAAAGGTGAAACTAATTGCCATGTTGATTAATGACGTGTCTAGCGCTCTGGCTGGTTTTTGAGAGCTGGGTCTCCTCTCTGGCATGGCTGGACCATGCCTGTTGAGACAGACTGACAATTTTCTGCAATATCCTGAATGAACTTTATATTGTTAAGTTAAACCTTATTGAATTAGGGTTAATACCTTGGTGGGCCCATTGTATCAAACACACAGTTGTGTGTGTTATTGTGGCATTATATGCATCTTCTCCTGTAGGAAGGGATGCTAATGTACTTCCTCTGTTCTCAACTCTAGGCCTCTCCCACTCCCTCCAGAGAGGTGCACAAATATTAGCTCAAACTGAATTCTCCAGGGACCAACAGCCAAAAGAAGGATTTTTGGATAAATAGCCTTGTTTTAAACCGGCTCAGGGCCTTCTTCCTAATCCAGTGAATGGACAGGACCCCTAGTCCATGGAGGGCCCCAATCTTTAGGGTGGGGTCAGAAGGACAGGGCCTATTGAGGCCCCCCCTAAGACTGAGTGCTTGTTCTGAACCGAAACTGTGACAAACCTGAAATCACAAGGTATCCCCTTGGGTGGGGATTTGAAGGACTGCTCCTGCCAGAATCCACGTTAGGTTTGGGGTGAACCCTGGTAAACTCATTAGCAGGCATGTAGGTGCTTTCATTGTTTTGAACATGTTTTCTCTGTAGTGCTTTTCCCTTCAGAATAAAATAGGCTTGCACAGGAAGAGCTATGTGGTAACATCACTGTTGACAATCTGTTATTGGACTCTGAAGAGAAAGCAGGCGTGCGTGGGCAGCTGCCTCTGCTGGGAATAACACAGTGAAGGCAGGGACCTGTGCAGTCTGGAGGTACCCCAGTCTGAAGGGAGTGAGGCGGAGGTGAATTTTTCGCACTCCTAGCCGACATAGCTATGCTGTGCTGGCACAACTAGTGTAGACTAGGCCCTATACCTGTGCCATGCTGCTGAGACGTATCGTAAATGAAAACCAGGAGAATCCGATCACCTCTGGTCCTAGTGGGGTCTCTCTCACTGCGTTTGTTAACACATTAATTGCACTTCTAGGGAATTTTTCCGGATCCTCCTTTAAGACTGAGACCTGGGGGGAGAAAATGCAAAGTGTTAGACTAATAACGAACAGTTGGATAAAATCCACCAGTGCATTAGACAGCCGTGCCCAACCTTTCGTGAGTGGTTATTTGGCATTTACATCCAGTTGTGTGCTCAGGGCTCTCCGGAACCGAAATCTTGTATGGGAGTGAGACTGAGCAAGAGTGGGTTGCTTTTTATTCCTTTCTGTTTGCATAAGTTTCAAATGGCATCAGCATTACCCCAGTTCTGCTTCAGACTTATTTCAAGGCTTATTTCATCTTGACTGCCTACTGATCTCCCCGGACAGCTGTAAACACGCTTAATTTGTTTTATTTTATTTGTATAATTGAGGGGATTGATATTTTTCCCCAAGATTTCTTTTTAGTAGGGTGATAAATGCCCATCTTATGTAACTGGTTCCATGGAAAGATGAGACAGGAAATAAACAGTCAGCAAGATCTGTAAGGCCCTGTTCCAGCAACTCCCTTAAGTACGTACTTAACATTAAGCATGTGAGCTGTCCCAATGACTTCCCATTCATTGTGGCAGAGAGAAAAGTAACTTCAAGCAATGAGTTCCCCACTTGACTTCAGTGGAATTGCTCATGGGCCTAAAGATAAGCATGTTTTTAGCATGGAAGTGTACGGATCACAATTTACAGTCTCTGGGGATGGATGGTTCCAGTCAATAGCAGTCCAAGGAGGGGGGAAAGCTCATATTTAAACAATCAGGGATGGTAATAAAGGTTTCCTTTCTGGATTTTATGTGGTGGCTGATCCAATTTCCATGGAAATGAATGATAAACCTCCAGTCAACATCTGTGGACATTTGATCAGGCCCTGGGAAGCCATCATGAGGTCCTGGAGCTCTCCTGTTGATTCCCCATTCTGGATTTCCTCCATTCAGAGGTATCTCAGGTATATTGTGCAGCACAATACATAAGAGTGGGATGTCAAGCAAAGCCAGAAGTCATGAGATCCCATCTATGAAATCCTAGGTCCTCTTTTCCTCAAAGAAGGGAAGCTTCTTGCATGTGGCAACTCTTGTGCCTAGCACCAATATATCTGCCTGCCACTTCTTCTGAAACACCCACTTTAGATTCCCAGGGCCTGATTCTGATCTGACTGGCACCCGTGTAAATCAGGAAGGGGGAAGAGAATCAGGCCCAGCCCCATATTCTATTTGTCACTTGAGCTGCCAGGCTGGCGACAGACCCCCGGCATGGGTTCACAGCACCTATTCCTGAGTTAACGATGTTTTCCCTGATTGGGACCTTATGCTTCTTGCACGACCTTGCCAATTTTAAAGCCAGATAAGACGAATGGTGTTTGATAACAAGGAGTTATTCCCAAAGGGCCCATATCAAATAATGACTGGCAGGGTGGATGATATAACAAGTTGGAGCGAAAAGGAGAACAAAGCTAGACCTTCACTCACAGGGCCATCTCTTCCTCTGGTGTAAATCAGCTAAGGTCCATTAAAGTCAGTGTGTTACACCAGTAGAGGATCTGATGCCTGATTCTTAACTGACACTAGCTTAACTCCACAGTAGCTGCCCGTATGCACATTTTTCCTGTACACTCAGGGGATGTCTACACTGCAATGAGACACCCGGGCCAGCTGGCTCAGGCTGCGGGGCTGTTTAGCTGCAGCGTATACATTCCGGCTCTGGCTGCAGGCCACGCTCCAGCACCCTCTCATCTCACAGGATTCTAGAGCCCCAACTCTGGGACCCTCCCACCTTGCAAGGTTTCTAGAGCCCCAGCTCCATCTCGAGCCCAGACGTCTACACAGCCCCGCAGCCTGAGCCTCCCGAGTTCAAGTCAACTGGCTTGGGCCAGCCGCTGGTTTTTATTTGCAGTGTTACACTACCCCACCTCACACTGGCTTTAATCAAAGCAGTGCGACGGTATTATATGCCTCAAGCCTGTGCAGTGCGACAAAGAACTCCCCAGTCCAAGTGCCTGCAAAGATATGGCCCTACAGCTAGACTGAACACCAGCAGCTCTTCATGCTTCAGAAAGACGACTGGGGGTTGGATAAAAACATAACGAACTGTAAAATTAGTGAGGAAAAGGATTGCTGTTTAATTAGGTGTTTGAAATACTCTTCATGGCTCAGAGCCTCATTAATGAAATAAACGCAATCCCCTCGCACTGCTCTCAACTCAAATGTTCTCACGCAGTTCTTCTCATGCAGGTATAACTAGCCAGTGTTGTTACATCCAAAAGTAAGTGAGAGGAAGTTCTAGCCATATGCACTCTGGGTGCTGGTTTACATGGGCCTAGCCATGTCTCTCTGGGGCATGGAAAATCCACACCTCTGAGCGACGCAGCTACGCTGATCTAGCCCCCGGTGTAGACAGCACTGGGACAGCGGAAGACCTCGAGAGGTGGATTACCTACTCTAATAACCCCTCCCATCAGTGCCTAGGCTGAAGCGCTACCTTGGCGCAGTGGCAGATGTGTCACTGTAGCATTTGCAGTTTGAACATCCCCTTAGTAAAAGCTACATGGCCAGCTCTGCCCCTCATAGGAACTCCTTTTCCTTTAAATCCCTAACTCAGCTACAGCAGAGGAGCAATCAAGTGCCAGCTACCCCGGTATTGTCCTGCTAATAGGTACCAGAGTTGGTTCCTATCCTTGGTATATCATGGATACCAGCTGTGGAGAAGATTTGCATAACCTGACCACCTGTACAGGAGGACCTGGATTGCCATCCAGCAAATAATCCTTTCCCATGGGCTACTGAACAGTTGTCCGACATCAGTGACTTGCAGACACTACTGAACCAGCAACCTTCAGATGAAAGGATCCATCTCAACCCCAAGCTGCCCTCAGCCATCTAGTCCTCCAGCAGTACCACATTTATGTTTTCATGTGAATAAAATGGCCACAGCACAACATTCATTTTGTTTCTTTCTCATAAGCTGCCAGGGGAAGACCTCAATAACCCTGGAGATACTGAACTTTTCTTTGCTTGGCAAGTCAGCTGTTGATTGACTTTAGGTGAGAAACGTGTGCCACGGAGGGCACATTGAATCCGTGTCGTGTATGCTACACATCCTCCTGTGCAACGGGGACCCGCAGAAATGCCACTAGCCTCAGAGAAGTAAGGACAAGCAACCCCATTATCTCTCAGATAAAGCATAATTAGAGATAGGTAAAACCCTGGAGCACAGTGTTCCTGAACTTTGGATCCAGTTGTGGCCTTGGTGTGTCTCTCTCTCTTCAGTAATAACTGCTTGTTTGTGTGGATGGTCCGCAGGGGTACGCTGGCGCTAGCCATTCATTTCAGCTGAAGCCAACTATCTGGCCACATCTCTTGCTTTGTCTTCATATCATGGTAAAGGATATGGCTCCGGACCCGGTTTCTGAATTACACTGGTGTAAATCCCGAGTAACTGAGTGGCTAAACTGAGGTGTCAGAGTATGTCTACAGTACAATGGCCCAACTACCAGGCTGTAGTACAGTCGCTTCCAACATCAGCAGAAGGGGTTTCCATCCATGTAAATAATCCAACTCTCTGAAAGGCAATAGCTAGGTCAACAGAAGAATTCTTCTATTGGCCCAGATACATCTGCAGTGGGGGTTAGGTCAACATAACTATGTCTCACAGAGTGCAAAATTTTTCACAGCCCTGAGCAATGTAGCTAGATTGATCTAAATTTTAGGTATAGACCAGGCTGTATAGACTGCTGTACCTGAGATCAGAATCTCATCTGTTTGGCCTGATTCATCTCTCATTCACACAATTTTTACACCACTATTGCTCTGTCGGCATCCATGAAATTACTCCTGATTTACATGGGTGTAAGTGAGAAAAGAGTCAGGCCCATTACTTAAACAATATGGAAGACATCCCTTGTATGCAGCTTTCTCAGTGTGATTACTCTACATACCTATAGCAGAAAAGTACTGGATGTGGAGGATTTCAGAAGAGATAGCATTAATAATATCCTCCTACACTATTTAGCAACTATATATATCGCAAAGCACTCTTAAAGTGAGAAGCAAAACTTTCCAAAATGGACATGCCAGCAAAACATCCATGTTCCCAAAAAGCCTCATTTGAAGGTAGGTACTCACTACTCTAATGTCAAAGTGTTGACTGACATTTGCATATGCAACAGCAGGACCCATAAATTGCTAAGTGCTCATATAATTAGCTGATGTGCATAGTCAAATGGCAATTAGTGTGACCGGTATGCAAAGGCAGATTAGAGATACAATACACACTTACACAAATACAATGTAGGTAAGCCAAAGAAGCAAATGGTCCTGTAGGACATCAGAGTCAGCAGAAAGACATCTCCTGAGTTCAACAAACTGTGGATCATTGATATCATTTATTATTAATTTGCATTCCAGTAAAGCTTAGTGGACTTAACCAGGGTTGGGGATCATTTATACCAGGTGCTATACAAAGAAGTCTGTGCCCCAGAGAGCTTGCAGTCTCAAAGACAAGGCAGACAAGCAGAGAGACACACAACAAATAACTAAAGAAGCACGACTGTGAATAATCAAAATGACCAAAACTGTACTGATTTACTCAAGCTCTTAGAACTGTAACACATTCATGCCAAATACATACTCAACCAAATTGATACTCACATCAATTTTACATTGGTTTAAACTGAGTTACTTCTAATTTACACCGTTGGTTTGAACTGAGTTATTTCTGATTTATACCAGATAATATCTGAAGCAGGCACAATCTGCTTTCCTTTAAAGCATGATTGTCATTTTGCAGATGCAGTTAAAACAAAAGGGACATCTACATACAAACAACTCATTTGGTCAATATATATTTTGTTTCTGTTGCTAGAGACATGCCAGAACAGCAGCATTCTCCACAACCAAGCCCTTCCCGCTGATGGATCAGGCAGGGAACACAGAAATCCTTTGTTTATGACAGGATTGACTGTTGTGTCACAAATCCAGTAGTCTGGCGTCATAGCAGGATAGAATAGGAACAGAAGATTGTTAGGAAGGAAGTTGCTATTTAAACAAAAAAAGGGGCAGATCTTCAGCTCCAATGAGAATCTAACTCAAATACCTTTGACCATTAAAAGCCAAAGATAAATAACATGTGACTGTAAGTGGACGTAAATTTCAAGCCTTGTTTGTCTGGAAGATTTTCTTAGAAGAAATATGGAAGATTCCATTTACGAGCTGACAGGAATTTTCCCCATCAAAGCATATTTTTAAATTGAAAATGCTGTTTTCGTCAAAATCGACACATTTATCAAAATGTGTCAATTTTGATGAAATTTCATTTAGAAACAAACTAAATGAAGCACTTTGATTTTTCATGTCAAAGCCACATTTTGAAAGGAAATTAATTCTCCTTTATATAAAATAGTGTTTTAAAAAGTTTGAAAAGGTTCAGATCAGAGTGCAACACTTTGATTTTATCAAAACAAAACATTGGCTTGAAACAACTTTTTTTTATTCAGAATTTCATTTCATAGGAAATTTTGAAGTTTTTGTTTTTGTTCTATTTTGGAATGGGATTTTAAAAAAATAAAAATAAAAATCACGCAATTTCCCATGAAATGAAGACTCTCATTCTCGCCCAGCTCTATTCCATGTCAGCCCATCATCCAAAGTGAGCCCTGGAGTAAGTTGTAGCAATTCCCAATGAAATCAACAGGTAATGAATGAATCTGGCCTTAAACTCTCTTTTCAGATGGATGCTTATCTATTTTTGTACTCATTTCCTGAATCCTTATTATTTGCAAGCACTTCCCCTCCACCCACCAGCAGCTTTGATTTAATATGTCATTTCCATGACACTTTTAACAATGCCACCTAAAGATACCAATTCCCCGCAGCTGCTTAAAATTTAAATTACATTTTCACTTCCTATCCAAGCAAATGAATAGTAAAATAGGCTTGTTTTCATTTGGGGTTACAAACAGTAAACAGGTAGCTTGCTCTCTCATTAATTTTTATTTAAAACAAGTGGAAACATCATCCAATTTTGTTAACATTCCCTAAAGATAAGCAAGACCTAGGGATAAATAAAATAAGTTTTGCCTTTTTTGTTGTTGTTGTTACTTCTTTATGATTAAGATGGCCTGAAAGTTTTGATTGTTTGCTTTAAAAATTGTTATTTGTTTATTTACATTATAAATTCAGGTCTCCTCTGCCCTCTTTTTCCTGGAAGACACTGTGGATGACTGGAGAATTAAGAGATTTATGACCTTGGATAAAATGTGCCCTGATCCAGCAAAGTACTTGAACTGTGCTTAACGTTAAACACATGAGTAGTCTGTTGGCTTCAGTAGACTAACTATATGCTTAAAGTAGAACACATGCTTTTGTGCTCTTCCAGATCAGTAAGCAATGGGGTAGAATCTAGTTAACTGACAGGGGAAGGGATTTTCAACCAAAAATGTGTAAAACTCTTTGCTTCTTGTTTATTTTTGTTAACACCTATTTAACTCAAATGCATCACAAGCAGCTGGAAGAAAAGCTGTCTGTGTTGATGATTCATCAATTCCACCCCTAAACCCAGAGACATCCTTGTCTCCTTCTCTGGGCCATTCAAAGAGACCTCCAGAAAACAGAGGGAGGAGAAGACTCAATTGTTCTCATATTTCTCAGGGAAACAAAAAACGCAAACAAACTTTAAACAAAGCAAAAACTTTCTACCCTTTATACAACATGGAGGGACAGAAAAAGGGGGCGGGTGGGGATTTTGTTTTACTTTCCTTTCTTTAATATTAACTTTCAGTATGCCAAGCCACTTTGTATATAGGCAAGATGAGGATCTAACCCACTGCTAAGAAGTATCTCAAGAAATAGGCAACAGCAGACCTGCCATGAGAAAATGGTGCTGTGTTGATTTACACCTAGCAGAGGATCTGGCCTTGAAAGTCTGAGTTTAGAGTCTGCTCTCACTTGCACTGGATGGATGTAAATCAGGAGTAACTCCAGTGATACAAAAAGGATGCAAGTGAGAGGAGAACCAGCCCACACTCCCCTCCTAATGTGTAATTCCCATCCTCTTACATATCAACTATTTATCTGACCCCTTAATCTAAAAGCGTCTGAGCTGGTTTGTGTCCAGTGGCTGGAATGGGAGATGTGTGTAGGAAGAAGAATTAGCAGGAGGTTGTAAGAAGGTGCGAAGTTAAAGTAAGACCATTTCTGTGGAAGACTTGCCTGAATGAACTAACTAAGGACCTCAAGATCTGGCCATTATGATGACCTGACCTTGAGTCACTGCTATTCACACTACCTCGCGTGAGTATTTCTGCAGGTTGAATTGTTATACTTAACTTTATGTCTTGTTAGCATGTTTATTTGTTCTTCTTTATCTTATTCCTGCAGGGAAGTCAGACTTTCCTTTCTCTTGATTTATTCATCTTTTGCCCAGATTTCAGCCTCTCTGGGTTTTGTCCATAAGCCTGTGGATGTGTTCACAACATGGCTCTGTCTACTGGGCTTTATAGCTCCTTGCCCTAGGGAAGCCTGCCATGGTTTCCTGATGAACTCATATGCGAGGGGTGGAGATTGAGCAGAGACCTTTCTGAGTCTGAGAGCAAAAGCAAAGCCGCAGTGCTGCTCACTCTGTTTAATGTCTATCTTTTGGCAGCCTTAATGGTATCTGACAGTAGATGAGCAGCTTTCCTGGACCTACTCCTCCGTCACTTTCTTTGACCCTTTCAGTCAGCAAGTTCTGTAATTGGATCCCTCGGCACCTCCCTTGGCCAGATAAGTGGCATTGCTTCTTTCTGACCTGAGACAAAAATCAGCACAGATCTTCTGCTGCCTGTCTCTTGGGATGCTTATTAACCATGAACCTGATCCTCAGCAGGTGCATTTTCACTGAGTGAAAAAACTGTTCTCAGAGAGGATCTGATTCTTCTGTCACATTGGCTCTACACTATTGTAACTGCACTTGCTCAAATCCTCCATGTAACTCAGCGCAGCTTCATGACTCATTGACTTCAGTGAAGCTACTGCTGATTTTCACCGCTGGAAATAAGAAGAGTTTCAGAGCCGTGCTCTTCTCACTTTAAAGGCCTGATTTTCCTCTCACTCCAGGTTTACACAGTTGACGGTTGTGTACGTTCCTCTGATTTACACCATTGTAAGTGAGAGAGGAGAAATCGGCTCTAAGGTTTTTCCATCATAGAAACACTGCTTGATTCTCCTTTCTGATTGACTCCAGTGTAACTCAGAAATAATTAATGTTACTGAGGGCTTGTCTACACTTAAAACACAGCAGTGGCGCAACTGTAGCGATTTCAGTGAAGATGCTACCTGGCCTCAGACTCTATGGAAATAAAACCAGGATCTAAAGGCATGCAAAATGTACCAGAAATCACCCATCTTCCACCTGAGAAAATCTGGCAGGACAAAGTCCTTCCCACACATCCACATGGTTTGGGTCCCCCTTCAACAAAAGGTCCCATCCATTTACTGAATCAGAAAGAAAACCCAGAGTGCATTCAAAACTCAGCTTTTTATACCAAACATCTTGTTTTATCTCTCAGCCTCCTGAAAAGAGGTAAAACCAGTCTTTGTTCCCTTTTCCCCAGAAAGTCAAGATTTATAACTAGCCTTGGGATTTACCATTAAACATCTAGTCAGTCCAGATTCTGCAGGAAATCTCTCCACTGAGAGACACAAATATATATAACATGAATTGTACAAAGGGCTATAAATATATCATAGGCTCATATCATCTGGCCCATCTCAATATAATGGTTTTGGAAGTCTTCATGCTTTCAGTGTAAAATACAGTAATGCCAAAATAAGCCAGTGTTCATCATATCTGTCACAAATCCATAATCCCACCCATTCTTTAACATGAGCCATCATGGGGGTGACTTTTACAGAGATGGGTTTTACTGGGAATACCAGAGGTGATGGATAATTACAACTTGAGGGACCAGTTCCTCACCTGGTGTTCATCAGCATAGCTCGTTGGATCTATGCCAGCTGAGGATCTGATTCAGTGTGTGCAGACCCATGACAAGTTAAAATGTCTCAGGGCCAAATACAAATAACTCAGAGAAGTGGCTTTCCAGACAGTGGTCCATGAACCAGCGATGGTCTTCAGAGTATTTTCTGGTGCTTTGTGAAGAGCTGGCTGGTCCCATGGTGCCAGCTTGCCTGCTTCTACAGTCTCTAGGTTCTTCTTCAATGAAAAGCCTGGAAATGGAGATAGAAACAAGGGGATAATGCCAGACAAGCTATCTCTACTAGGGCCGATGATGATCAGAAGAAAAGGGAAGAAAAATGGTCTTGTGGTCAAAGCACTTGATTGAGACTAATTGGAGATCTGTCCCAGACCTTGAGCAAGACATTTAGGCCACCTGTTTTCTTCAATGAGCTTTGGATCAGGTCCTTAATCTAACTGTGACTCAAAAATTGTTCCTAGAGAGAATGCATGAAACCTGCTTCTCTCTCTGCATCATTAACTCACATGTGTGTGCAACAAATATCTGCTAAATAATATTTCATGTCAGCTAGCAATTGGCGATCAGTTGTTGAATGATTCTATGTCTTAATGACGTTGCACATGGGGGAATGGTTTCCCTAGGAAGCCAACCTGGTAGGTTTTTAACTTTCGTAGATATTGGACCTTGGAATTAGAGTTCTCTAAAAGTCCCAGGTGCTAGGCCCGCAATCTGAGCCACCTGGGAGTGCCATGAAGAGTTCAGTTGAAGCTGAAGCTGAAGCTGGAGCTGCACCTGAATTGATGCAAGAGTCTGCCCCCACAAATCTGTTCACAGGAATAGGGTCACAGTTCATTTCAGTTTAGATGAGGATAATTGTTAGTGGTTATCTGCTTACCCCTAGCAAGGTACTGGGATGATTTAGTGGGGGTTGATCCTGCTTTGAGCAGGGGGTGGGACTAGCTGACCTCCTGGGGTCCCTTCCATCCCTAATCTTCTATGATTCTTTACAGGTATATGGGATACAGGGCTCACAGCTCAAAGCTGATAATCCAAAGGCTGGATCCAGAGTCCGTTGAGCTCAGTGGGTTTTAGAGCAGGCCCTAAGGGACCAGTCCTGCAAAGCTTACGGCTATGACTGTGGACTGTTCAATTATGATGTTCTTATTTGTCTTATGGAAGTACCTGGATCTCAGTCAGACTATGCATATCCACAGGCAGATGGACAAAACCCAGAGAAGCTGAGATCTGGGCAAAGGCTGAGTACATCAAGAGAAAGGAACATCTGACTCCCCCGCAGGAATAAGATGAAGAAGAACAGACAAACATGCTAAGACATAAAGTCAAGTATAATCATTCAAGCTGCATATATAGCCACACGGGGCAGGGTGAATAGCAGTGTTCAAGGTCCAATGGTGCTATGCTCCTTTAAACCTAGCGGGGTATACAGACAGGGAAAACTCTCTCTGCCCAAGGTACTTACAAGCTAAATAGGCAGGACAAACAAAGGGCGAAAAACAGAGGCATAGAGGGGGAAGTGATAATCCCAAGGCCACACAAGTGAATATGCAGTGGCAGAGTTGGGAGTGGATATCAGATTTCCAGCTCTATCCATTAGCCCCCGCTGCTCCCCAAGTGCCTGATAATAAGTGTGACAGGATCTAGTCCTAAATAATAGTAATTAACTTAAATTAGTCACCCTATTATAAAACTTCCTTTGTTTTTTGATTTTGGCCAGCAGCACAAAGTGTTAGAAGAATTACTAATCTTTTTGAACGTGGGGTGTAAAACAAAGCCCCCCCATTCCGGCAAACAATCCCGTGCAGTGCTTCTTGGGCTTGCAAGCAGGTCCTCATTTGACTGAAAAGTGGCACATTGATTTAGTTGTTCTACAGCTACAAATTTATCATCATTACAAAGCCACACAATTTACAATCAGTTGGGAAAAGTACCAAACGCATCGAGAGAAAGCAGATGGCTCTGTCAAAAACAGAATGTTTTGCTGAAAAGCACAGTGTGGTTGTTTGCCTTTAAGAACAATGTGGATTGTTTTTTTTAAAACTTTCCGGAAAGTGTTTTGAGTGAAAGACACGTGTTAATCTTTTGTCATATGCGGATTTAAGCTTTGTTACCCATTGCTTCTTAAATAATAAATAACATCGCAGCAATGCAGCATGTCAGGGCGTATGGATCTGCCTGCCATGAAAGTAACAGAGGGATAAGATGAGCCTGAATCGCCTCTCATTTACACTAGTTTCATGCTTGCATACCTCCAGGAAAGTGACTCCCACTAGTGTAAGTGAGCAGAGAAGCAGCAGTAATTGTGGTACAATTGGCCTCATTCTTATCTTACACACATGTAATTCCAGAGTAACTTCACAGAGGTGTCCTGCACTTACGCACTGAAGTAAAGGAGAGGCGAATCACGCTCATTATAGGTCCAGATTGTTGTTCCTCCACTAGGGAGCAACACAAAGTGACCTTCAAGCTGCCCTAAAAGAGGCATCTGAGGATTCCCCAGGCATAGGGGAACCCTGGCATGTGGTAAGTTTGTTATAGTCATCTGTATGCTACCCCCTCTGATGCAGGAGGGTATTGAAGCCTAATGGGGAAGGTGAGGGAATTTGGGGAGTAGAAAAGGGTGGAGCTGGAGCACCACGCACTCCTCAGCCAAAGGAATGATCACTGAAGGCACCATTCTAGCTGGGTGGTGGCTGCTCTAACATGTGCCAAGAGCCAGCTCAGCCCTTGCTGGCCCCCAGATCAGAGGAGATATAAAGCTAGCTTTGCCTTCCCCTCACCTCAGGCACACAAAGCAGGAGATCAGTGTGGCTGAAGACTATGCCCTTGGTCTTCCAAGTACAAACATGAAGATGGGAGACCCAAATCAAATTAAAACCAGATGAGCTTGTTGTGGAAGGGCACAGTAAAATCAATGGGCTTGATACAAGTAGCTTGCTGCAGAAGCGACCAGCTGAGATATTATCCAAGCCACATGAATAGTTTCATGGTTTCTACTCTGCCTGTTAAGAGGAGGCTATAATCTTTGGCGAGGTTCCAGGGGCCGTGTCTGGAAGCAGCTGGTCTACAGAGCCAGGAAACAGGAGCAATGTGGTACAAGTAGTAAGTATTGCTACTGGACACTTAGTGATCAGTGTGAATACCAGCGAGACACGGTACGCCCAATCTGCGGTTCAATAAGGTTTAATGTGCAAGGTCTTTTATAAATAGACTAGTTAAATACAAAGCCTAAAATTAACTACAATCTATCATACTCACTAAGCCTGGAGAGCTAAGTAGTTACTCAGAAGGCTGTATACAGGAACAGCTTTCTTCAGGGACCCTGCCAGCAAGTCAGTGGATCCTCTGATCCAACCAGTGGCAGCATCTCCTGCAGAGTCATGTGTTGATGGAGCGTGCCCCTTTGCTTAAATAGGGCTTCTTATACCCTTCCATAAACAGCCTTCACCTAATTATCTCTCTACTCATTATCATATATGCTAATTACCTACATTGGGTTTTCACCCTTAACTACATTCCATTCTCACCATGATAATTGGGATCGTCAAAACAGCATCTGGTGATAGGAGGGGTGGAGTAAAAGTATGCCCCTTGGCAATGAAACAGTGTACCCCCAGATGTTCCAGGATAACTTGTTGTTTCCATCACCGTTATCTATGTGCAGCTGCAAGCAATACAGTATCTGTATTTTGTCTTGTTATGTACCATGGTGTGCAGAAACTGAGACATCTATAAGGTTACTCAGGAGTCCTATTCACCTCTGCCAACTGGAAGATGTCATGCTACAGAGGTCAGAATAGCCAAGCAAGCAACTGAAGCTATGCTAAGCCTGTAGGACCGTGGTCAAGCAACTCATATTGTACTGGGTCTCCAACAGTAAGTATGATCTTTCACTTCTAAACCAGAGGGCTCATAATATGTGTTCATGTTCCCACCTACTGCAATGTGTGGAAAAGCCATGGTGGGCTGTGTGGGATGTTGGGTAGTGCATTCTGCCAACTCCTGTCGTCTGCCTATAACCCTTCTGCAGAAAAATTTGCACAGCCAGCAAGACTCATGACTTAGGCCAGAAATGAAAAAGACAGGGCAAATGTCTTCTTCTAAACAATGTACTCCTAAAAAATGTGCCTCCTTCTTCCCATCACTGCCATCAGCAGAGTCCTCCGAGCTGGTTCTCCTCTGCACCAAACCTCAACCTTTGCTGCACAGATTCCCCGCTACTGCTGCTATTCAGAGCCATGCATCTGGGCTGCATTCCTGCCTTTTCCAAGGTAAATGTGTCTCCCAGTGGTTGCCCTTCAAAAACTGCATGGATTCTGGATGAATTTATGTCCTTCTATGTGTCCCAGCAGTCTCTGATTCCTGAACATTTCCCCCTTCCATTCCCTGCTGCTTTCTGCTGTTCTTTATAGAGAAATCACTTGATCGCTCCCAGATGTGGCTTCTTAGTAATTACAATTGGTTCCAGGTCTTCCAGTCATTAAGGGCAAGTCACCTGCCCCCTTTCCTCCCCCCCCCAGTTACAAATACCTTGCTCGTACATAGGACTTTTCATCAGTTGGTCTCAAAGTGCTTTACAGAGTAAAACCATTTGAGAGGGGCTATGGAAGGGACTGGATATGGAGCCTTTCACATTTAGGCCATCGGCATGTTCACACCAGACTGGTATTGGCTGGAAGTTATTACCATACATGACTGGTTGGTGGCCTATATGGCTAGAGAAATATAAGAAGTGTCATACCGGATCCAATCAGGTTGTGGCCTCAGTTCATTTCCTAGTGGTGCCTGATTCTCTTCATAGCTCTGTTGGCTTCAATGGACTGACTCCTGGTTTATATCAGTGTAAGTGTAAATGTAGGGAAAATCAGACCCAAGGTGTCTACCTCACAAGTGGTGTTCTGGCTGGCTGAATGATGCCACAGAAAGGTCCTAGAGATTGATGTATCCTAGCTGCACTAGAAGGGTTGTTTTTTTTTCTCCAGAGTCACTGTAGAGAGAGAGAAAAAACTTGCATTAAAAGTGCAAAACAGCCCTGCTCTGTGGATAAAGAGAAGAACATAGTCTCCAAGGCTATAAATCACCAGTATCAAAATTCACTTATGGCTCCAATAAAACAAAGCAACTAAAACCTGATCCCACTTATGACTCCAATCAAACAAAGCAATTAAAACCCAATCCAAACTCCATTGATGCTAATGGAAAGTTGCCCTTTGACTTCAGTGGACAAGGCTCAGGCCCTGAAGACTGTACTTTACCATTCACTTTGTAAGTGCAAGTGCTTTGCTGGCCGGAGGACCAAAAGATTTAGAGACACTGTAAAGAAAACCTGCAAGCATTTTATTAAATTCTAGCATTTCTGTTTAAAAATACAAACAGCCTTTTTGTCTGCACAATGTTCCCGATTTTGGATTTGATTACATGCATTGTCACAGCTTTTGCTAGCCGGGGGAGCTGGCTGGATGAGTTTTTATTACGTACACCAGTGAAGTTAAAAACCTTATTTGTGGAAGCATGAAAACCAATGTGTCACACTGCACTCCATGTAGTGTGCATGGCAGCTGGGATGATTGATTAGAACTGTTTCAAAGAAGGCTCGTATGTTTTTTATTGCTCCCATATCTTTTTGCATTACACCTGATAGCAAGACCATCGGCTCTTGCCCAGGATCTCATGTCTAAGTATACAGAATATAAGACCAAAAATCTCCACCTTGTCCTTTGCCAACAGTAATTAATGTTAATCAAAATGGTTTCATAGAAAATAGATCTTAACCCAATTTCATTATTTGTTGGTTTTACCAGTTTGGTTGATAAAGTTAATGGTGTAGATGTAATAGATTTTTGCAGACCTAATACCATGTGACATTCTCATTAAAAAATTTAGCACAATACAGTTCCAATAAAACATCTGTTAAATGGATTTAAGAACTAGCTAACAGAGAGATCTCAAAAAATAGCTGTCAGCAGGGAATCATCACTGAATGAGAAGTTTCTGGTGGTGTTTCACAGGGATCAGTATTTGGCTTGATGCTGTTCAACATTTTTATAAATGATCTGGAGGTAAATATAAAATCACTGCTGAAAAAATTGGCAGCTGACACAAAGGGCATGCCTGCACTAGGAGCTAAGGGTGTGGTCCAACATCTTGCATAGACATAGTCTTGCTAGCTCTCATGGAGCTTGCATGCTAAAAAGAGTAATGGTGGCACTGGCAGCTGATGGGCTTAGCCATAACAAGTACAAATCTACCTGAAACCCATGGGTTCTTACTCAGCACGGCTAGCCTATGCTGCCACTGCCTGTCAACACCCATACTAGCCTGGTTACCCTACTATTTTTAGCTCAATGAGAGTTAGCATGAATATGTCTACGTGAGCTAGGAATCACACCCCTCGCTTATAGTGCAGATATAGCCAAAAACTGACAGAAAGGTGAATGATGATGAGGACAGGGCAGTCATACAGAGAAATCAAGACTGCTTGCTAAACAGGGCCCATTTAAAAAAAATATTTTAATGCAGCCAAATGCAAAATTATATATCTAGGAGCAAAAAACGCAGGCCATATTAACAGAATGGGGGGCTCTTTCCTGGAAAGCAGTGACTCTGAACAGGATTTAAGGATCAGAGTGGATGAGAGATTCAGCTTGAGTTCCCAGTGTGATGTTTTGGCAGCAAGGGCTAGTGCAATCCTGGGATTATAAATGGGGGAGTAGTTAGCAGCAGAAAAGAGGTGATTTTACTTCTGTACGTGGCATTACTGAGACTGATATTGGAATACACTTACTGTTCTGCTGTCTGCATTTTTAAAAGGATGTTGTAAAATTGTAGAGGGTACAGAGAAGGGCCACAACAATCATTTGAGGGCTGAAGGAAGTGTCTTACAGGGAGAGACTTAAAGAGCTCAGTCTGTTTAATTTATCAAAATGGAGATTGAGAGGTGACTTGATTACAGTGTTGATGTACCTTTATGGGGAGAAAATACCAGCTACTAACAAAGAAATATAGAACAAGAACCACTGGCTGAAACCAGACAAATTCAAATTAGAAATTAAGCACTAACTTTTAAGGGTGAGTAGCCAGTGGAGAAAACAATGAAGGGAAGCAGTGGAGTCTCCATCTCTGTATGCTTTTAAATAAAGACTGGATGCTTTAGTCAAATACAAGTTACTGTGCTCAATACAGGGGTAACTGGGTGAAATTTTATGGCCTGCTTTATACCGGAAGTTAGTCTAAATAATTTAATGATAACTTCTGGCCTGAAACACGAAGAATCAATGAAAGGGCCAGACTGCCAGCTGGTGTGATGCAGCATCACTCTGTTGACTTGTGAATGACAGTGAGATGATTTACACCAGTGGAGGATCCAGCTCTGCCAGTCTAGTTCTGAAAGGTGCTTAGATCCCACTGGCACCAATGTGAATTGAAGATTCTCAGCACGGTACAGGACCTGGCCCTGCTGCATGTTCAGCACGTGCCTCTCTTTTCAATTCTCACCTAAGACATCACTCTCCTGGTCTGGCCCAGGCCTCTTAATTTCTCTTGCTCTCTGTTACTAGCTTCATTATAGCTAAATGCCTTAATTTATTCACCATACTATCGCTTTAAAAAATTGTTTTCTGCTAATTATGCTGTGTGCTGCCCTGCTGCTTTGCATTTAAATCTGTACAGTGTTTTGGATTACAGTGTGCCTCAAAGAGAGGCTGTCAGTCAAGCTGGGTTGTGAGCCATCTTTTCACCTCTTTTCTGTTGTGCACTGGACGTGGAGTCAGGATACCTGAGTTCTAATCCCATCTCTGGCACTGACCCACGGGGTGACCTTGTGTGAGACTTGCCCAGTACAAAGAGGCCCTGATCTCAAGTGAGGTCTCAAGATGCTACTGTAACATGTAACCAACAACGTGTGACATCAGCCAACATCCGAGACGCCTCGTGACTGGGTTTCAGGCCAGGGCACAGCACATAAATGGCTTTAGCGGCACTAAAAGACAACCTCTGCATGGCCATGGACACAGGTAAGATCTATTTACTCATACTGCTGGACCTCTCTGTACCACAAGGGATTACTAACATCCAATCGTTCCTGTCAATCAGAGCTCAGAAAGTAGTGACAGGTAACTGCTCCTCTTCTCTGCAGACTCTCACCTGTGGGTCTGTAGTTTCCTCATTTCTTTTCAGTGTTTACATGAGACCACTCAGGAAGAGTGATATACCATGGGCTGAGCTGCCAACAGTAGCTCAAGGAAGCTCTTTATATCTCATTCTCAACTGATGCAACCACCACCACCACTAACACGTCAAAATGCCTACAGGAAATTAGCTCTTGGATGAAGAGCAGCTGCCTCAAGCTGAACCCGGGCAAGACCAACTTGATTCTCGTTGGAAACAGGAAATGCTTTGAAGTGTTGGCCAAGTCATTATATCCCCCTCCCATCCCCCCTTCTACAAGGGCTCACAGACCCCATTTGTCAAAGTGCTGGTAAACCCAGGAGTCCTGTTAGACTTCCTATTTAGCTTGGATGACCAAGTAGCATCTGTTTCCAAAACTGCCTTCTTTCATCTCCAGCTCACTAGGAAACTTCTTCCCTTCCTCCCAGAGAGGGGCCCAGCCACAGTGATCCCTGCATTGGTCACCTCCAGGCTGGAGTAGTGCAACTCACTGTATCTGGAGCTAATTACAAGAGGATGCAGAGCCCAGCTGGTACAGAATAGGGCTGCTCACCTTTACCATGGCTCAGGCCACCGTGAGTACATCAAGCCTGTGCCCAAGTTCTTCTACTGGCTCCCACTCAACTTCTAAAGCCAGTTTAAGGCCGTGGTCCTAATTTTCAGAGCAATTAATGGATGAAGCCCCAGCTACATCAAAGATAGAAATTTGATCTAAAAGCAACTGAGACAGCTGTGCAGTTCACTGAGCCCAGGAAGCAGCATGTGAAAGCTGGGGACAAAGCATTCTTTGGGCAGCGATCTGGCTATAGAACAGTCTTCCAGAGGAGACCAAGCAAATCCAGCAGCTGACCATCCTTAGACTATGTTGCAAAGCCTTCCTCTTTGGGAAAGCCTTTCTGCCATAAGTTTGAACGTTCCTTTTATTCTCACCCGCAACCCCCAATAAAACCAAACAGAAACGCCTACCCCATGTAGAGTTCTGACCCTGTCAAGGAAGCGGTGCTAGGGACTTTGCTGTTGCTACTGATTTTACGTGGCAGGGGCACAGAGACAATGGTGATGGGTGACAATAGAAAACAGATAGATTATATAGCTAGATAAACTGCTGGTCAATATCAAAACCAGCCCCCAAAACAAACACAGTTATTAATTATTATGATTAATAATGATTCTTAGCAAGTACCAGTACAATCTTCCTCTGAGGATATCAAAGCTCTTTATACAGGAATATTGTTAACCCTATTTCACAGCCAGACAAACTGAGGCACGGAGCGGTGATGTGACATGCCTCCCCAAGTTCTCCAGTGAGACAATGGTGGAGCGGACAACAGATCGCAGGTGTTCTGACTCCCAGTCGGGTGCCCTGCCCATTGGGCTAAGCTGACAAATAAATGTGTATGAGGAGGAGGGAAGGCAGAAGAAAGGTGAAAGCGGAGGCAGACTGGGCTATATGGAAGCATTCTGGAGTGTCATAGAGCACAAGATGAGCATCAGACAGCATCTGAAAGCCTCCCTCATCTCCTGAACCAGAGAGGCAGCACAGCCTAGAAGATAGGGCAATGGAGGGACTCAGGGAACTTGAGTTCTATTTCTAGCTCTGACACTGACCTGCTAGATGGCCTTGGGCGAGTCACTTTCTCTTCCCCCCCCATCCACCCTTTGTCTGTTATAGACTGAAAGCTCTTTGAGACAGGGACAGTTTCTAACTATGTGTATGCACAGTGCCTGGCATCTCCGTGGGCACCTCTAGACACTATTACAATGAGCAAGAGATAGGTGGAAGCGAGGCTGTGCGATATAATGGAGACAAGAGGGGGGAATCTTGAGTCTGATGTGGTAAGGGCAGAGCCAATGCGTTCCGGGTTTGTTTAATATCATGCGAACTCTATTGCCTTGTATTTAGCCTAATCCCACTATTCCTCCCACAGACACTTGCTGTTTTGCTGATGCTTTATGTCTGACAAATATCAAGCATAGGTTCTCAAGTTCAGCTCTTGATGGATAATCTCTCTCCTCTCCATATAGTATTAAAGAAATTTAGTGAAGCGGAGAAGGTCACTCAGCCAAGAGAGTCTATTTTTCTGAAAAATGAGGGGGGGTGGGTGGGAAACCACTCAATGTCTTCAGAAAAGCAATAAGAAGAATGCTATTCCCATTACACTAGTTAATTGACTTCAGCAAGGTGGCCAGGGGGACTGGTAATGAGATACAGGCTGCCAATTCAAATCCAGGCTAGGGAGGTAGAGGCTGAAAGTTATTACCATCTGATTGCTTTCTGGGGCCTATAAGAAATGAGTTTCTGCCCAGTTCCTAGTGAACAGGTGGCTACAGCACAAAAACAACAGCAGAATTGGCACCAATTGTTAGTCGTGTTGGTCAACAGGACTGAAAAGGTCTGGGAGACTGAACTCTCCCTCTGAGCCCAGGTCAAGCTTGGGCTACACTAGCAGGGCAGTGTGAGGGAAGCTTGCACTGGTGCTACCTACATGCTCTGTCTGTCATGAATTGAGAGAGAGTTCAGTATGTAGGGTTTGTATCAAAACTCTACCATTTCCCCCCCAACACTTGGAAGGAGCTCCCCATAAACATTCACACGGCTACCTCGCTGTCCTCCTTTGCATCATTTCTTAAAACTCTTCTTTGCTGTGAAAACTACAAAAAAAAAAAAAAAGTCAGTTAGGCAGCTGACATCATAGCCTATTATGCTGTTCTATCCATCTGTCTCTTCCCACTTGTGGTCTGGTCTCTTAAATTTAGATTGCAAATTCTTAGTGGCAAGGATCTTATGGTGATATAAGAATCTAAGTAAAATAGAATAGCGTAAATAGAAAAAGAACCATCTTTTTGTGCCATGTTTGTACAGCACCTAGCACAACCTGGTCCTCATCCATTACTGGGGCTCCTAGGTACTACTATAATATAAATAATTAATAATAATACTAAAACCATGCTAGGGATTTCAAGGAACATAGGTGTTGCCATATAGATGAGATCAATGCTCCATTTTATCTGGTACATGGACTCCAAAAAATTATCAGTATGGAATGCTTCTGAAGAAAGTGTAAAACCCCAGTGACATACACTTGTGCAATAACATGCCTATGGAGGAAGTTTCTTAATTACGCCCTGAATCATGAGAGTCAATAATATTTATCTTAGCTAGCGTTGCCAGGGAGGATAGTCATATTTATATAAATGTCTAAGCTTTTTTTGGAATCTGGCTAAACTCTCTGGCTCAGTAATCCCTTGTGGCATTGAGTTCCATGGGTTAATTGTTGACAAACAAACATTTTAAATGTGTTGGGTTTTAATCGGCTCAGGTATTCCCCTGTTCTTTTATGATAAAATGGTAAATGGAGACTTGTAAATTTCATTCTCTCCGTATTTTTTTTACATACATCGATCACGTTCTTTTTTATTCATCTCTTCTCTCAGCAAAACAGTCCTAATCTCTCTCATCTCTCCTCATAAGGGAATTTTTTCATGCCGCTCATGATTTTCAATGTCCTTATCTGCATCCTTTCTATTTATGCTGTATTCTTTCTGAGATCTGGTGCATGAAAGAGAGCACAGCATTTAAGTTCAGGTCCTAACCCCAGCTGATACAATAATATTTCAGCCTGAATACGTGCCTCTGTCCTTATGCAGTCTAACTTGTTTGCTTTTCTGAGCATAGCAGCACATTCAGCAGATGTTTCTTGTCATTTTCTGAGGGGATTTAAGAATGCCCCATTGTATGTGGCTTTGAGTACCTAACTTCCTTAAATACTTTAAATATCCTACCATCAGTAGTTAGAACTTTACACATGAGCGGCGTAGTGTCTTGTAATTACTAAGGGCAAAATACACATATTATATATGAAAGTATTGGCTTAAACTCACTATTTTAGGTGCTTAAAGTTGAGCATCTAAATTTGAAATTTTTGCCCTTAGTAATTACCTAAAATATATATGAATAATATATATCAGTGAAGACTAGCTCTCAGTGCATTTTGCATGCTGAGAGCTTATGGCATGAACTAGAAAAAGTCTTTTGTTAAAAATGCTATTGTCCTTATTTAAAATATTTTTTTTACATGTTCCATATTTCCAAAGTAATTCCCTTCCATTCCTGGACTGTATGGGCTCTCTCCAGGAACCAAATGACACTTTTACATAACTACAGAGTGGGCCAGAGAGAGAATGAGACTATAGCCTGTGGTTAGAATAGTCACCCAGGATGATGGGTTTATTGTGTGGGTGCTGGATAGCATTGGTGGTCTGTGAAAGAGGAGGTCAGATTGGAAGATCTGATGTCTCTTCAGGCCTTAAACTCTGTGAGGATCTAGCCCCTGTGCTATGCCGACATTAATTATTTATCCACCATGGAACAGCATCAACAGGAATCTCTTAGGAAACTCCATATTAGAACTGCTCAATGTTAGATCATCATTGTTCAAGTCCCTTCTCCTTGTTAGGTGGCAGGGAGATTAGAACTGGGTGTCTCCAACATCCTATGGGTGTATCCTAACCACTGACTGAAGGTTATGAGGGAGTTCCTTATTGGGGAAAAAAACACCCACCCTAGGTGCCTAACTCCACAGAGCAGGGGTGTCAAACTCACTTCCTATGGCGGGCCACATTTAAATTAAATTCAGTTCAAGGGGGCCACGCATCACAAACACTAAGACACCTGATATTCTACTCTACTTTACATACTCCACCCTCCACCGAGAAATCTCCCTGCGGGGTTAAATTCAGCGGCAGAGTAGGAGAGTGGGACTCACTGCAGGGACTCGCAGGTACTCACAGGCTGCACCCTCCGCTGTGAAATCTCCCGGCAGGGTGAAATTCAGCGGGAGAGTGGGAGAGTCCGATGGCCTTTTCCTTTTTGAGACGAGATCTCGCGGTGCCAAGCGCTGATGCGAGATCTCGCTCACTTTTACTGAGCTCAGCTCAGAAAAGAGTGCCGCCCCGGATAACACAAGCTGGCGGGCCGGATTCGGCCCGCGGGCCTTGTGTTTGACACCTGTGCCATAGAGGATGCTCAGCTGTGAATCACTAGCTGAGGTAGGCACCTATTGCCATGAGCGGGAGAGGGCTTAGCACACAACCCTCTCATCAGCATCTCCCACTGGCTAGCTTAGGCAGCTCCCTACCTAGCACACTTGCTTTTATGAATCACAATCATTTACCTCTCTCTTTCCCCATTCATTGTATAAGGAGCCTCAGTGCCCCACTCCAGCGTTGCGAATCACAGTGTGTTCCTGCAGTTTTCTAGGCACCTAGAAGTTAGGTCTTGATTTGCAAAGGTACTAAGAGACTTGCCCACAGAGCAAAGAATTGAAACCAGGTCTCCCAAGGCTAGACTAGCTCCCTCACCACTACACCATCTGTCTTCTCCGTAAATTCGCTGAGAATATTTGCATAGTAAAGTACATATCAACATAATTAAGCATGGAAGATCAGACCCTTTATCACCCAGAAATGCATCAGTTAAACACTTATTGAAGGAAAAACACTCAAATATTAACCCTTAAACTGCTGACATTTTTCTAGGCTGCCAGTCAAGTGAATTTTTCACAGGAAGTTTGCGTGTCTAAAGTAATCAGAAAAATCCGAGTTTACCATGAAACTGTGAATAAGAGTAGTGTAATTCTGTAGTGCAGGTGGCTGTCCATCCCTGTCAGTTTCAGAGGGAGGCCATGCCCATTCCCTACCCTGCTCTAGCAGGGATTGGCACAGCTGGGGGCAGTGAAACAGTCTCTGGGCTTGGGCAGGCCAGCCCAAAGGCAATAGCCTGAGCCCCAACAGGCAGCAGATAGTCCAGCGCCCCAAGGTGGGACAGCAAACAGTACAAAGGCCCCAGGAAGAGCATCAAACAGTTCAGGGAAGGGGAAGGGACGCAGGCCCACCTGACTCCACTGCATCCCAGCCCAGGTCCCTAGCCATGGCAGAGGGGTATACCACAGAGTCAATGGGGTTCCAACTGCAACACGCTGACTCACTGTCCGGTCCCCCAGTCCCTGGACTGGGTGTTCCCTACCCTGGGCTACTTCCTGGTCTCTCTCCCTTGGGTACCAGGGGTGCCACAGGCCAGTTGACCGCATTAGGGTAGTCACCCAGATGCAGGTTGCAAAACTCCTCGATATCTTCAGGGGCTAGTAGGTTGGGCAGCTTGTTGGGGGGGTCGGTATAGGGCAGTTCCTCCAGGTCCAGCCCCATCAGGGCCCTTGCCTCATCATCGGCCTCTGACAACTCCTCCAAGTCTGGCCCCATTACGGCCACCTCCTCCTCATCCGCATCTGGCAACTTCTCCAGTCCTGGACCCTCTGAATCACCGGGTCCGGTGTGGTGTTTGGCTCCCGAGGTACCTCTCTGGGGCCCAGGCTGCCCGCCACTCATTTGCCAGCCCCCAGTCCACTTATCTTGGTACCCGGGTACCAGGCCACAGGCAGTTCTGGAGAGCAGGGAGAGACATTCTTCCCCTCTGGGAGCTGGCCACCAAGTGAGCTCCTGGGCCTTCCTTTTATACTTCCTGTCCTGTCCCCTCACTTCTGGGAGGCTGGACAGGCAGTCTCTGGCTCCACCCCCACAGGCCAGGCCTTTCTCTCAGTTTCAGAGGGAGGCCACACCAACTCACTACAAACTCAAAGCTTCCATGACCTACATCTTTCCATTAAACATAGATTTAATTAATATGTGGTTTTAATTGTTCACCATTATGCATGGAATAAAATAGCAGGAACAATTAATCAAATGAAATGGCACAGACAAGAATTAGATTTTCCAGACCTTTTCGGCTGCCCACTCAGAAACATACAATTCAGAATTGTATTGCTTGAGCAAGATGCTCTCAATAGGTAGCTAAGTAACAGCTACCCTGAGTGCTGTATGTATACCAAGGAGAGGAAAAAAGCAATAAAAGAAAACAAAATCTATTTTTTGATGGGACGAAACAGTCCCAGCAAAGAGGATAATGAATAATTTCATCAATCTGATGAATCCCACACAGGGTAATAGAGAAAATTAAAGCTTATTATTCAAGAACATTCTGTATATTTCTGTGTTCTTCCTTGGATAACATTTTCACCAAGTAGTCTTCTCTCTAAAACTTATTTGATAAAAGCATAATAGGGAGCAAAATTACATAGACATACATCAACACTTGTTTAAAAAATGGTAACAAATTCTAATTTCTTTTTGATAGAATAAATGCTTCCAGACATTTTTGAAAATTGGCTTTGTCTGATTTGAGCCCTAAAATTTTCCTGTCATTTTTGATAATATAGTTCAAATATATATGGGGAAAAATCAATTTTTCTCCATCAATACAGTTGAACATCCAAGTTTGCCCAATATTTATGGAAAGTTGCTGACATGATCAAATTCAGAGCTATGATAGCAGGATTCAGTTCCATTCAATAGAATGTCATTAGCTTACACTAGATCTGAATTTGATCCATACTGGCCAGAAACTGTGAGCTAAATCTCAGCTGGTGTAAATGAAGCTAATTTAGGATCTGGGTCCTGTGCTGCTATGACTGCCAATCAAAGTAACCACAAAACCCAGAAAACAAAACCCTACCAAAACAAACCACTCCACTACATAGACCATTCTCCCTCTGGGGAGCGAATGAGAGAGAACCACAACACAGTTATGAATCACATTGCTTTATGTACGACTGAAAGAGGCTCAGACAGGACAATGAACTGGGTGGTATAAGAACCTATATAGAACAGATACTTTTTATTTTTAAATCAGAAAAAATATTTGAAATATTTTAACCTGATTTTCACTATTTATTTTTTAAAAAACCGTCAAAATTATAACGAATCCTTGGGGCTCGATTCACTCCAGGGTTTCTCCAGTTTTCCACTGGTATAACTCAACTAAAATCGGTGACATTACACCAGTGTAAATCTGGAATGAAGCGGTGTGACTCAGGCCCTTGGTTCTCAGGGCAGCTGAGCAAAATGTTTTGCATTCCGTTTCCCTCTGCTACACGTGGCACGAGCTGATAAAGAGAACTGAAGGATGGATTTCCAAATCAGGCTTTTATTGCAGAGCGATGAACGAACTAATTATTTCCATGATTTGTTGGGGGAAGTCGTTAATAAACCTTTAACCGTGGGGAGGGAAGCGGGAAGCAATGGCCATGCAGGAATTATTCAAGATGCAGCTCGGAAAATATTGTCCGCCTTGCCTGTGTCTTAAAGAAAGTTCGAGGATGGAGACTTTAAAGAGAGAGCTTTGTTAACGTGATGCCCAGTGACTAAGCTGCACCCGCAGTTAATTGTGAGCCCGGCCAAGAATTCCAGCGCCTAGTTAAGTGAAAGGGGAGAAATGTTTCCAGCCCCGCTTTCTCTTTTGGCTCAGAGTCTAGAGAGCTGCGCGGTTAGTGAGCCGGGATCCCCACTCCCGACTCCGGCATTGGCCGGTGACCCCCTTCCCCGAGAGGAAACGCCTGGCGCTGCTAATTGCCCCTCAGCCCAGAGGGCAGGGAAACATCCTGTTCTGGGGCGGGGGGGTGACCCTCCCCCTCGGGGCCCCCTGGGAGGAGGGGGAAGTGGCTCGGCAAGAGCCAGGCTGCTGAAGGAGAGAGGCGGCGAGCCAGGGACGCAGGGTGCAGGGCACCGGGGCTGGCTGCAGAACCGCCAGCCCTAGGAGGCTGCAGCCGCTCGGGAGCGCTTCTTCGCCCGACGCGGCGGCTGGCCGCGCTGTTCCAACCCCGGAGCGCAGGCGGCTGGCAGGGCGCGCACGGCGGGGCAGCGGGGCGTAAAGACCGGGCTGAGCAGCCAGGCGGGCGGCGGAGCCCGGCCACCGGGGCGAGCCCCACCCCGGCCTCGGGCCCCCCGGGAGCGGAGCCGCGGCGGAGCGCCAGCACCACGGAGAGCGCCCCGGGGGGCGGCGGGCGGGGCTCAGCACCGCGGACAAGGCTCCGGCGCGAGCCCGGCCCGGGACTCAGCCCCGCGGACGAGGCTCCATGCGCGGGGCGGACCCGCTCCCCGCCCCGGCCGGCGCCATGGAGAAGAGCCTCAACGTGACCCCCGAGGCGCTCACCAGGCTCCTGCGGGAGCACAACATGAGCCGGCACGAGTTCATCGCCGCCTACGGCCTCAAGCCCCTGGTGTACACCCCGGAGCTGCCCGCCGGCGCCAAGGCCGTCTTCCTGGCGCTCTACATCGTCATCTTCGCGCTGGCTCTGCTGGGCAACAGCCTGGTGGTCTACATCGTGCTGCGGCGGGCAGCCATGAGAACAGCCACCAACATTTTCATCTGCTCCCTGGCTGGCAGCGACCTGCTGGTCACTTTCTTCTGCATCCCCTTCACGCTGCTGCAGAACGTCTCCTCAGAGTGGCTGGGGGGTAAGTGGCGGCTTGGCCCGGTCCCCCCGGCCAGCTGGGCTCTCTACACGCTTGGCCCTGTCCCCAGAGCTTGAGACCTGCCCCAGCTTGGCTACTGCCCGTTAGCCAGCCCCTCCCCTGCTTCCTTACAGCCCAGAGGGAGAGCGTGGCCCTAGCTTTGCTGTTTCCAAAGGAAATGTGCCTTCTCTTCAGCTGAGTATGCAGAGTCAGCTTAGAAGTTGGTGGGACAATTCAGTACCTTCCACACTTAACCCAGCAGACGTTGGGTGCGGAGGGAGTTGTACTCAGGCTAATTGCTTTTGCAAACTCTCTCACAACAATGGCATCTTGCCAGCTGTCCAGTAAATGGTGGTTATTTTCCGGGTTTGAAAAGAAATTAGGGTCACATGCCAAAAAAATCAACCCGCACAGCCTTTAAAAGGATAAAGCCACAATCAATTCATCCAAGATGGTTTTGTGTTTTTCTAACAATTTACAATCTCCACCTCTTCATTTTCTATTCTCTTTATCAGCTTGGATTGTTTTCGGAGTCTCCCTTTCTAGTTACAATTTGGAACCTGTCCCTTAGACTGAGAAAAACATGTTATTGAGTCATAAATGAGTTATGAGTGCCCCTTAACGCAGGATGTAAAATGTTAGGTTAGTATCCACATTTTGTTATTTACATCTGCATTATATGGCTATGGTATTATAAATTATTATTTTGTTCTAGGACCAGAGTGCAGATGGCCCTTAGTCATAGACCAGGACCCCATTGTGTTATATGGTACCCAGCTATACAAAAGAAAGCATGGCATGCTATGACATTCAGGGAGAAGGAGTAAATGATCACTAGGACATTAGTAAAAGGGTGCTTAACACGCACTAAAAATAAGCTATGTTCATAAAGCTTGACAAGAATATGATAACGGACTCATTCCATCAAGGCACATCACACTGGGATCTTCACAAATCCCACATGGGACTAGAAGTGGCATTTTCATTAGGCAGGAACAGAGTGAGTTCTGTCACATTACTATTGGCTCTACATGGTGCACCCACAAGCAGTAACATTTTCTAGTTGTCACGTTACTATTGGCTCTACGTGGTGCACCCACAAGCAGTAACATTTTCTAGTTGCTGCTTACTGTCAAAAAGTGCCTCCCTTTGAAAGCATCAGCCAAAACCAGGGGCATTGCAGCCAATCTGATTGTTAAAATCTGAAAGCCCCAGTGGTTGAACTGAGGGTCAAAATGACATGCAAAGTTAGGTTTGAAAGATACTGAATAATCACTACAGGATGCCATCACTAAAACCAGATTCCAATGCCTCCCTTTAGAGTCATAGATTCCAAGGCCAGAAGAAACCATAGTGGTAATCTAGACTGACCTCCTTTATAACACTGGTCATAGAAATTCCTCCACAATAACTCCTAGAGCATATTCTTTGGGCTATACATGTGATCAAGTCATGATCATTTTAGACCTAAACTATTGTTGATTTTTAGTTTTGTAATCTTTATCTGTTAAGGCAAAGTCCAATAAAGCGCTCCCCCCACTGGCTGCACAACTTTTTTAGTTAAGAAATTGTCATCTACGATATCTGCAGTTGCAACTCATTAGTCAGAGTGGTTCCTCCCTTATTACTGTGCAATTAATCATTTCCTTTCCCATAAAGAGTCATCTCCATGACATGGTCCATTGCTTATATTTTCCCTCCTTTGAAATAATTATCAACTCCTACTTAGGTCATCCTCTGTGCATGCCTGCCCAACTCAGGATGCTCCATCTCCCCTTTAAGGGTACTGCTACCCTGTAGTCGGGGTGTGACTGGCAGCCCATGTAGATATACTCATGCCTGCTGTATTCTAGCTAGCTCAACTAAAACTAGAAGTGAAGCTACCACAGCCCTGGCTCTGTAAGCCACCTGGGCCTCTAATGTGTATTCACTTGTGCAGTCCACCAGGATGCCCGCACTTCTGCATCCTCGTTTCTCTTTTTAGCAAGCTAGCTGGAGTACAACTAGCACAGGTACTTCTACTTGAGCTGCCATTCACACCGCTGGCCACAGCATAGGCATAACACCATAACTTCCTTAGCCAAGCTACACCAAAATCCTATAGGTGAAATTCAACCCTATACAGAAGTCGATGCACCACTGAAATCCTTATTCTGGGCTTCAGCATCATTTCAATGAAGCTTTCATTCTCTGGCATTTTCTGAAGTCCCACCCATCAGCTTTAAGTTGCTTCCCCTCTTTCCCTCAGTTCTCTGCCAAACGTTTTCTTCATGTTGATCTTAAGCTGGAATGGCCCTGTGCCAACTTTTTGCCGAGGTTTCCTCTTGCAGGGGAAAGACTCAGCTGTTTTCTCTCGCTTTTAATATCTTTGATCAATAGTGTAGTAGCTCCAACTTTAATATTACTCAGTGCTACGATCTGTATTTTAGCAACTGGCAAAACAATTTTTCCTGTTTTTATTATCCGTTTCCTTCATTCCTTAAGACACATAGAAACATCACAGAATTCCTTATGTTCTAATCATGGCTTTGTAGTCTTCTTTACAAAAGGTATAGGGTAAATCAGTGTACACCCATGAAATCAATGGTATAATGCCAGTCTACCCCCAGATAAGCATCTGGTGTGTATGGATACATATGCATTATAAATATATATATACACACACATTTACATTTTTCATATCAGTCCAAGACAAGGGGAAAATGGAGATAATCTAAAGAAAACCATCTCTCAGGAGAACATCTTAAAACACCCCTCGTGTCCCACATCCTGCCTGCTCTTCCTGCAGTGCAAAGATGCCCCAAACGTGACTGAAGCACTGTGGTTCTGCTGCTTAACAGAACAGGATGCTGGCAATCCATGTCCTGAGTTTCTGCACCCCCTGCAGAGCATGGAGGATAGCTCTCTGAAGGGGTGCTTTCATGGCCTTGTGCAGAGCTGGAGGTTCCCCTGCTGTTGGGATTCTCCGCCCCTTCCTTCCCACAGAAGGGTCTGTAAGGATGCAGAGCCCTCTCTCTGCCCCCAAAGTTGAGGCTGGAAAGTGGCTCCACCCCCAGTCTGCAGGGTGTAATAATTTTCTTGTATAATTTGTTTCAAATGGGTTTTTTTCTCTCCATTGCTCAAAGTGCATCATCAGAAAGTGGCTTCTGGCCAATTTGTTCTCACTAAATTGCTAAATTATTATTATATACACACATATATATATATTAACTTCTTATTGCTAAATGAAGTGATTCAGCCCATATCCTTACAGGCAGAAACGTGGTTCTCTCCTGTTTAATCACGCAGACCATGTGCATTTTTAGGATCGTAGATGAGTCTCTGCAGCTGGTGTTTCATTTGAATCATCACAAGTAACATTCTAATTGAGAAAGCCCTGGAAATCCACTCTGGTCCTTCTATTGAAGAAGAATGACTGAGGATCAACGATATTTCCCACAATCAGAAACTCTTATGCTGGTGTCATCTGTGGAGCCCAGCCGTAGATTGTGGAATGGAAGGCTGTTCCATCCAGTGATTAATCTAACCTGATTTTCAGTGACTCAAGTGTTAGGGCTTCTAGTACTTGAGAAGAAGAAGTGTAGCTAAAGCACAGGACTAGGAGTTCTGTTATTTGCTGAATCACAGATTTCCTGGACCAGTGAAAAGTGAGTAACACACTAACAAATCAGATTGGCAGCATTGTAACTGCACAAGGCACAGGGCAATGGTGAAACACCCCCAATGTGGTCAAGTCACTTCACCTTTTTGGGCTTCAGTTCCCCCTCTGCCTCCTTCTCTTGCAGTGTTGTGAGGCTAGATTCATTAACATTTGTAAAGTGCTCTGCAGGTCCCTGGCACAAGGTGCTATAGAACTGCAAAGCATGACTATTATGATTCCCTTGGAGAGAACGTTCCTCTCTCTAGAAGATCTAGATTCTCCCCAATACCTATTGCAATGATACAAGTTACTATAAAGCTCTTAGCAATGCTGTAATTAGAAGGCAGTCTTACAGGGGATCTCAGAGTTCAAATGATTCCAGTCATGACAGCTGGGAGGCAGGGCATCCTCAGGCCTATTAATGGACAAACATTGGCAGGAGAAGAGGCCAAAACCAGTTTTCACCACCTTTAAAATGTGTGGCGCGAGACATCTGTTGCAACTACGGTTTCCCCAAGCGACACTATCCAGGGCCTAATTCATCAAGGTAGCTAAGCACATCAGCTTCAATGAGAGCTGCAGGTGCTCAGGATTTCCGAAAATAGCCCTTCCCCACCAGCTCTGACAATGGGAGAAACCGGAGAGAAGAGCCCCATGTTCTAGGAGTGAAGGATGAACCTTGAAACTTGCAAGGTGCTCGGATACTATGCTGACAAGTGCCACAGATATGCCTCTAAGGGGGAATGTCTAGAAGCTGGAACAGATGGGGCTGTAACAAAGGCTGCAGCCCAGAGATACATAGCTCAGCTTGTCTGTTGCCAAATGCCAAGTTTAGCATTTATATCAGTTCTTCAGCTTGAATACACTCCCTATGTGCTCCCCCCTCCTGCCCATTCCCACATCCAATTAAGATAAACACCTGCAGTGCCTGGACCTTAGACCCCCTGCACCAAAGGCTGTGATATGGCACATGCATTGCAACTATTATTTGATGACAGACCTTACTTTTGATTCCTCCCTGATCAGTGGATATTCTCCCCAATCATATCTCATCCCCACCGAGAACATATTTTTACATCTTTTCTAAAATGCATGAAATTCCACCCAGGCCACAGGGGAGACTCATTTTCCTTGGCACTGGTTCACTTGTGCAATTAGTTTGATTTCTGTGTGTGAGTGAGAGAGATAGAGAGAATTGCTGCTGGTAAAGCCTACCTGCAAAACTACTATTTCCCTTTGAGCAAAGAGGGAATTGAGCAACAATTCCTTTCCCAGGATGCTCCTGGAGCTAAGCTTAAAATAGGGACCCTGTGCAGCCCTGTGCCCCAGCTGTGTCCCTGGGGCACAATTTAGTCCTAGAAGAGTAACAATGACTACCAGAGAGCATCCCTGGAAGGCATCATTTTTTCTCCTGGCCTCCACAGGCTGCCTCCAGCTACAGTGTCTCAGGCAGTGTATCCCCTCCAGTCCACCTCCAGCCCAGCTCTGGGACTAAGCACCACTCAAGAGCCCTACCTTAATAAATATTTCAAGTTTGATTTATTAAATTATTGGGCTGAGCTAGAAATTCAGAGCTCTGAAATTAATTATCCTTTTTTAACAAATCCCAGCTGTTCATTATATTTCCCATATACACTATTTGTGTTTGGTTGGCCAAGAAGATTAGTTTAAAATGTCTGGTGTCTCTGAAATATTATAACTGTCTAGGGCAGCTGAGCAAGGAGAAATATCTTTCTAAAGCAGCAGCTGATGTTCCATAGAAACGGTTTTTTGTTTTTTTTCGGAAAAAATACTTAGGCAGGAACAACTCTGCTTTCCATTATGATGTATTTTCTTCTCAGTCTTCATATTTCTCTTCTCTGTCTTAAGGCCTATCTACATGGGGAAAATAGTGCAGAATAAGCTATGGTGTGAATTTAAAAGCACAAGAGCTATTGCAAAGCGGATTAAACTAAACTGAATAAAGACACTCAGTGCAGAATAGCTATTTCAGGATATCTCCGCACGTAGACAACTCCTGATACCTGCCTAGCTATCCCTGCAAGGGAAGGAGAACAAGCTGAATAAGCTATATTGGTATAAGACAGTTTTATAAAGATATCCACAACAGAAGTTTTACTGGTATATCGATATCAGTGAAAAAAATCAGTCCTCTAACTGACATAGTTATACTGATATAACTTTTCCAATGTAGACTAGCTCTTAGGCTCAGGGAATCATAGAAATGTAGGATTGGAAGGGACCTCAAAAGGTCATCAAGTCAAACCCTCCCACCATGCTGAGGCAAAATTAAGGGTACCTAGACCAGTGATACTCAGACTGAGGCACATGAGCCACAAGAGGTTCTTTAATGTGGCTCCTGGGGCTCTTTGCAGTATGCTATATTAACACTTTATGCGATTTAATTATTAAACAATCTAAGTTACGAACCAATCAGGAGGCCTTTACTATGTTATTAGCCAATTATAGCTGATATAACAGAAGTTGGTCAGTCATTTTGCTGTGAGAATTTTTATATATTTAGAGAGAGACAGAGAGAGTAAAGGAAACAATGAATTCACACTACAGTGGCTCTTTTGGGTAATATTGATTGCTAATTTGGCTCCTGAATTCCTGAGGTCTGAGTATCACTGACCTAGACCATCCCTGACAGGTGTTTGTCTACCCTTTCTTTAAAACTTCACAAACTCCCAAGGAAAAACAGCTTCATGGTTTGCAGGATCTCTCCTGTCCTGTTACTTCCATGTACTAACCCTACGTGTTCCCCATCCTGGCACTTAAGATCAGAACTGGTTGAAATTTTTTGAAATTTCAAAAGTGTGTGTGTGGGGGGGGAAATCAGGAAAAATACTTGTGACATTTTTGTGATTTCCCCATCCCCTTTTTTTATATGAGCCAACAAAATTTTGGAAATGTAATTAGAAGGGGGGAAATTGAGAAAACGTTCAGAATCCCCCACCCCCCTTTGTTTTTTTAAACCAGCTTTACTTAAGATTGTTTCGGTGGCTCCTGCTATGGGTGTTGTTTTGTTCTTCACATCAAGGCAAGGAGAATGTGTTAATACCAACTTCTATCCCAACTTCACATCCAGCTAATGCACCCACAAGCTGACAGCTGCTGTCTGCCCTGATTTGCATCCACAGAGCTTATAACTAACTCTACAGCCACCTCCCACACCTTACAGTCCATAGGTGCTACTTCACACAAGTGCCTGGAATGGAATTTGCCATATGAGCTGCACAGATTGCACATAAGAGAGCCCTCAACCTTCAGAATGCATTATTTCAAGGTAGTTCATGAAGATCCAGGTTAGATACCCTCAGATCCCATGTACTGCTGATGACTTTGGATTAGTTTATTTCTTCTGTGTGTGTTCACTTGCCTTTGTGTTGCTCCAGCTGGTGATGTTGTAAGGGATGCAACAGTGAGTGTAGTTTTGCAGTCTGTGGCGTTGTCTACACATAAAACTTAGAGCAACCCAGCTATGTCACTCAGGGGTGTGAAAAATTCACAGCTCCACGAGATAATTAAGGGGACCTAAACCCCAGAGTACACAGCACTAGAATAATGGAAGAATTCTTCCAGCAGCCTAGCTACCATCTCTGGAGGGGGTGGATTTACTACAGTAATGGAAAAAACCCTTCTACTGCTGAAGCAAGTGTCTTCACTTGTGTCTATTTTGGGTAGTTTGTACTGTTTGTGCCAGATCTGAAGCATCTTCTCTATGCTCCTGCTTTTAATGGAGGTCAGTGGAAAAGACACATTCCAGGAGCAGGCCCTTTATATATTTGTTTAAATGTCTGAGCACCTCAATGACATTTTCAAATAGAAAGCGATACAAATAGATAAGCCATCTGATATTTGCTAGTAGCATATTTTTGTTTCCCAAGAGGCATCGGCAGCTGTAAAAATCTATACTGGCAACAAAAACTTCCCTCTATCTGAACCTTTACCAGCTTTATGAAATGATCAATTACAACGTAAGGGGCGTGAGTAAACTGCAGGGGGATAGCCATCAGCTCTTAAAGCCGATTATCGCTTTTGGACTGGGAGCAGCTTTTTGATCTTTTCGGAACTAGAATCATTCAGTGATTTGGGGGGAAAAAAATTGTCAGCAAATTGCTTTGCTGGCCAAGCTCTCTCTGACCCTGAAATCCAACATAGGGGGAATATTAGAGACTTTAAAGGTCAGCTAAATTGTGACTGGGTCCGTTCTCTGGCAGAGTAACTAAGTGGACTCTTGATATAATAGATTACAGTCGGAGTCAGGCCATACAGCACGGATGCTCCCTCACCTTCTATTCGACAGTATATTTAACTTAATCTTTGGGGTAAATGATAAATCCACTTTTGCTTCCAGGGCTCCCATTTAAAACATGATCTTACCTGAATATGGAAAATGCATGAACTAAATCATTTTAAATAATGAGGTTAAACACAATTTTGCCCTTTGTGCGAACAAAGCTAGTTGTGTTTCAATGTGGGCTAGCTGGTTATGTTAACTCCAGAGACCCAAAACCAGTTAACAATTTTTTAAACCCAACCTGTCCCTGCCACCACTAAGGATATGGCTACATGGGAAAGAAAGCCCAATGGTGCCTCAGAGCCTGGGTCAACTGACTCAGGTTGCGGGACTTGGGCTGTGGTGCTAAAAATAAGAGTGTAGACGTTTCTGCCAAGGCTGAAGCCCAGTCTCTGAAATCCAGTGAGTGGAACTCAAGAGAACCAGATTCTATTCCGAGCTTGGCTGCTGGGTTTGGCTCTATGCCTCAATTTCCCCACCTAAAAACGGGGATAACAACACTGACCTCCATTGTAAAGCACGTGGAGCTCTACTGATGAAAAATACCATGTAATAGCTAGGGATTATTATAACATGAAGCACATGAGTAGCGACAGTCAAGTCAACGGTACTACACATGTGCTTAAAGTTAAGTATGCGAGTCAATGCTTTGCTGTACAGTGGAGGGGGTTGGGAGGTTCATAAGCCAGATTTCCAAAGGTATTTAGGTGCCTAAAGATGCAGAAGGGCACTTCGTAGGATTTTTAAAAGCACTTAAGACCATTAAAGGGGAGTTAGGTGCCTAACCGGCTCTGACACTTAAAAACAATCCCTCTAGGTGCCTCTGCATCTTTAGGCACCTATATATCTTTGGAAATCTGCCCCATATCACCAAGGGTAAGGTATTTAATTGCTCTGTTTCTTTCTCTGGAATATTCTACATCACAGAGGTGTTGTGAAACTTAGTTAATGAATCCACTGCCTATTGTTATGGGCATCACTGCCTTGTTTCCTTCTACTCCCCCATCTGTCGGCATTCATCTGTTGTCTCTGCTCTTGTACTGAGGGTGGAAGCTCTTTGGCTCAGGGAAGGTCTTCTGTTTTGTGTTTGTGCAGCAACTAGCGCAATGGCCTCCTGTTCCATGACTAGAACCCAAGGGGCTATGATAACATGATTAATTAATTGTTTGAAAAACACACAGAGATATATCACAGAAGGTGCCAGAGACCTAACGGTATGACTTTATAGTTACAATATTATCAGCGCTCTTTTCTTTCTCCACTCTGCTAGAAGGCTTTTTCCTTGCACATTGACGATATGTTTTTATTTCATCTTTTAGTTTCTTTCCCCCCTCAAATATTTAAAAAAAGGAAAAAGAGAAGCAAAACCATAAATAGCACAAAGACCAAATTGCCTGAGAATAGGGGATAGAAGACAAGAATACAATTCAAATTTCCAATGCATAGTTAGGACAAAATTATTATGCACACCGAGAACAGTTCTAAAGCAGAGATTCCCAAACTTTTTTCCACGTTATCCCTTGGGGACCCACACTTGTGCATGCTTTGCCACACCCCCGCCCGCCCAGTCTGAGACTGCCCAGCCCCCCTATTTCCCCAGCATGTCACCCCCAGCCAGGCTCCCCAGCCCCACAGCTGGGCCACAATCCCGACCAGACTGCAACAGCTGACCCCCGCCACTTCCTGCTGCCACCAGCCCAGCATCCAGAGGGGCAAAAAACAGTAGCAGGCAATCACGGGGGCTGGTCTGCTCCCCAACAACTCCCCGCTAGTTATCCCTGCCCTGCACCAGGCCACCAACTAGGCTGGCCTGCTCCCTAGACACTTGGCTCGTGGCCACTCCCCAGAAAGCAACAAGGATATGGAAATGCTTCCTCACCACATGCTTGCATCCTGTTATCCCACATCTATCTCCCCAGGCTGGAAGGCTCACTCCTAGCTGCGGTGTGGACATGCTCATATAGGCCCCCATCCAGCAAAAACGATGCACGTGCTTAACTTCAAGCCATTATTATTAATATGTTTATTGCTATAATGCCTAGGAAGCAACTAAAACCAGGGTTCTATTGGGCTAGGCATTATAAAAACACAGGAGTAGACACAAAGAATTTACAATCTAAATAGACAAGGGGCATGGGAAAGTGGGGGGATACCATGAGTACTTCCAGTGATTTCAATCGCATTTAAAGTTAAGCACGTGCCTAAGTCTTTGCAGGCCTGAGGCCCAAGTGCCTAATGGTAGGTCTAAGAGTGTAGGATTAATTGCATCCTGAAGTTAAACACAGGTGTAAATGCTTTTCTGGGTCCAGACCATAGCTGTTCTGTAACCCATGTTTTGGAACCCTTGCATCTTAAAGGCATCAGCATTATTAGCATATTACACAAGCCAACCCTGCTTGAGAGTAATAGCATCTGGCACGATAACACAGGAACAACTTTCTTAGGCACACATCATCTATTTTAGATCTTAGTTATTCCTGTGTTTCTGATACATTAGGCCATCCAGCCTTCCACTGATTATGGTCTCTCACGCGTTGCGGTACTTGTTCCCAAGTGATGCCAGAGCATTTACCGTCCTCTGTCACTGCCTTCTGGCAGTTCTGCCTTGGCCTTCTTCGCTTTTTCTTTGCTCCCTCAGGCATCCAATTCAATGCTTGCTTAGCATATCTCCCATCTTCCATACAGTACATGTCCCTACCCCGTGAGCCGTCTTTCTTCAATGACATTTTCTAACATGGCCTGCTCTGCCAGCTCATTCACCTCTTGCATTTGTTATTTCGTCCTTCCATGAAATGTGTTCTATCTTCCTCAGCCATCTCTGGCAGGCAGCTCCAATCTCTTTTTGTCAGTAGCCAAGATTCTGCTCTGGACAGTAGCGTTCTTAGTACAACTGCATGGTATAACCTGACCTTCACTTTGGTGTGGAGACCTGTGTTTCACTCACTGATGGTCATCCTCCAAAGATGGTGCTTGCTTTTCCTATTCTCACATGAACATCTTCTCATGTCCTCACACTCCCCAGGTATTATGATCCCTCTCTTCCCTGCCAAGTTCATGAAAAATTAATCCCAATACCCCTTTTTTCTCCTTTACCTTTTCTTATCCTTAGTCTACTCTGTCCGTTCCGTCCAGCTAAATTTACTAAAGTGCATTCTTTGAGCAGATCTTTATCCAGGTTTACGAAAGGGCTTAGTGTGGAAATATACATTGCAATAAAACCCACATGGCCAAGAAGCTGGATGACTTTCAACTTCCTACGGACAGCTCCAAAGAAAGAAAGAAGAAAAGAACACACACGGAGAGTTTTGTGAGCTGCTAGCAAAAAGTTTTGTTCCAGCCAGAAAAATTCAATATGTGGTTCACCCCTCATCTTCCTCCCTCTGGTGTTCTTCTTATTACTAAAAGTGAAGAACAGGTGCTTCATTAAGACTATTTGATGCTAGGGAGTAAGGGCTGGATTCTGATCTCAGTTACTCTGGTGTAATTGCAGAGTTGGTGGGCTGATTCTGGATTTACACTGGTATAACTGAGCTCAGAATCCAGCCCCTGCTTCTGCAGCATTTGTCCCATTTCTTCAGAGCTTCAGGCTAAATTGTTCATGATCTCCTGCATTTAGAAAAGAACGTGTAAGGTACATAAGTATTCAGTGAGGGCTCTGAGCTCTGTGGAGAACACAGGAGGTTAATAAACTTCTCTCTAGCGCTGCTTCCCAGCTCCGAGTGTCAGACTCTGGATTGAAAGTCTGCTGTTTACAAGGTGTTTATGGCAATAGATAGCAGCTACCTGCTGAAACTTGGTAAGCAAGATTCCCTGCTGGTAACCCTGACTCTGATTTTGGGGGCAGGAGTACATGGCTCAGTTAACATGAAAGACATGGGCACTGGTGCCTGGCCCCTTGCCCTGCTCAGACCAATGCACAGAGTAATAGTTCTGTTCATCCCGGTTCCCTGTACCCATCACAGCTGTTAACGTTAGCTGTACAATGCACACTGCCCTAGGGAGCACCTGAGCAGCTGTGGTGAGATTCCAACAAACTGCCCTAGCAGCAGAGCCGCGCTAAGCCAGGAATTTCCACACTTTCAACATCTGCCTTCACTCTGAATCAGAATGAGACGTCAACCTTCGTCTTTCCCACAAGACAAAATACTCCAGATGATTGCTTGGGTGGGGAGGAGTCAGCTGAACCCTTTTGTTTCCACATCAAACCATCGGGCTTCGATTGAGACTTTTTAAGATTACATTAGAAATAATGTGATATAAATGATCATATAAAATCTATGCTAAAAAGCTGTTGCAAAATGGAGAAGTCTAAAATGAAACATTACACTTTATTTCCCCAACCGAAATTTCAGCAGAATTGACACATTCCCACAGAAGCTTTGAATTTCATTCAATCAGCTTTCCCAATGGAAAATTTTCAACCAGCTCTGCCTACTGACTGCAGCAGATGACTGAGGGGCACTTCCAAAAGAACCCTTAACTAGGGACAGATTGCACCCAGCCTCCACAGACTCCAGTCTCCAGTCTCCCCTGCCCTATTGCAATCTCTGTACTCCCCCTAAGCACAAGGACTGCTCTGGCAGCATGATGCTTACCTCCACTACATGCTTGCGGAGAGAGCAGTACACACTGCATCCTTCACGGCCCATGTTATCACAGCTACACGACTATTTCTAGCACACGAGCTTGATGAGAGCTAGTATGAGTTTGTCTCTGCGAGCTGGGAACACCAGCCCTAGCTCATCATGTAGATGTTGCCCAGGAGGTGGCACAGCAGGCATATTCCCCTAGCACACTAGGTGTCTGCAGGAGGTGTTCAGCTTGCTGGTGCCATAATCTCTCCTGAAGATCTCCCGGGGGCCGCACAGCTCCATACCACCTACAATGAGGGTCTGTGCATCAATGTCACCAGCTGGTCCTTAAAGAGCATGTGGACAACTAAGTAAGTATAAGCAAATAGCATTCCTGTTCTTCTCAATATAAACCTAAGCCTAAACTTTCTCTAATGCTTGGCTGCTCTTAGAAAGTTTCCCATGAAGGACCTCGTCTATCCTTGTGTCATGCTCCTTCTGCCTTGGAAAGAGACATTCAGACCGCTGTGAAGTTGGATCTAATAGGGCCCACCTGTTCTGGCTGCCAGGGTGAATCAGCAGAATACAGAGCTCTACTGTTTACATTAGAGGCCCCACTCAGGATCAGAGTCCCATTGTGCTATGCACTGTATAAACATATAAGAGGCAGCCCCATCCTCAAAGAGTTTAGACACCACGGTGAAAATTGGCTGAATAGCTCCGCAGCTCTCAGCAAGGTCGAGAAAACTAAAAGACTGTTAGAGCAAATTACAGGGCTCAGCCTAAGTTGCTGAGTGAGAGCTTCCCACTGTTAACAAGTAAAATAATTAATCCATTTGGACATATTTTATGCTCCTATGACTCAAACAGTTCTGAGTTACTGCAGAGAATGAATGTGAGCTGAAACTATGTTGACTCACTGTGTTTATTGTATTAAGCCAGGTAAGCAGCCAAACAATGTTCACTGAACAAAGCCCCCCATTACTGACTGTACCAAAATACTTTTAATTATAGATCTGAAATCCACAGAGCTTGCTTAATTCATGATGGTGCAGCCTGGGAACGCTTACCCAGGATAATGCTCACTAACTATGCCCTAATTATTAGGCCAGTGATTAGCATCTTAAAGTGTCCTTTAATGCATAAGGTCGTTAATTAGTCTCACAACAGTCTATCCTCTTCAGTGGAGTTCCTCCTGATTTGCATGATGGTAGCAAAGAGTTTCAGAAGCTGCATCTCCAAAGGCTCTATTTTATTTTAAGGTGGACCTTTCTCCAAAGGCTGGGGGTATTTGGATCCAGGGTTTGGGACAAATTCTAGTTACTATAAAAGCAGCAAATAGAAATATCCCTCCAGTCAATGGAAGTTAGGCATTTAACCTGCTTAGGTATATGGGAAATACTAAACCTCTCCCTGTATCTTTTGGTGCCTAAATATCTTGCTTGGTCTAGCCCTACAGTTTTTCTCGACAGTGGATTGGACTCAGTAAATCTAACAGAATTTTTCCACTTCCAGCTACTCTGATCTGATACTGTCAGTTGTCTCTGGCATGTGACTGCCATTGGTATGGTGACATAGGGAACCAGTACTGATGCATGTGGTTTAGATCATTAGATGGTGTCAATCACCATAGTTCTACTGACTTCAGTGTATTTTCCTGTGTGGGTCAAGTGGTTAAAACAGTGTAAGAATTGTCACACAAGTTTGGGATCCATTTAATCTGTAACCTCCAGAAAAACAGAAAAAAGTCACTCTTTACTTTTTGGCAGTTTATTTCCCCGTGACTGAAGATTAAGTGTCGTTTTATAGCCAGCAGAGTTAGGAATCACTCTCGACAACCATACTGTAGTTTCATTTAAATTTAAATGTAAACAACTCAACTCTCCAAAAAACAACAGAACTGCCTGTACAGCTTCTAAATGTGCTTCTATACCCCCACCTCATCATAAACTGCCTTAAAATCAGTTTGTAGCCATTTCATTTTATCATAAATGCATTGGTTGCCATTAAAAGAAGCATTATATCTTTGCTGTGAAAGGTAGAGCCCACACTGTCATATTTGCAATGACGTCCACTGATTGTATTTCAGAAAAGCTGTGTCAAAGCCATCAGTCTTATGTCAAATACAAAAGATGAGAATGGGAGGGTTGTTGAGAAATAACAGGGAGCTGACGGGAAGGATGGTCTTGATGTTAAGACACTATACCTAATATAGACTAAGGAAATATGGTTTCAGTTACTTATTCAGTGTTGATAAGTCAATGTCATGCATGCTGGAAAACATAATCCCAACTATATACACAAAATGATGGGGGTCCAAATTAGCTGTTACAACTCAAGAAAGAGATTGTGGATAGTTATCTGAAAACATCTGCTGGTGTGCAGCAGCAGTCAGAAAAGCTAACAGAATGTTAGGACTATTAGGAAAGAGATAAATATATACGACAGAAAATACTATAATGCCACTATCATGCCACTATAAATCCACAGTATGCCCACACCTTGAATACTGCATGCAGTTCTGGTTGTATAGAAATTGCCAACAAAAATGATTGGGGTATGGAACAGCTTCTATATGAGGAAAGATTTAAAAGACTGGGATTGTTCATCTTGGAAAAGAGACAACTAAGAGTGGATATGATAAAGGTCTATAAAATCATGAATGGTGTGGAAAAAGTGAATAAGGAAGTGTGATTTACCCCTTCACAGAACACATGAACCAGGGGGTCACCCAATGAAATTAACAGGCAGCTGGTTAAAAACAAACATAAGGAAGTACTTCTTTACACAACGCACACTCAACCTGTGGAACTCATTGCTGGGGGATGTGAAGGTTAAAATTCCATGGATTCAAAAAAGAATTAGGTAAGTCCATGGAGTTTAGGTCCATCAATGGCTATTAGCCAAGATGGTCAGGGATGCAACCCCATGCTCTGGGTGTCCTTAAACCTCTGAAGCACCTGACACTGGCCACTGTCGGAAGACAGGATACTGGGCTAGATGAACCATTGGTCTGACCCACTATGGCCGTTCTTATGTAAAAGGCACCAGGTGATGAAGACCACAACTCCCTACTACTGGTGATTGTGCCCGCATATAACAGAATGGAAGAAAATACCTCCCCACACTACTCAGCTCATCTTCAAAGAGAGAAACAAGCTGTCCTCTCAAGAGCAGGGCGTTAGCTTAAGCGGCCTGAAGCTACGGCAAACATTCCTAGAGGGTACCTTCAAATCCTGACATGGTGTGATCAGAGCAATGTGACATTAGCGAATCCGGGCCTCAAGCTGTCACAGGAGCAGACAAGATCATTCTAAATGAGCAACAGATAATGCCTGTCCCGCACTGTACCCCAGGTCTGCAGTGGGAACATCTGCCCTGGCTGGAGTCAAGGTCCTTGCATCCGCATGGCACTGACGATCTTAAGTTCTTTGGGGCATCTTTCTCTGTTTGTTCGTGACTAGTGCAAGGGGACCTGTTCTCAGTGGTGCCTAGGCATGGTCAATATATAATTTTGTGTTTCACGTTCGCCTTTAAAATCTGCTATGCAAATATTAAATTGCAAGTACTGGGTCTGATTCTGATCTCACTGCTCTTGTGCCGTGACTCCACTGGAATTAGACCTGGGTAAGTGGGAGACTAACAGGGCCCATGGATCATAAATTTTGAACAAGGGCCTCTTGTCCTGTCTCACCAATGATTTCTTAGTAAGAGGAAAGTGCTAAAGAACTCACTGGTCAAATGTGCTGTGTCTCCATTCCACTTGACGAATTCAAGATCAAATCACCTAGAGGCAAAAAAATTCACACCATTATTTTTAATCACATTTCCAAATGGTAATTGACAGGTAACTAAAACCTTGCTACTCATCTCCTTTGCTAATGGACTGTCATGGTGATCTATCCTACACATGGTTCAATATCTCTCTTCCAGCCTGATAGGTGCGGACCTGAGTTTTAAACCTGGATTTGTACTGAACGTTCGGTTTCCCGTGACAGTTCTCTACGTACATGATGCCTTGCCTGACAGAGCTGGTGTGTTGCTACTCTGCTCCACTAACTCTTTCACTGTTGAATGAATTGACTCTGTCCCATCTTTTGCTGAAATAAATATTGCCTTGTTTTCCATGTGCTTAAGAAGAATGCTTTTAATGCTACTGGGGATTGAGTGCAACTACTGTCTTCACTGGAAATTGACCGGATTTCACTGACGCACAGCAATGTAGGGCTGGAAGGGACCTCAATAAGTAAAGTAAACCAAGACCATCTCCAACAATGGGGAGTCCACAACCTCCCTTGGAAGCCTGTTCCAGAGCTTACCTCTCTTAGAGCTAGAAAGTTTTTTCTCATACCTAACTTAAATCTCCCTTGCTGCAGATTAAGCCCATTACTTCTTATCCTATCTTCCGTGGACCTGGAGAGCAACTGATCACAGCACTCTTTACAACAGCACTCAACGTATTTGAAAACTTCCGTTAGGTCTTTTTTTCTCAAAACTAAACATGCCCAGTTTTTTTAAACCTTTCCTCACAGATCAGGTTTCTAAACCTTTTATCGTGTTTGTTGCGCTTCTTTGGACTCTCTCCAAAGTGTTCACATCTTTTCTGAAGTGGGGAGCCCAACAGTGGAGGCAGTACTCCTGCTGAGGCCACACCAGTGTCGAGCAGAGCGGCACAGTTACCTCCTGTGTCTTACATATAGCAGTCCTGTTAATACAGCCCAGAATATTAGCCTTTTCCACAACTGCACCATATTGTTCACTCGTATTCATTTTGTGATCCACTATCTACCCCAGATCCTTTTCAGCAGTATTGCCGCCCAGCAGTTGTTCCCCATTTTGTAGTTGTGTATTTCATCTTTTTTCCCCTAGAGTGCAATAATTGTCACTTGTCTTTATTGAATTTCATCTCGTTGATTTCATGTCAGCACTCCAATTTGTCATGGTCATTTTGAGTTCTCATCTTGTCCTCCAAGTACTTGCAACTCATCCCTGCTTGGAGAATGATTATACACTGTAATACCAAAGTGTCTCTAATTACTCTCAAACAGCAGATATGGCTATTTTTGACAGCAAATGGAACATTGTACCTGCTCTACTTAATGTGTGCATTGCCGTCTTATCTGCATGCAAGTGAGTGACTGAAAAGCACAAAAGGGGGCATACCACTGTTTTATAAATGATTCCTCGTTTATGGAGAGAAATTAGAGAGAGAGAGAGGATGGAATTCCTCTGATGCATAACACAGGGCTATTCACATGAAATACATTTTATTCCTTCGGTAATAAGCCAGGGGAAGAAGCATGGCTACTTAGGTCATTAGAGTGAAAAGAACATTACAAAATTAGAAATCTCTGCTTCCTTCAAAGATTACAGATGGGGGTGTGGTAGAGAGAGATAGACACACACGGCATCTGGAGAACGGGCTTGGTGCAAGGCCTGCGGCCTGAACCAGAAGCTGTGAACCAAAGTCAAATGACCAAAGCCAGGCCCTGTATTAAAGTGGATGCTTACAAATTCACTGTTAAATATATGACCCTGGCAAAGCCACTGCTAGTGTTGCTGAAACACAAGCACTCCTAAGAAGCAACAGATACTGGGTATGTGTCTGAACACACTCCAAAAGATTAGCACAGGTGCATCCTGGCCTACCACCAGCTAAGAGGGTTTCACAGACGTGATGAATAGGGATGTTTTGCCTGAGACATTTGGAGCAAGGTACAAGGGGAGGTAACAAGCAGATGCCATGGAACACGTAAGGCGGTACATAAGCATTTTGTCTCATTCTGTAAGCCTCAGGGTGCCTCACTTTCATCCTTCGTCCAGCCTAGGGGGCAGTGGAAAGTCCTGCCGCTGACTGAGTTGGGTCCCTTGTAACAGGCATACCTGTGTTAGTGTATCTGCAGCATGTATAGAGCACTAGTACTTGTCTTCATTAACAATAAACCTGGCTGAGCATCTTCCCCACTGAAACTTGTCTGTGGTCTATCTGAGCAATACTATCAAGATCTGCTTAGCGGCTACCTGCGCAGAGCTGGGAGAGCACACAGAGAGAGCGCGAGAACACACACACCCCAACTGATGACATGGGACAACGTTTCCTCTCGTTTACTTTGGTGTGAACCCAGAGTAACTACACCGCAGTCAGTGGACTTAAACGACATGAATTTTCTCCCTGGTATTTAGAATACAATAAAGCATGATGCGCTTTCATATCTTCAGCAACACCAGACTGCTCATAACCCAGACAAGAGCACTGAGTTGTCATAATCAGTGCTGATGTTTTCTTTAACAGAACTAAATCAAATATTCATAAAGGAAGACATCTGAAATACTAAACCCAAATCGGAGATGACAGATTTTTATTAGAGAAGGGAAAAATCACAAAGAAGTTTCAGCAGCCTTGATGTTTTAAGAATCTGAATCTCTGCATATATAAAAATAAATTATCTGCATAGACTCATTCTGGGTGGCTTTTAGCATGAAACAGTCATCAGCACACAGCCAGCGTAGGTACTGGCTGAAAAGCTTTTAAAGTACAAATCGAGAGCATGGGACGTGTGTTAGATTAGGCTGGCAAGACAGAATCACTCAGTAAGGGATACTGGTGTTCTGGGGTTTAATTTTAAACTGCTTGTAAAGTGCTTGGACCCCTTTCAAGGGAAGAAGTCATAAAAGAGCTTAGGTGTTTATATATTTCTATGCAGAAGAGTTTTCATTTTTAAGGCCTATATACTAGAAATGCTAGAAAACTGCACCAGCATCAATAAATTGATTTAGAAATCAGCTTAGTTTAAACATTAGAGGTTGTTTAACTCAATCAGTTTTAAATTGGTTTTAGTGCATTGGTTTAGATTTCTAGTACAGGTCAAAGAGCTGATCTACACTAGAATATTGCAACCTGACAAGACCAAACTACAAGTATTGGGTTCAAAGCTGGTCTGAAAACAAACCAGTCCTCTCAAACTTGTGTCAGGTCACCTCTGAGCACCTCTTCTTGCCTGTGGAGTCAGCATGATTTCGGCTGCGTGCTCCACTCATTCTGGCTGCTACCACGTTGCTGCACTGTGAATGCTGTGGAGCGTGTGCCAAGGAGTTCCACCTTTCCTATGTGCGCTGTAAATCCTCCTCCTTTTGTTATATATGTGTGTGTGTGTAAGAAAATATAGATAAAATTGTTCCAGAGGGGTAGCTGTGTTAGTCTGTATACAGCAAATATGAAGACTAATACCTCGCTCTTATGTAGCACTTTTCACCAGTAGATGTCAAAGTGCTTTACAAAGGAAGTCATTATTTTTACAAAGGAAGTCCCCATTTTACAAATAGGGAAACCGAGGCACAGAGCAGGGAAGTGACTTACCCAGTCACCCAGGAGACTAGTGCCAGAGCCTGGACTAGAACCCAGGTCTGCTAGGTTCCAGTCCTGTGCTCTATCCACTAGGCCGCTCACGTGTAACGTAACCCACATATAGGGCCATATCCTCAACTGGTGTAAATCAGCAGTGTTCCCACTGAGTGACATCAATTTAGGACATGTCCTCACAACTTTGGCATTGGTGGGGGTGGGAATGCAACATTTTTGATCTGGGTTCCAACACATGTTGGGAAGAGGGTAAAAAGATAGATTAAAAGTTTACATTTTGCCCCATTTCTTCTTCTGTGCAACCCTGACATTGAACCGATATATTCTTATCTCTCGCATTTAAAGGTAATGGTTTAGAAGGAAGAGACGGTGCGAGCAAAGTGCTTTAAGTGAATGCACAGAGCCAGATTCAAATAAAGACAGCCTTCAAATGAGAAAAAAGTGAAGTTAACATGCTAGAGAGGGTGGGCGGGGGGATGTCACAGCACCCATAACAGGAAGAAATTACCACTTGACAGTGAGCACTACATACATAAGGTATGATTCAACCCCTGCTTTGTGCTGTCATAAGTCATTTGTACCCTGTGGACAGGGAGGGCGATGTGGGTGTAATGTGCTGCCAGTCATAGACTTTGAGGCCAGAAGGGACCATCATGATCTGTCTGATCTCATGCACAGCAGATCCCACAGAAACTCATCCATCCACTTCTTAATAGGCCCCAATTGCTGGCTGAAATTATGAACGTCCTCAAATCTTGATTTAAAGATGTCCAGTTACAGACTATTCAACATTTACTCTAGTTCAAACCAGTAAGAGATTCATGTCCCGCGCTACAAAGAAAGACAACTCCCTCTGCCCCCGCATCTGTGCCAATCTGACCTGGGGGGAAATTCCTGGGGAGAAACCCCAAATATGACAATCAGTTTGACCCTGCATATGGGGGTGAGACCCACCAGCCAGACACCTAGGAAGGAGTTCTCTGTTTAACTCAGAGTCCTCTCCATCTAGCCTCCCATCTCTCGACACCATAGTGGTGCTTCGGCAGTGTAGACAACCCCTCAGTCTCCAGTAAGGGCTCCAAGTTTGCAACGGAGCGTTTGTGCTCTGAATTATATGGGCTGAGGTGTGATCATGAGCTACCTGTTCATTCCCTTAAAAGATGACTAGTAACCTCATGCTTGTTTAGTGAAGCATGCACCGTTGGGTCATTCTACATTGCTGTGCTATATAAACTCAAAGAAAGAGAGGTTCTTTATTTCTTTGTAATAGGGACATTCTGAACTGTCTGTGTCATGTAGACTTTAATACAATGTTATCTAGCTCCCAGAGTCCATCAACTGGGAGACTTTCATACTGTAATAACAGAACACATGCTCTATAGGAAACATGCTTCCATATTTACCAGTCACCTGGGGCCAAAATAAGCCTCCTTGGGGAATGTTCAGGTGCAATGATTCAAGTCAAACACAAATGTGAACTTCACAATTATGTCTTCATTGTGTCACATCTTGGCTAAGAATGGATTTGCAGTTGCTTGACTCCATCTGTTATGCAAAGACCTGGGTATTGCAATGACAACTGTATTTCTGTTTAGGCTCAGAACAGACTTCGATCTTCTGCATGCTCAAACCAGCACTTTTCATAAGCAATAAAATAGACTCAAATAGTTACAGGGCAAAAACCCAATATCAGATGTTTTTCTAGAGTCACTTTCATAAGGCATCTTATTGTGCTATCCGAGGGAGTGAAATCAAAGCCACGCCCTACGAGTTGAACTTCGTTTTTGCTGTAGGCATCATCTAGTCTCCAGTTTTAGAAATGCAATGTACATGCGCTCTACAAATGAATGGACTTCAATCTTTAGTCACTGCAAAATCATTTTACCTCTGTGGGGACTATGATTGACATCAATGTTCTGCCCCTTTTTATTTATTTAATTTCCCGACTCTCTGAATGGTTTCCATCCAAATAGCATGCGCCTTCCAGCATCTCCCCTCCTGTGGGATTATTGCCAAATGGCACAATGACTAGAAATCCACAACTTCCAGTAGGTGGTTGTTGCTAATGATTCAGAAATTGGAGGATTCATAATTTCAACTGGAGGAGACAACAGAACATTAGAATTCCCTAGTTTGTTACCCTCTTTTACAAAACCTTGATGCTTTCCAGACAGCAACATCTTTTCCTGCCTGTTAAACAGCTGTATTTGTTTTCTTCCATCTCAGTCAGCTCTATGGCATTTTTTCATTTAATTTGGGTTTAACTCTGCAAAGATGCAAGGGGAGGAAAGACGCCTCACCAAAGCACCAAAACGTCTGACTCTAAATTCCAGGGTGTCAAAGCAAGCTTTCAGAATATTATTATTTTGAGAGAGACATGGTGGGTGAACTAATATCTTTTATTGGATCAGCTTCAGGGACCAATATGGCTACCCCTCATTGCCCACTTTAGACCCTTTAAATACATAATGTAAACCTCCAATGCCCACTTCATTTCAAGCGATCACCTCCCACATGCATTACCTCTTTTGCTTGACAATCTCTCCCAACTTGTATTTAGCTCAGATGCTCTGCTTCCTTCCCCAGACCTGCAGAAGAGCTCTGTGTAGCTCAAAAGCTTGGACCTTCCACCAACAGAAGTTGGTCCAGTAAAAGATATTACCTCACCTACCTTGTCTGTTTCACTTTTACCTTTTTCCAAAGGACAATATTAACCATCAGGAATTAGACAGTTCTACTTTTAGTCATGCTTGGGTACAATTCATCCATATGCAAAGGGTCAATGCTAGGTTGACGAGCTACTTAAGCCTACCTGAATTTGGCCCTAAGTTGTTTAAAACATTTCCCATCTAAAAATATAAAAAAGTCGATAAACTGCTTGAAAAAGGCATTGAAATCTGCCTGATCTGCTTTTCATTTGCTTTGTTCCTTTCTTGGCATGAAGTTCACAGCCCACACATTGGCTCAGTCTCATTTTTGTTTGTGTGTGATTATTAAATTAAAAAGGGACTAACTTCCAATGAAAACCCCCACACTCTCTGAGCAGCATTGCTTTGAGCATCCTAGGAAACATAGCCACTGTTAGCGTTACTTCATTTTGTTTGAATAAGAGGAATTGTGGTCCCGGCTCATCTCTACCTATTAATATCATAAATTGTGTTTATTACTATCATCTGGATGCTAAAGCAATATGTGGGGGAAACCAGTCATTAGCTAATAGCAATGCAGTTTCACTGTAATATTGCCCTTGTTTTCTTGAATAATGTGACATACTCCAGCAGTAGCAAAGAGCTCTGTAATTTGAGATACAAACAAAACAAAACACCCTGCTGAAATTCACTCTATTGTGATGCCATGGGGCTTCTCGGGTGCATTGGTCTCATACTGGCTCCACTGTACAAAGGGGAATTTCACTTATGCTAATACTTGTGAAACGTTCCAAGCTGCTCTGTCTGCTGACTAGACACTTCTGTTTATGCACAGAATGGATGTGGCATAAGCCTCTCATTAAATTCTGGACCATTTACTAAGGAGCCAAGGGCATTTCAATCTTCATTAGATTAGAATTCAAAATGACCTCGACAAATTGGAGAGCTGGTCTGAATGCAACAGGAAGAAATTCAATAAAGACAAATGCAAAATACTTCACTTAGGAAGGAAAAATCAAATGCACAGCTATGAAATGGGGAATAACTGGCTAGGTGGTAGTACTGCTGTAAAGAATCTGGTGGCTATAGTGGGTCACAAATTGACTCGGAGTAAAAAATGTGATGCAACTGTCAAAAAAGCTAATATCATTCTGGGGTGTATTAAGAGGAGTTGTATATAAGAGACAGGAAGTAATTGTCCCACTCTAATGGGCTCTGGTGAGGCATCAGCTATAGTACAGCGTCAAGTTCTGGGCACCACACTTTAGGAAAGATGCGAACGAATTGGAGAGAGTCCAGAGAAAAGCAACAAAAATGATAAAAGTTTTAGAAAAGTTGACCTATGAGGAAAGGTTTAAAAAGAACTGAGCCTGTTTAGTCTTGAGAAAAGATGACTGAGGAGGGAGCTGACTGAGGAGAAACCTGATAACAGTCTTCAGACGTGTTAAGGGCTGTTATGAAGAGGACTGTGATCAATCCCTTTCCATGTCCACTGGAGGTAGGGCAAGAAGGTATGGGCTCCCTCTGCAGCAGGGGAGATTGAGGTTAGATATTAGGACATTTTTTCTAACTCTAAGGGTAGTTAAACTCTGGAATAGGCTCCCAAGGGAGGTTGTGGAATCCCCATCATTGGAGGCTTTAAGAACAGGTCAGACAAAACATCTTTCAGGAATAGTCTAGGTTTATCTAGTTCTGCCTCAGCACTCTGTTGAAGTTGCCAACATGGATGGTATTTAATGCCCAAGATCTTCTGATGGGGACACTTGACCAATTATGATCTAGACAGAAACTGCCAACTCCTTTCACACAAGACTCTGACCAACCATTGGCAACTCTCAGTCCCTAATAATCTCAGGTAGATTCAGACCAGCACCCTAGACGTGAACAGCACGGTGTGTTACCAACAGTCCACTGAGCCATCCAGTCCCCCTGTGCAGCATTCTCTGGTTTATAAAGCAAACTGAAACTTGAGCTTTTTTGCATTGCAGCTGCTCCAATAAACCCAAATGCTCCCAACTGCATCCTACACCTAAATGTAAATACAAATGTTGAATGGCAATACACATTAGAGGCCCAGGGTGAACCTTATCAAAGCTACCAAAGGGCTGTGGCTGTCCAATTCCCAATGGAAAATGAATGCCCGACCCTCTCTCAAGCAGCTTTGAAAATCCCACCAAGATTTTAAGGAGCTAATCTCCCTTTTTGCACCCAAAAATTGAAAACACAAACCACGATCAGCAAAACGATTCTATTCTGTTCTACAACACTGAGTGGAAAACTGCTGTGCTCAAGTCACTGCAGATCATGCTAACCAACAGTGCCTCGTTGTTTCTGAATCTACCTGTTGTTTCTGCCCTTATACTTCAGTTGTGAGTTCTGCGGGGCGAGACCATCTTTGTGTTTGTACCGAGGCGAGCACAATGGGCTCCTGACCCATGACTGGGGTTCCGAGTGCTGCTACAATACAAGCAAATAATAATATATAGTTTATTATACGACCTGAATTGCTGTAATATCGGACTACCTTCCAGTAGCTCTTGAAGTGTCATGACTAACACATCTTTCACACGCTGCTGATTAAACACAGTGAATCGAATGCCTCACTGAACTAAATAGGCATACACCAACCGCAATGGACAAGGGGGTGAGATTTCCTGTCCTGGGTTTAATGAAGTCCCATGCACAACAACAAACACGGATGCTAGGGAGCACTCAGAAGGCACCATCCAAGTTTTAAAAGCTTCCCTTTAGCTTCATTGTTTTTTTAGGATAAGGAACTATTATAGGTCACGTTATATTTAGCAGCAAATTTTCAGCATGCCTCCTTAGCTATGCCTTCGATATTTGGAAGCACATCCCCACCCTACCCCCTTTTTTTTCCATGCAGTAATGTTGTACTTACCAGTTTTGCAGGTGTAATTAAGGCAGCCTGATGAAAATCCAGCCTGTAACATTATGGGATCTGATCCTTCAAATACTCCCTGATACAAGAAGGCTTTACTTAAAGTTCTGTTGTCAACAGTCACATGTACTCACGTAAGAATAGGTTTACAGGACTGAGGAAACACTGCAGTCTTTTAAAGCTAGTTTGCTTCTCAGTTTCTGAACCAGCTGCCCCAACTTTAGCCAGCACAGCCAAAGACAGGCTCTGAAATAACAGTTCATTTGGTCATCAACAAAAACAGAAAAGCAAATGTGGTGCTGCTAATTAACAGAGGGACGGGCACAGCTTCATGCTCTTTTTTCAATCTGTTCTACCGAAGAGCTACACCACAGTGTTATGCTGAGTTTCAGCTAAACGTATAAGAATCCAGCAAGAATCTGTTCTTAAATTTTCTGTGTTACTGACTTTTTGATGCATGTAGGAAAGAACACACAGTGCAGTTACATAAATACACAGGGGTAGATTCTCAGCTGCTATCGATCAGTAGAGCTCTATTGAAGTCAGTGGAGCTACTCTGACATACAGGGCCTGAAGATCTAGTCCTTAAAGCACACCCTGACAAAGAAGGCAGAGGGGTGACTAAATGTGTGTGTGTGTCCTGAGATTTTTAAAACATCTCTTTATGCCTAGCAGAACCACGTGGTTTAAAACTGTTCACAGTCTATTTGCGGCAAATTGGCTCTTGTGATGTGGATCTTTGGTGGCTGCTTGGGGCCTGATGCATTCAAAACTAGACTGGACAAAACATTACCCAAAAGACAATAGAAAATAATCCTGCATTGGTTCTTGCATCTCTAGTCTCTATGGGATCAGTCCTGCTTGCACAGCAGTCAGTGGGGTTTCTGCTCCTGGGGGCATCAGGCTGTACACTGCCTTCCATTGTAAGCATGATACAGCAGCGCTATTGGTGCTGTGGGGATTAAGATTATAATACATTGCCTGCATAACTTTCCTTTTTGTAAAAGCCTATCTACAACAGCAAGAATGTCACCCACAACACTCACACTTTCCCCTGCCTACACAATCCTTCCTTCCCTGCCCCACAAAAGAAAGTAATTAAAAACAAAAATCTGTAGTAATCAAATAAATCAACCAACCCCCCACCTCTCTCCCTCAAAATGTAAAGGAACAAGCTATAAAAGAGCTACCCCAAAGCAGAAGTTTTTATCCTATAAAGAGAGAAGGGCCAGAGATTCCACTAGGGTCTTCACTCTTGTTATTAACTTTAAGGTGCTCAGATGGATGGCAATATAAAACTCGAAGACAGGGCAGCTGTTCCATTCTATCACATCCATTTACAACACTTGGGAGAAAATTTTGGGCCAACAAAAAAACCAACAACATTTTGTGGGGTTTTAGTTTGTTTGTGAGGCTGGGTGGTCAAGTTGACAGAGTGCTAGATGGGGACACAGGAAACCTGGGTTTTGTTCTATATTAATGGAATTCCTTTCCAAGTAATAACCCTTGGCATCCATACAGCAATTGAAATGTTCATAATGCTTTACAAATATTAACCCTCCAGTCCCTTTGTGAGGTAGTTATTTTCCCAAATTTTCAGCTGGGGGAAACTGAGGCAGACTGCAGTAAAAAGACTGGCCCACAGACAAAGAGTGGCAGAGCTGGAAAGAGAACCCAAGTATTTTGATTCTCATGCCTGTGATTACTCCTGTAGGCCATTGGGCCTCTCAAAATACAAAGATGCAGCTGCTGGATGTGTTCTGGCTAACGTACATTCAAAAGCACCTAACTTCTGAAGATCTCTCTGTAGTACCTTTTTCTAAACCACCATGGCAGGAAGACTTGGGTGTCAGCACTTCCTTTTCAGCTGATTTCATCTACTAGCAAAGTTTTGTTAGACTGAGTGAACACCGTCAAGTTTATCATCAGTAACTACAGAACGTCAAACAAATGCAAGGAAATCATTTCAATTCTTGGACTCAGGAGAACTTTCCTCACTCTTCCTTGCTTCAAGCCAATTTCTGATTTCTTCAGTCATCTGCCACTTCTGACCAAGCAGGGGTGCTGGCATGGTCTGTCAGATTTCACCTCAATGTGCCAACCAAGATTGCACCTTGATTGGAGTACTTGATCTGAGTAACTGTCAGAATTTTCCATGCTATCCTTGTACTTGCTCTGTATCTTGCTCTGTAATTGACCTGGTTTCCAACAGTCTTACAAACCCACAACAGATCCTTTTTCTCACTCTGATAACAGTGAAGGGGCAAACTAAAGCAATCATTGCTTCAAAGCATTTCCAAAATGTTCTTGAGGTTTCATGGAATATGCTAAAACTTGTAAGGCTACTGGAGAAAAAAATAAATAGACCAACATGACCGGACATAGATGCCTAATCAGGCTGCTGATATGGCCCCTGATTTTCAAAATAGCTGAGCACCCAGGACCTTTCATTTACTTAGGAGCCTAACATTAAGCAGCCTAATAACGTGTCTTGACCTAAATATATTCCGAGTTTGATTTATATGGTGGTAAGTGTTGAGGACCTAATCTTGCTCATAGATGTGTTGACATATGTCACCACATGCTTGTTTACCGTACCTCCAAGTTCAGTGCAGGTTGCCACAGTGCTGGTGCATATATGTTATGCCATAGGGAGTGCTGATGTTACTACGGAAAAGATCAAGGGCCCGACGTGCTGAGCATGTCATTAGAGGATTCATCCCTGATTATGTATCTGAGATACTTCTATAACCCCCATCACCATGCTGAGCACCACACAGTCTTCAATCTTTATCTTCAAAGCTCCGCTCAGAGGGAGGAGAGCGCTCTTATCCTCCTTTTACAGAAGAGAACAGAGACACTAAAGCCAAGAGTTTCAAAAGTTGTTAATGATTTTGGGTGCTCAGCTTTGGGCACCAAACTTGAAACACCTGAAAGGAGCCAGCGTCCCTGTTATGTTAAATCCTTGGGAACTACTTGTATTCAGAGAGAAATCAGCATGGAACAGAGAGATGCAAACCCACGGAAAGTCTTTACTGAACGACAAGAAACCAGCCAGGACTGGCCGAGCTATCCCCTAATAGTCTACCTCTGTTGCTGTGGCAACATGCCAGGCTCTGTTGCTACAGCAACCCAGTCAACTAGATGGGACACAAAATACACAACAGTCCCCCTCCTCAAAACGAGGCTGCTTTTTAAGGTGTCTCAAACTGAGGATCCAAAAACGAAGACAGCCAAAATCACTAGTTGCTTTGGGAAACCGTGGCCAAAATGTCTAGCGCACAGTCACACATGAAGCCTGTGGCAGAGAAGGAAATTGGACAACATCTCCAAATGCACAGGTTCACACTCTATCTTTTCTCTCACTCAATTTGCCAGAAGTTCAATAGTCAATGAAGTGCATCTTAGAGGGGGGATCATCTTGCCCAGAATTTATTACACTTATTGCAGCATTGTGTTAGTTTTAAATGAAACATGTGGCCAAGCATTGCATGAGGCGATACATACCAAAATCAGCTAAGGAGAAGAAGTTATTATTAAAATACAAAATATTGGGGAAACAATTTGGTGCTGGCTGAACCTAATCCAAAAATTACAAAAATATGTTCACCAGTCGAAAAAAAAATCCATTGGGAGTTCAAATGAAACATGTTTTGTTCGACCTGAAGCTGATTTTTCTGGCTGGCGGCAGAGGAGGCCTCACATAACCATTTCCCTAGTGGCTAGGGATCTCACCAGGATGTGGGAAAGAGAGCTTCAAGTCCCCCCTTTGCCAGAAGTAGAGAAGGCATTTGAAGTTGTGTCTCCCCCACATTACAGGAGAGTGCCCTAACCACAAGGCTATGGGATAGTCTGAGGAAGGAGTTTCTGAGTCTTTCCTGCTAAATTATTCTCACCTTCTTTCCCTGGTCCAAGGACAGCCACTGTCATTATGAATGATTTTGTATAAAATACATGAATTGCCACTGGCCAGTGAGGTGGTAAGAATGGCTCTTGAATATGGTGGTGGGGGCACTCATATGGAAGGAAGAAGAAAACCTGTTTTCAAATGCCTGATCCTGAGCAAGGCTTCAAATCAGGGTCTCCCCTAGCTCAGCTGATTGCCCCTGCCAGTGGAGTATTGGGTGAATGGTGCCTAAGCCACTTGGAAATGATTTGTTGAAACCTTTCTGATTTTTTTTCCTTTCTGGTTTGGACCAAAGCAATTTGCCAAAACTGACATGAATTCACAAAACGTTTTGGTCGACCCAAATTGGCATTTTTAGTTTAATTAAAAAAAATAGTACTAGTGAAAAAAAATGTCACTACATATGAAAGCACTACGTATCAGGCTTAGTCCTGCTCAGCTGAAGTCAATGGAGAGTTTTGCAGCTGGCTTCATTGGAAGAAAATTTGGCCTGCATGATCTGATAGCTTTTGCATTACTTCACTCCTCTCTTGCACAGCTTTTGCTGAGAAGTGACAAAGGAAAATATTTATATTTTTTAGCACCCCTTCTTCAGCTAATGTCTTAGAGCTCCAAAGGCCCTTTGGCAGAATAACAGGGGGGAAAAACCTAAAAATCCTTCAAAACCTGCACTGTTTTGTGGCTGGATAGAACCAATGGACAATTAAAGATAAGAAGGACTGTGATTTGCAAATCAGTATTTAGGGGGAAAGAAGCAGCAGCCTAGTGCAGGGGAGATAAGAGGCTTGGCACAATCTATGATATACTGGAAGATATAGTACCAGTCTGGGATTCAATGGAAGGGTTTAAATATTAGGTCAGGCTCCCTCCGCCCACCCCTAAAATTAATCTGTCCTGAGCTGTTCTGCAATACAGACTTTGTTCTAAATTGCTGTGGATAGAATCTTTGGCGAGATATGATTTAGGATCCTTATAACCAGAGGAAACAATTATTTTTATTTCTTCAGAGTCAAAGAAAGAAAGAAAGAAAGAAAGACACCTGTACCAGAGATCTAAGCACCCTGATGCTAATTTAAATCTACAGCATAATACACCCAAGCAGCATTAAAAAAACATTATTCAAACAGGAATAAATAACTCAGCCAGCCAGCTAGCTACAAAACAATTCCTTTGCACGCCCTCCCTGCATCATTGAAGGAACACACCCTCCGTTCTCCTTAAAACACATGCCAAAGAACACCCTCCTGAGTGACATACGTTTTGTTGGTGTAAGTGCTAGTGTAGCCACATTATGTGACGGGAGAGAGCTCTCCCACCAACATAATAAAATCAGCTAAATGAGAGGCGGCAGATGCTCTCCTGCCAACATAGTGCTGTCCACATGTGCGTTTATGCCAGCAAAATTTATGTCACTCAGGGAGGTGTTGTTTTCACACCCCGAGTGATAAAAGTTTTGTCAGCGTAAGTTAGTGTAGACAAAGCCTTAGTCTGCCCCGAGAGTAAATTTAGTCCTTTCCTCCCACATTAGGTAGCCATGCAACATAGAGGGGAAACTGAGTTACACACAGGCGTCATAAAAACATTACACAAATTCCTTCATCACGGACAGCTCCAGTTTGAGTGCTTTTGATGACTGCAACTGCAGAAGTATTGGACATAATCCTGCTCTCTTACTTAGGGTAGAGTTCCCCTTGAGACTTCAGCAGGAGGTTTTGCTGAGTAAGTAAATCAGGACTTTGTCCCTGCTCATGAAGTTACCCAGCCCTCTTCATTTTAAGGCCAGAAGAGACCACTGTGAACTTCTAGTCTGGCCTCCGGCATCACACAGGCCAGAGAATTTCACTCCGGGATTCCAGCAGTGAAGGGAATCATTCTTGTCTCCTGTATAATTGAGCTCTATCACTTGTAGTTGAACCACTAAAGCGTATCTTTTACAACAACATTTTACCTCATTTCACAGACCCCTGGGCATGATGAATTTAAATCCAAAGCAAGAACCATTTCATTTATGGACAAACTCGGTGTTAATTGTTTCTATAGACGCGTAAAGCCTTTTTCAATGGGAGTTTAAGAAATGCAGCTCAGGGCAGCCCTATCACATATTTAACATCTCAAGTCACACATTGTATTATGCTCAGACAGATGGCAGCAAGAACAAAGAGAAACACTGTTTTCAAGGGGAAAAATTAAATGAACTACTTGCAACAATGTCAAATATATTGCATGGCTTGCTCCTGTGTCACAGCAATTCTTTGAGAAGCTAATTGATAACATCTGGGCAAAGGTTTAGCAACATCTAACACAGCATCTTCTGTTCAGAGTTAAAACTTTGCAGACATTCATTGGAGCTGAGAGAATTTTATGTAGCCCAGTTCATGCCTTGTTGCAGTAATTTAGATATAAATCATGTCTGGGGGCTTGTCTACACTTGAAAATGCTACAATGGCACAGCTGCACCTCTTTACAGCTTCAGTGTAGACACCACCTATGTCAACGGGAGGGGTTCTCCCATTAGTGTAATTATTCCATCTCCCCAAGAGGCAGTAACCACCTTGTGGTGTCTAGCCCAGGAGTTACGTCGGCATAGTTACACCTCTCCGGGGAGTGTATTTTTCACATTTCTGAAGCCATATATACATCTGCTGCAGTAATTACCTCACTTGTGTGTGCCTACACCTGGCTCCTGGTGTCAGCGGTGAGTGACCTCACCGGGGCACTTGTTTCGATTGTACTGTCAGTGCGGGGCATTGTGGGACAGCTCCCGAAAGCCAGGAAGAGTCAACATAAGCAATGCAGTGTCTACTATTGACACTGTGTCTACCTGTCTACGTCTATCTTGACTCTATGCCATCCAGGGAGGTGGAGTTATTAAGTCAGCATAGCAGGGAAGTTGCTTTGGTGGGAGCCAAATTTAAGTGTCGACCCTTCCATAGTTAGATCAGCATAAGCTGCCTGACGTCAGCCTAACTCCATAGAGTAGACCAGGTCTCAGAGACGTAGCTATGTTCATGTAAATTCCCACTGCAGACCAGCCCTAAAGCGTGGCTCTCAGAGAGCTGCTATTTAGCCTTAGGATGGCAGCCAAGCAAATGTTCCTATTGATACATATTATTTGTTCTTTTTTTCTTTTTGGCCCTGCTCTCATTGAAGTCAATGGGAAAACTCTGACGGGCATCACTGATGTAGGATCAGACCCTTAGAAGGGTCCACTTTTGGTTTAATTCTTCCCACAAGGTCACTGGCATTAGCTCAGATCTCCTGTTCCTCTAACAAGGAGTCACTGGGTTCACCCCTGGTTTACATCAGTGAGCGTGAGAAAAGAAACAGGCCCAAACAATTCTTGTCCATTAATTCTCCCTGGCTCTTATACAGCACGTGTCAGCAGTCTAGCTTAAAGTGCCTTGCAGAGGAGGTCAGTGTTATGCTTCACATTTCACAAATGGGGAAACTGAGGCACATAGAGATTAAATGACTTGTGGAGGGTCATCGTGCAGGACAGTGGTCAAGCTGAGATTAGAACCCAGGTTTCCTGAATCCCACTCCAGTGCTCTATCCACTAGATTGCTCCTTGAGCGACATATCCACTACCAAGAAGGTTATTCCATTTACAGTATATGTTAATTTGAGTACTCAGATGCTCCCATAACCATCACATCCAAGTGCCTCACATCCCTTAATATTCGGATCCTCAGAAGACTCCATTTTACAAACGGGGACCTGAGACACAGAAAGGCTAAGTGACTTTCCCAAGGTCACATGGGAAGTCTGAGGCAGAGGAAAGAACTGAAGCCAGATTCCTAAAACCCAGCTCCTATGCCTTACTCACGAGGCTGCCCTTTGAGCTCTGATTTTATATTCTTTGGGGCAAATTCATCACCACAATAAACAGATGCCACTGAAGAGTGGTTGTGTTCCTGAGAGCACCCCAGTACCAGATGGCATGTAGCAATGAGCCTCAGAGGCCTGAGCAGCTCATTGCACCTCACACACTGTTGCCATGATATTTATCCAAAAGGTGGCATATAACATATCATTGGAAAATAATACCTCATAGATCATTGATCCACTTGCATGATGTATGTACAGTTAATCTACAAATAATCCTACAGATGTGCTGGAAATGTGTGTCTAAAATGTGTTTAAACAAGGCATGTCAGGGGAAGTTGAGACACAGGTTTTTTCCAGTCAAAGAAAAGGGGTCGCCACCTCAAGTCAGGCATGGCCAAGGATGGTGGGCTATTCAGGATTGCAGGAAGATCATTTGCATTGTAAAAAATCACAAGTGGGGGAGAAGCCAGCATGGCATCTACACTAGATAACATGGTATCTACACGCCCCAGGGGAAAGGAACTTTATCTGGGGATACACTTCAGAAGAATATATTTCAAAGGTTTACTGGAGTATAAAGAGAGGAGACAGAACCCCTAAGTTATCCTTCATATGAGGAGACAGAGAAAACCAAGTGTGTTAGGCTCTGTGACGGGATCCTGGGTAAGGACTAGCCAGCCATGGTGGAAGAATGACTCTGAGGAGAAAGCTTGGAAAAAAAGTCTCTAGTTTGTTAAGTTTTAGTCTTGGTAGCATATTTTCACTTTTGTTTGTTTGTAACCATTTTTATCCCTCTTACTTCTACCTGGCATCACTTAAACCTGTGCCTCTTTGATAATAAACTTGTTTCACTTTCACTATCAACCAGGTCAGCGCAGCAATTGAAAGGAAGGCTGTGTTAACCCCAGTTAAACTAACAGGCTGCTGTGTGCTGCCCCTCAATAAACAGCAAACTTGATAAGCTTTTTTGTGTGACTACTACAGTGATAGGGGCCATGCACTGCAGAGAGACGTTGTCCGGGGGAGAACACAGGGCTGGAAGGGTTGTAGAGGTCCCTCTACAAAGAGTAACTGGGCAGGGAAGCCCGGATGCAAGCCATGTTGGTTTCAGGGCTGCGAGCCCCAGTGGCATCCCATTCCAGGCACTCAGAGTTGCAAAGCAGGTGGTGACTGAACCCCTTAATGCCTCGTTGAATCCCGAAAATGTCACAGTTGTTCCAATGATTAATAAGCCTCAGCTTAAAAATGTCTGCTTTATTTTAAGTCTGACTTTGCCTAGCTTCAACTTCCAGCTATTGGATCTTGTTATAGCTTTGCTAAATTGAAGAGCCCATTATCACATTCTGTTCCCCATGTAGGCAATTATAAACCATGATGAAGTCAACCCTTAACCTTCTCATAGTTAAGCTAGACAGACTGAATCTAACTATGAGTGTTTTAATGTAACATGCATAGGAAGTGACATGGTGCACCCTACCTACCATTATTAAAATTGCCTGATGCCAACTGTATTTTTAGTTGCTCATAACTTTACAAAACTGGAATGGTTTGGTTTGAAATTTTACATACCAGGTGTCTGCCTTGGGGTGCTTTTATTTGGAAAATGTTACACATCTAGCTGGAAAGAAACAGTTAGATGTTGAAAGAATTTGCAGAAGGTTTTGTTGTCAGAACACTTGAGGATCATGGCTGTTTTTTGCTAATAGTGAAGTAATAAAACTCTAGCAGTTAAGGAAGAGCAAAGTTCTTTGAACAAGATATCTGGGAATACAAAGAAGGCCTGGAGGACCTGTGAAAGCCATATAATCTACCAACAGGGTAGTTCTGCTATAAATGATGATGCCAGAAATGTTTCTTCCCATCAGTTAGCAAAATAATGCATCTTTTGACTGCTGTTCTGTTCTCCTATTGCAAAAAAATAATGAAGTCTACATGAATAACCTACACTGCTTTCTTCTGCTTAAGAGCAGAATGTTTGGACTGAAACCAGAATGGGATACAATGTTTCATCTCTTTTTTGCAGAGGTACAAAAAATGGCCTGTCTTCTAAACTTTCACACACACAATAAATCAAAATATCATACCTCTGAAATTTGGAAATATTTTGATTTCAGCAAAAAGCTGGAAATTTAGGGGGGAAAAAAGGGGGTTTGTGCTGCAAGTTTAGAAAACAGACTATTTTTTGTCAAAAAGATTGGATAAAAATGTTATCCTTTTTCTGGCCTCAGTCTTCTCTGAAGCTTCATTGCCAGCTTATACCAGCTGAGGATCTTTTCCACTTTCACTTGAATTTTCCATGAGATTGGGCCAGATATTAATCTGCTGTAGATCATGGCAGCTCCATTGAAATCTGTCACACTGTGGGTCCAAGACCATAGACTGCTGTATCCAACATGGCTGGGAGATGCCCAGTGAATCCAAGCCATTGAAGATTAAGTAGGGATGTTGGGACAAAGTGGGAATTTTCTGTAATATTTTTATGAGTCTGAAGTGTGCCTCAGTTTCCTGCTATAATTTGCATTGCTACCCACTGGAGGGGGAGTCGGGGGGAGGAAAGGTTTAAATTTGCTCTCGGGGCAGACTAAGGCCTTGTCTGCACTAGTGCTTATGCCAGCAAAATTTTTGTCTCTCAAGAGAGAAAAAAACCACCCCCCTGAGAGACATAAGTCTTGCTGGCATAGGCACTTGTGTGGACAGCGCTATGTCAGTGGGAGACACTCTCCCACTGGCATAGCTCTTGCCACTTGTCCAGTCATAGCTACCGCTGCTCATCAGGTCAACTCTCCTCCCCAGTGAAAAGGTTCTTCAGGATAGGGTAGCAAACCCCTGGTTTTCCCAGCACCTTCCATTGCAGTTAGCAGACCCTTATAACTCCTGGCACACCCATTAGACTTTCAAAGGTGCCCAATTCCCATGGAAAATTAACCAGAGATGAGCATCTAGCTCCCGTTTGTGCCTGTGACACTCTCCTCACTGTGGTTATCTGATCCAGCTGATTGAGGAATAACTCATCTCCAGATGTGGCCCTGGGAAAGGATTCCAGTTTCAAAACCTGTCCTGAAGCATCCATGCTAAAAACAATCTCTCTACGTCTATATGTTGGGTCTGTGCGTCAAAGAGTTTGCTACTCTTTGCTACTTGGGAAAACATATATTTAGCCTCACATCGCCATGCTGGGTTCTTTTAATCTGTAGCCACAATCTTCAAACCTCTATTTCCTTAACACTTCCATATGAATTAGATGTGCAGCTTAGAAAAAGCAGTGTCATATGTTCCTGTCAGTTGTCAGGGAGCCTCGCAGATGAGCAACAGATTAGCTAAACTCCCTTGAAGTTCTTTCGTCTCAGGGGATAGGCTGTAAAACGAGCAGAAAATTGTTCAAACGCCGACAATTTCACTGGGCTCTGGGAAAATCTCAGATGCAGATAAATTCCCACCAGCTAGTGATAGAATCTGACGCTGCTGCCGGTCCTGCCTCTAAGAAGGTAATCGGGCTTAGATGGGAAATTCATCCTTTCCCAAGAGGTTCATGCAGGCAGCCAAGTAAAATACCTGGGTGCGATTTTTGCACTGCTCTTCTTAAAGACACAGCACACAAAATTCACTGCCCAGAGGAAGTAAGGGAGCAGAATTGAGAGGGCACAACCTCACCTGGGTCCCTGGCTATGTATTCAGGTGGCTAGCTTGCAATCCTGCCCTGCCACAGCTTCACACCCTGCTGTTATTCAAGCTAGCTCAATCAAAGCCAGCTCAGGTCTGTGCAGTCACACCTCTGACTGCAGTGTAGACAGTGTTCAGACAGTTCAAGTTAACTGCACCTGTGTCCCCCCTCTGTAGTCCAATAAGGCACCCACTCTTGGGCTTCCTGCTCCTCAGCCGTTGCCTTTCATAGGTGGAGACCTGTGTCTCTCTCCCATCTCACCAGGGTATCCTCCAACAGAACTAAAGCTCTTTAGAGCTTCTCATTCCACTGTTATGAAATGTAGGGTTTTGGTGGTGAGGAATTCGGCTCTGTTCCACCAAAGCAAAGCTGAAGTCAAGCGGAGTGATTCTGGATTTATGGCGGCAGAGCAGAGCAGAGGTTGACCCCATACTTCTAATCATCATTGTAAAACTTCGCCCTCAGTCAATGTAGCAGTACGCTAAAAAGCGATTCAAGAGCCCGGGGATGCTAACCTAAGAACAGTGTTATAATCCTTCACAGTAGCTTGCTTAATAGCCCAGCACAATGATGGCTGCATTGTTGAAAGATGCACATTCCACAAATTATCCGCCTTAAGTGCCCGATGCCCAGTTGCTCTGTTCCTGCGTCAGGGAAGGGTCAGAGGGCATGATGGAAGATGTTTTTTAAACCTCTTTAGATATCTTATATTCTAGGGTCATGACCTGGTGCAAGTTAAAGCAGCCTCAAGGCTACTCTGCCTTATGCTCGGCTTCCTATGGTCCCTGTCAGCCAGAAAATACACTTAGCACAGCGAACACATTTCTGATTGGCCACAGCACCAGGCTCTGGGAGCAGGCTGGTGTAGAGACCTGGTGGCAGCTGTAGGCTGGCTCTGGAGGCATTTGCAAAGGGGGTATTTTCAGGGGACTGTTTCTGACCCCTTTGCACTTCCAGAGATACAGAAAGAGGCTTTAATAACAGCACCACCTTGTGCTTCCATAGCACTTTTTGTCCATAACTCTCAAAGCGCTATCCCCATTGCACACGTGGGGGAAACTGAGGCACAAAGCAAGGGCGTGGCCTGCCCAAGGTCACCCCAGCAGCAGAGCTCAGATCTCTTGAGTCCCAGCCCAGTGCTGTATCCACTAGGCCACACTAAGCTGAGTTTAGTGCAAATGAGAATCAGACTCTAAGGCTAAAATGCCCAGTCCAGCTCCTGGCCTGAGCACAAGGCAGGTCTTGCTCTCCCCAGTCTGTGGACCCCAATGGCTGGAGATAGAGTCAGGGGACCTATACCTGCCTAAACCTCTTTGGACAGCTCCAGTGGGCTATTTCCATGGGGCTGAGCTCTGTGGACCACCTGCTGAGCCCAGGGCTGGATTTTAGCTCACAATATGCTGTAGCTCTGTCTCTGTGTAATGTCCAGGTGATGCTCTTACCATTATACTGGTGAGCTCTTGGCTGCTCCAAAATATTGGTCTGACATCAAACAGGCTTGCTATAGAAGTATCTAAATTGAAGATGATGTGTGTTGGGGGGGAAGGTTTTAAAGGTGATATTAATTATTATTGGGGGTTTTTATTGTTACCAGAGTACCTATGAGTCCCAGGCATAGACCAAGACCCCAAAGGGCTTGGTGCTGTACTGCTGTGCAGGAAACTCCACCGTCTTGCATTGTGCCATGGAGTCCAGCGCTATTTCTGTAGCTTCATCAGAGGGGCAGGTGTGTTACCACATACTGGGGAGCACTGCAGCAAAACCGGTGCCTGCACTAGGACATGTTGGCTAAAATTTCCCTCCTTTCACAGAATCATGGAAATGGGGGAGGGGTGGCAGGGACTTTGGCAAGTCATCACATCCAGCCCTGGGCCGACATCCAGTGGCCATAAAGCAATGTGTCAGTTGTACATTATCCTACACCTGCATGGAGAAAAGAAAAGCACGGGATTCGTACTGCCATTAAGCAGAAGGCTGCTGGACAAGTGCTTAGATTCTCTCCTGTTTTCCTGCCATTTCGCAAAGCTCAGATGATGCACAATGGCGGGAGGCTGGCTTGAACTGGCTTGCTGAGATTTCCCCAGCATAAGAAAACCCACATATTCCTACTGACCCTGAAATCTGGTGTAGAGCAGCTCTGGGGTGGGGTAGAGCATACCTAAGCTTGGCCAGTTGTCAACTGATGCCTGGTCCCTTGGGGGACCATACTACCTAATGTATTTTAGAGTAGCCTTGATGCTGCTCTGATTTAGAGCATGGGTGGGCCAAAGCAGCTAGCAGGAATCAGGAATTAGAATTGTGCAAATAATGGGTTTTTCTTTTTGCTGACAATTCAAAAAACAAACAAACAAACAAACCAACCACCACCACCTGAGGGAGGGAGGGAATATTTCAAGTTGAACGGAAAAGAACATGTAAAAAAAAATGTCAGCCAATCCAAAAGTCAAAAAATTGGTTTGGATCAAATTAAACATTTAATTTTGACAGTTTTTAAGCCTCTTTGACTTAAAGAAAAGAAAAGAAAAGAAAAAGAAAATTTTTGAAACAGAAAGTCATTTTGAACTGAAAAATCCAAACTATTTGATTTGTTCAATTTTTTTTCCTCCAACTAACACAATTTGGGGGAAACCCCAGAATTTGTGAAATGTTCCAGTAGCACTGAACCTGCATTTTTCACCAAAAATAAGTTTTGGCCCAAAATTTTCACCTAACTCTAGTTATAACCAATTCGTTGACTGGCCCCTCGACTCCTGGGCTATGTAGATCTACGCACAGGAAGGAATCTGGCTCAGATGATTTGACAAACCACCGATTAAAAAGAAGTCCATGCACAGAGGACAATCTGAGTTAGAATTGAGCGCTGCTTCCACCAACACGAACAGGGTGCCTGCTGAAATTTGCTCCCGATTTAAGAGTAAGATTTATTTATGCCAGGAGAACCAGCACACTAAAATGTGTCTTTCTTTTCTAGGCCCCTTTGTGTGCAAGATGGTCCCCTTCATTCAGACCACCGCAGTTGTGGCCAGCACTCTTACCATGACGTGCATTGCTGTAGAAAGGTACCAAGGAATAGTTCACCCACTGAAGATGAAGAGACAGTACACAAACAAGAGAGCCTACAAAATGCTAGGTATGGCAGTGTATATATGTAGGGTAACCGGTAATGAGGCATGGAGTTTTGCCCCTCTGCAGTATTGCCAACCACAAGTGTTCAAAGATCATGAGTCCGGCTCACTAAAAACCATGAGACTGATATTCAAATCATGACGTTATGTATAAATAATAGATTTGGGGATCTTTGTACTTGTCTTCTATTTATTTAAGGCTTTCTGAGCCTTCAGGTTGCACTGGGGTCACGTTTTGAAGCTTTCTTCCCAGATATGAGGGCTAGAAATTTACTTTTTCTTTTTTAAGAATGAAGGCTGAAATCATCACACACCCACCTGACTCCAGGAGCTGGGGCTTTAAGGAAATCAATAACTATCACAAGACACATGACAAAATTACAACAAAAAAGCAACACTGCCTCGAGGGCAAATTCAAATCCAGCCTGTGTTAGACAAACATAGGGATGTCCATTTGAATCTAATATGGGAGCCTTCCCATTGACTTCCATGAGCATTGGCTTGAAGCCATTCTGCCTTGGTTGCTTTTTTCTCCATCATCAAAAATACTAATCACTCAAAGAGTGAAAGCACAGAGTTTCTTTTTGTGTCTGGCTAAAGCCAGCCCTGAGCAGGCCTGATAACCCATCTAACAAAGTCAGTTCTCTCACAGAACCACACAGCGCATTACTGACTATTTTATTGAGTCCGCTCCATGGGTCTGATTCTGCTCTTATTTACACCACTTTTACATCAGCCCGGTTTCAGTGGAGCTATTCCTGCTCTCCCACCCCCTCCATGGAAGTGTGGGAAGAATCAAGTTTTATATTGCTGCTTTCAACCCCTACAGCATCACAAAGCCAGTGGGGGCTGATTCTAACCCTCTTGCTCACTCTGAATAGCACCTTCTTCCATGAGTGGTCCCAGTGAAATCAGTGCTGTAGGGATTCAACCCCCTGGGATTATCTGCTTTACTTTTGATCTTAAAAACCATCAGTTTCAAGAAATTTTCTCATATCAGTGATGTGTGACTTTGTTTTAACCAGATGCATTTATCAGCTAAATCCTTGATTCCAGAATGCAAATAATATTGTCCCACAAGCCTGTTTTTTCTCCAACACAACCAGATACTTAACACCTTAAGCTGATCTTTGCTGATATCCTATTTCATTATTTTCCACTATTTTTATTGTCTTAAGGAGAAGAAGATTGGGCAGCACCTTATCTCACCCTTCACCCTCCTTATTAATATTTATAATGGTTGATTCATGTAGCTTCTTTCTCGCTATGAGGTTAGCAAAATTAAAAACAAAACAAAACAGGATATTCTGTTGCATGAAGCCATTGAACCAGGGGTTTCAATGATAGGTGACACTTTGTCCTAAATTTAGTTATCATTCCTCTTATGTCTGTGCGGAATAGGTCCCTGTTCTTTGGGTGATTTCAAACCAGACTGCACAAAGCACTGAGATGACACAATGTGTGGATAAGTCTTCATGGTTGGGATGGACTAGATGATTTGGTGTTAGAGCTGGTCAAAAATTTTCCAACAGAACATTTTTCCATTGGAAGATGCTGTTCTACTGGAACAGATATTTTCTGTGGGAAGGTATCACGGTTGATGAAATTTCATCTAGAAAAAGAATTGGAACGAAGCGTTTTGGTGATGGTAGAACAGAACATTTTGACACCCTCAGAATGTTTCATTTTGATTTTTCATCTTGAAATTTTAATTTAATTTATTTTTTAAATCAAAATCGGAACAAAACATTTGGAATTTTATTGAAACAGGAGGTTCTGATCCACCCAAAAGTGAACATTTTTCAAAAATTCCATTCTGCAGAAATCTCCCAAAAGATGTTTGGTTTTGTTTCAATTTCGAACAAAAACAAATCTTCAATTTTTTAAATCGCTGCATAGTAGGACTAGACAAAAGGGATCTGTAGCTAATGCCATGTTAAAAGGGGTTGTGTTGCAGAAGGATACCGCCAGCAGAATTCTGTGGCTAGAGTCCAGCAGAATACCTCTGGGACTCCTGGTAGGAGTGTATACAGGAGCAACAACTGCCCCATTCACTTATAGGGGGCTCCCTCAGAACCATTCTACCCTACTGTGGTTTGCTTAGTACCAGTCTCTGCTAGGAGCATGCAATGGTAGGTGCTCTTCTGGGGGAAAGCAATGGTTCCTCCTGCCCAGGAGAGAGAGGGAATGTGCATGCATCATGGGGGTGTGAGTAGAGCTTCCCAAGCCCACTCCCCACTCCTTAAACACCCATTCATCAGCAGCCAAAATATTGCCCAGCAACACTGCAGCTATCTAGTGTGATTTTTGTCTACTTGGTTTGTCTAGCGTTCAGCAGCTTGGCTTATACAATGCTTGATCCTGCCACCTCTGAATCAATGACAAAGCTCTGCAGGGTCATGCTCACCATAAGAGCTCGTCCATTCTGAATTTTTGAATGCTTATGGGGTTTTCCATTTCCTTCTCAGGGTGAAATTCACCCCAGCAGAGAGGGCCAGCGTACATAAGTCTGGGCGCTGCATCAGTCCTCAAAACAGGGATTAAATGGAGGCTTCAGAGTGCATAGTCCTCATGTGGGCTCTCTGCACAAGGAAAAGGTCACCCTCCAAAAGAGAAAGAATCTGCATTATCTGTACATGTGTTAAAGAGAAAGAAAATCCTTTGGCCTCAGTGACACACCCACGTAATCCCATTGATTACAGCAGATGTAAGAGGGGACAGAGTTTCCTCCTCTGTCTGCCTCCCATCTCTAGTTCTGTGCAGGCTTCCAGCTAATTTTGGAAAGATGAAAGAGTTGGGGAACTTTGTGAGCTCTTAAATCCCTCTGAAATGAAAACATAATCCAGTTTACTGGCACTAAAATAATCTGCTGGTGCCTCAGAAACACACGTCCTCACAAAAGGCTGTGTGAAGATTCGGGTGAACTCTACAGGCTCCATTCTTCTTATCTCAAACCGCACAGGGGATGACATTTCTTAAACAGTCATACAGCGGGTGCAATGAATAAAAGAATGCCCATCCACCACAGTTATATCTAAGGTTTGATCCGACGCCAGTGCAGCCAATGAAAAGGTTTCTATTGACTTAATTGAGCATTTCCTCACACCTGCGCTGCTATTTCCCAATATAAGTATGTGGAATAGTGTACAGATGAAACAATGCAAAGTTAAACAACACAGAGTGAGAAACAACCGTCCTTTTTAAAAAAGGTATTCAATATATTGGGCCAAATTCTGCCATGATATACAGCAGCTCCATTAATGTCAATGGTATAAATCAGAGCAAAACTCATTTGTACAAACACAGGGACTTTTCCCTTAACCAAAATTCATTACAAGTGAAATTCACCTCTGGGTTAACAGAGGCCTAACCGAGACTTTTGTCCCATTTGAACTTCATTTTGAACATAGCCCTCTGCAGAGGGGTGAACTTCAGCCTGCTTTCTTATTCTGCTCAATTATTAGTCTCCTTTACTTACACTAGGTAGTGTTTTCTCTAGGATACCTCTATTTAAATCAGTGGAACTATTTGCAGGGCAAGGTATTATTGAGCATAAGCAGGGGACGCAGAATGAAACCAGTGTGATTATTAGTTTGGAACAATTTCCTTACTCTGAAAATGTGATTTAAAGTAAACATCTGGAGTTGATTGGCTCTGGAGACTGAAATCCCTTCCATTTTAAAACGGGAAAAATGGACAGGGTTAGCTATTAGATTCTTAATCTGTAACTGACCTTGATAACAAGCAAAGAATTCTCTGCAGAGAGAGGTCGAAAGGCCAAGTGAGTCCAGCATAATTAATGAAGTGAAAAAACAAGATGCTTCTTGCTTTGCAAGCTCCCAGTTACTAGAAATCTAGATCCTCAGCTCTTTCATTCTGTCCAATTCACTTGGCAAAAGTAAACACTGACCAACTCTGTGAGACAAATGTTGAAAAGTAATACTAATAATTGAAAAACTTAATCCTTCCTTTCTTTTCTCTTTAAACAGGATTCGTATGGACCATCGCAGTCATTGTTGGGTCACCCATGCTGTACGTTCAGACTCTGGAGGTAAATGCCAGGCAAAAGAATGCACATCTGAAAAACACCTGCTAGTGTATGTCCACACTGCAATGAAACACCTGGGGCTAGCCAGTGTCAGCTGATTCTGGCTGGTGGGGTTCGGGCTGCAGGGCTGTGAAATTGCAGTGTGGACATTCAGGCTTGGGCTGGATATGCCTACACTGCGATCAGAGGTGTGACTGCAGCATCTGTAGACATACCGAGCTAGCTTTGATCTAGTTGGGTCAAATAATAAGAACAGGGCAGCCTGGGCTGGCTGCTTGAACACACACCCAGGTCCCTGGTGGGCTTGTACAGTCTGTGCTGCCACGGCTCCACTGCTACGTTATTCAAACTAGCTAGATCAAAGCCAGCTCAGATATGTCTACACACAGTGCAGTCAACCCTTTGATCACAACGCAGACAGGCCCTAAGAACCTTGTGCAGTAATTTGATGGCTTAACTCACAAATTCTTTGTCTGAGATCTTGCCTCTAAGGAGTTTATGACAATACGATTGGCAGGCAGTATAAGTAACGCGCTCTATCAAATAGAGGGACCTGATTCTCCTCTCCGGCCAGTTTTATACCAGAGTAATCCCAGTGACGTCAGTGGAGTTACTCCTGATTTACACTGCTGTGAGAGAAGAATCAGGCCCAGCATGATTGGTAACATTTTCCAAGGGTATCTGCAGGTAATTTCAAAGACTGATGCTTCTATGGATGTCAGTCAAGCCACCAGTGCCGCAGTTTGTTCATGATGGTGACGTTAACCGCAGTTCATTGGGGTATTTGGAGTACAGAACAGCTGGGAACTACCCACTTCCCCTCCTTTACAGCTTGTCATTGCAGAAGTGGGTCTCCTGCTCGCCCAGTGGTACTGCGCACTGCTGTTGTACATGACAAGCAGAAGTGGCGTGCCTTGTGATATCAGCACTGACAGTCTCATTATGCACCACATTCGGTACAGCTCAGACACCAGACATTGACTTAAGTGGAGCTCCACCCATCGACGCCAGCCGGTCATGTGCCCCCTTAGCTGTGTGACTCTAGTGTGACTTGGGAGCAGCTCCAGGGATCGACAGGCTAACTGAGATCAGAAACGGGCCCGATGTTGCTAAATCGTTATTTCAAACTGCACGTGTGAGGAACTAGTGAGTTTTCACAGAGGTGATGAACCAGAGAGCAGAGATTTGGATCAAATGGACACAACTACATTATTTTCATGCATAAAACATAACGAAAAAATCCAAGAGCGGACATAGAGAACCATATCTGAGCTGTGGAGCTACACTGAAGACGTGCTCCGTTCCAGGCTTGCGCCAATGGATCAGTGCCAATTTACAGCAGCTGATGAGCTGGCCGAGAGCGTTTTAACAGTTACCTAGCACAGACATCACATTTTTTCATCTTCAAATCACTTTACAAATATAAACTAATTACATAGAAATTTATATGCCCTGCTAGAAGAAGAGCTTTGTGTATGCTCGAAAGCACATCTCTGTCACCAATAGAAGTTGGTCCAATAAAAGATAATATCTTGCTCACCTTGTCTCTACTAGGAGAATTAATTTTATGGAACTGAGTCTTATTTAAATACATTCTTGCCAGTAGCCTTTAAAAATGGTACTTACTTTTTCCAGTTACTGTATTTGATTACAGATAGCAAGATAGACATGAAATGAATGATTAACTCCCATCCCCGCTGCAAAGAGAATTTCTTTGCTGCCATTTGCATTGTTTCCTCTGCCTCTTTATAAGCACCATATCCTAGCAATTAGGGACTTCTTCAGCAATGGCGCACCAATTTGTAAAGCAGTATCCTGACTTATAAATCACGCCATTCATTTGGCACTTCCCATTGTCATAAACATAAGCCAAGTGCCAGGCCTGTCTGAGTTTTCTCTGATTATAACTCAACTGCAGACAGAACTGTAAAACAGACACTTCCAAGGTGCACTATGTAAGTCAAATTAAGGAGGGAACAGGCGGAAATAAACTGTTGCTCTGTTCTTCAAGGGATGGTGTGCAAAACATACAACATCTAGAGCAGGGGAAATAGGGAAGGCAAAATTCGTAGCGTCTGTTTCCTGGTTCTTCTTGTGACTTTGAGCAAATCACTTGGCCCTGAAAATGATTCAAGGTCTGAAAAAAAAAAATAGCTTCCAGCAAGAGTCTTAAGGAGCTCCGTTGTTCAGTTTATGAACAAACTCAAGAGTTGACTTGATTACAGCGTGCAAGTACCCATACTAAACGGCTCTTTAATCTGGCAGAGAATGGCATAGAACAAGATTCAATGGCTAGCAGCTGAAGATAGACAAATTCACGTTAGAAATAAGGCACACATTTTGAACAGTGAGCACAACTAACTATTGGAACAAATGGAAAAGGTTCAGAAAAGGGTAACAAAGATGATCAAGGATATGGTATAGCTTCCATATGAGGAGAGACTAAAAAGATTTGGGCAGTTCAGCTTAGGAAAGAGATGACTACAGGGGATACGATAAAGATCTATAAAATTTTGACAGGTATGGAGAAAGTGAATAGGGACGTTTTACTTAACTTCACATAAACACAAGAACTAGGGGTCATCTGATGAAATAAATAGACAGCACATTTAATATAAACAAGAGGAAGTACTTTTTTCACACAACTCTCAATTAACCGGTGGAACTCACTGTCAGGGGATGTTGTGATGGCCAAAAGCATTACTGGGTTCAAAAACAAAACAAAAAAAAAATAGGTGAGTTCACAGTTGATGGGTCCATCGATGGGTATCAGCCAAAATGGTCAGGGATGTAACCTCATGCTCGGGGAGACCATAAACCTCTGATTGCCAGAAGCCAGGAGGGGAAAACAGGGGTGATCTCTCCAAAATGCCCTGCTCTGTACACTTCTCCTGACGCTCTGGCAGTGGCCACTGGCAGAGGCAGAATACTACGCTTGGTGGACCATTGGTCTGACCCCATTTGGCAGTTCTTATGTAAAGTGACAATTTATATCTAAGCAACTTGAAAATAAATCTTTTAAATCTTGGTGTTTCTGGTTTGGGTTCAAATTTTAGGGAATTGTTCTATCTACCAGCCTGCCTAGCTTGGGGTTTTATATTGTTGCCCATCACCACGGTATCAGAGCATTTTCCACATAAAATCAATAGCAACAGCAAAGTCCTTAATGGACCTCATAGAGTATCTGGCTCTCCTCCATTCTTAGGATAAAAAACCACCTCAGCTTTTTGTTGGTTTTAGATTTGATTCATTTCCCCTTTTTTAATTTACTGTCAGGGTTGTGTCATTCTTGTTCATATTGATTTTTGTGTTCTCTGCCATGCCCTATCTGATGCACTGATCATTTCTTGTAAGTCTCTGAACTTGTATCTTTCTCCCCGCTCCCTTAGGTGAAATACGACTTTCTCTATAATCTTCACCATGTCTGCTGTCTAGAGTCCTGGCATAGCATTGATCTGCGTCAAGCATATGCAATCTTTATCCTGGTGGCCTTGTTTCTGGTCCCACTCACAGCCATGCTGCTGCTCTACTCCAGGATCGGATACGAGCTGTGGATCAAGAAACGGATTGGAGACTCTTCGGTGCTGAATACCCTCAGTCGCCACGAAATGGCTAAAATAACAAGGTGGATAAACAGCCTTTCCAACTCGCTTTAAAAGGCACAGATATATTAGTCCTAATGAGCGACTAGAGGAGAAGCACTACAGCTTAAGCATGTATGTGAAAACTGGTAGGAAATATTGGCAAGTGGTTAGAAGAGAGGACTGGACAACCGGGTGCCTGGGTTCTATTAATTGTTCTGCCATGACTTACTGTAGAACCTTGGGCAAGTCCTCTAGGGTCTGATCCAAGATGTACTGAAGTCAATAAGAACTTTTCCACTGACTTCACTAAAAGCTGAATCAGGCCTTTCACTTATTTGCATTCACCTAACACCTAGAGGTCCAACTCCTGGGCCACGAACCCATTATGCAAGGTGCTGTACAAAGATAGAACAAAAAGAGCTCACTATCTAAGGGTCAAATTTGCCACCATCAGATCGATCTATCCGGATCGATTGAGCAGTCGATCCAGAAGTCAGCTTGTTAAAACCACCCCTCAAGGGGTGTAGCGCTGCGTCGACGGGAACGCATTTCCCATCGGTGCAGCACAGTGAAGACGCCCCATAGACTTATTAAGTACATAAGAGTTATGCAAGCTACTTTGCATAGCTTGCGTGACTCCCGTTGACTGTCACTGAGTTTCCAGGTAAGTGTAAACCTGGCCTTAGTAACCACTCTATTGTTCAGGGTTTTTATCTATCTGTTGAATAGGCCTGACACTTAACTCCTGGCGGTGCTGGGAAGCTTAAACCAATGAATGGTCCCCAGAATTTTGGCTGCAGTTCATACCACACCTGTGAAATTCCTTTACAAGGTCAGAGTCCCACTCCCACCCTTTCCAGGAAACCCACGGAGTGATGCTCAAATTGAGAGGCATGAACATGACAGAGTCAAATGGAGAGCGTATAGTCGGCTGTTAGTGGGCACGGATGCACCCCAGGGGACTGTTCAGCTACCCCTGGAGAAACACAGGTAGAAGCTAAGAGCTGTCAGAGGGAGGGCGGAAGTTGTGTGTGTCCCAAGAAGGAAGTACTCAAAGACTGGGAAGCCCCTTGAGAGTCAGCAAGTCTGTTAAGGCCTAAATAAAACACCAGGGTCCTGAGTCTCCTCCAACATGCATTTGGCATCAGGGTAACTCCATTAGCTTCCGTGGATACTGCCAGATTTACATCAGAGTCAGGGAGAGCAGAATTGGGCCCCGGAACCTTATGGGTGCTTATCCAACCGGAAACAAAGCTACAAACCTTTTGGGCGTTCTCTAGCCCCTCTAGAAAATATATCCATCTCCCAGCAAATGAAAGAAAGTTAAGCAGGCAGACATAATGGCCATATAGTGGTTGTGATGTGATCATAAGAATGGCCATACTAAGATTAGACCAGTAGTCTATCTACTTCAGAATTCTGACTCTGACAGTGGCTGATACTTGCTGTTTCAGAGGCCTTGTGGCAAAGAGTGCCACAGATTAATTTTGCATTGTGCGGAAAAAATGTGTCTTCTTGGTGGGCCATGGGAGGCAGGAAAAGACAGAGATGGGTCGGCGCTTGGACAGGTCTATATGCATATTTATTTGTTTTTCCTAAAGTTATTTAAGCTTTTTAGGGAAAATTGGCACAGCGAGCACTAGCAAGAATAGGCGACTGCACTCTGAGGCCACCAAAAAATGTGTTGTGAGAACCCCAGAGCTAGCCTATTTCTCTCAGTACAAATGATCAGGTGCTGAATTTCTGCTTACCTCCTGCTATAAACGTCTCCTTGTCAACTCTTGCTCTCTGTTTCAAATGGCTTCCTCCAGGAAGAAGAAACGAGCCGTGATGATGATGGTTATCGTAGTGCTGTTCTTTGCTGCATGCTGGGCACCTTTTCACGTTGTCCACATGTTGTTTGAATACAGTGAGTAGATATAAATTGCAGCGATAAAAGACTCTGTGTGTGTGTGTGTGCATGCGTGTACATGAGAGAGAGAGAGAGAGAGAGACCCTAAAATTCCTGAAATAACCAATAAAAACAAAACATTCCCTTGAGAGAGAAGCTCTGCTGCAATTGCAAAATAGTCCATTACCAACAATGTATACTTGGCTCTTCTAGTCATTCTTCAGAAATCCATTCCTCAAGCCACTAGATTTTTTTATTAATGGCCTCCTCTGAACTCGTCTGTTTGTCCATATCTTTCTGATAACACATTGTCCAGAACTGACTGCAGTATTGCAGGCACAAGAGAGGATATTTAAGGGTAATATACACAAGGAAATTGACCAGAATAGCTATCGTGGAATAAACTATTCTGCAAAAGCTATTCCCGAATAATTCCCCCTATGGACACTCTATTCTAGGACAAAAATCACTTTATTCCAGTGTAATTACTGAATTCCCCAAAAGCAATAATTATTCTGGAATAAAATCCATTTAGGTTCATGAGAAGGAGCAATCAAGCCCCTTTATGTAGTAAAGACAGCTGGGAGGGGGGTTACTATCCAAGGTTCTAGGCTGCATGCGAGGTTAGAGCTAAGCTGTGTGGCCTGAGGGGTTTCCCTGACTGCAAACACATGGGTAGCATATGGGCAACAGACTGCGTGTGTTGGAGGAGAAAACCTGGGGATGGAGTTGTGAATGTAGCTCTGAGAAAGCAGAGACAGGAGCTTCTTGGAAACAGAGCTCATTGAAGTGGAAGACTTGGGAATTTCTGAGCAAGAAAACTGCCTACTATTGTTCATTTCTACTGTGTCTGAGGAAACATGACTAAAAAAACCAAGACTACACCAAGAGTAGATCTGACTTGTAGTAGTGATTCCTCATCCTAATGGAAACAATCCTTCAAGGTCCCCAGCTTTGACTAACATTTTGGGCCAGAGAGGAAACACTATTATTATCCAAAATGAGTAGAATGCCTGATCCATTTATTTTCACCTGGCATACAACCTCTAGGACAGCCAAGAGTAGCCACTGTTTGGAGCTACCTGCATTACTACTTGTATTTAGACACGAACTCGATACAAAAACCTGATTCCAAATATTCTTACACTCTTCGGGGAGGGGGAGGCTGAAATCTAAATCCATTTGCAAATGTTCCTGTTTCTGTAATGGGCTGGACCAACACACTGAAGCCAAGATCAAACCAGCTTGGGTCCAGCTCCAATTATTTTGCAAGGGAGCTCTCTCCAGCCATAGTAGCCTTTGTGCTCTCAGGAAAAAAAATCACTGGTGTGTCTAAAGACTAAATACACCAATTACACCCACACACTCTAGCTTCTCAGAGAATTCAACATAAGAATTGAATGCAGCAGATTAATAGATGATGGATTGTTTCTGCTCTCAGGTCTACAAGCGTAAATCCAAAGTAACCCCCCTGAAATCAACAGAGCTATTCTGGCTAGGTGCTGATGAGGATGAGATCTGAATCTGGTCCAGGTTTACAAGTCATTGAAAGCAGTAAATCACAGAACAATGAGCCAGATGATGTAAATCAGTGTGTCTTCATTGAAGACAATGGGACTATATCAGGAGAGGAAGATCTGGCCCTATATTTGCAAACTTTGTGTTCCAGCATGCACAGCTGAGTTCTCCTTCCCTCCTGTTGGGAATGTTGAACATTGTAAGAGAAAAGCTCTTAGCTGGTAAAAGAGGCATCCTTGCCTCAGTACAGCATGTAATTCACTGATTAGTGCAAAGTGGGCATAGAAAGCTCTGCAAAACGCTGCCAACTCAGCGACGTCTCACTCCACACATGAATGAGCATGACTTTAACTGACATCCTCTATTACGCAGAAGGCGCTCCAACTCATAAATGCAGACTATCTCCACATATAAAAAAATGTATTCAGGCATGTTAGTCTGTGATGGCAAGGCAGCGATTGGGGATTTTGTAACAATAATCAGGCACGCTGTGTTTTTAAAGTTACTTGAAAACATGGCTTGAGCTTGGGATTGGAAGCTAGGGGGGCTCCTACAATTTCCTGCTAGGTTTGCCACTGCTTCCCTGCATAGCCATGGTCAAGTTCTGTAACTTTTCTGCCTTGTTTTCCGCCTCTGTAATATCATGATAATATTTTCCCACTGTAAGTGGGGTGTTGTGGAGATTAGCTGGGGTGAAGTTGACACTTTGCAGACAGGCAGCACAACATGTGTGTGTGACCCGCCCGTGCTCAGGGTAGCCCACTGATAATGCCAAGGTCAGGGCAGGCTGTAAAAGGAGAGCAGATTCTCCCAGCACTGGTGGGTGATACTCAAGTTAGACTTCCCAACCAGCCACAAATAGTGCTTCTGATTCCCCCACACTGGTTATCAAGAAGACACTGTGCAAATACACACAGCCCCCTTTACTGCATTTCAGTCTCTGGCTCCCAAACTGACATTAGGTCCAGTAAAGAGACCAGTTATTTAAACTTTATGCTCTTTACTAAAAGATTCCCTCTGATCCCAAAGGACCAGCCACAGTACCAGTTCACTATAAGTTTGGATCTTACCCAAAATACCACGCTGCCAGCCAATCCTTTAGTAACTAAAACTAAAGGTTTATTAATAAAGGAAAAACAAACAATAAGAAAAATGTTAAAGGCTTAAAGCAATCAGATCATATAAATGATTTAAAAGTCCATATACATCAAGTTTCTAGAACAATTGTGGAGTTGCAGGCTTGTATAGTCCCTCTGGCATACATCCAGTACCTGGATGGGTCTAAGTCCTTCAGTTCAGTTGCAAAGTGTGTTGATCCAGAGGTGTGTCCGCAGCTGGACAGGAACAAGACGAAGACAAAATGGTTTCTGTGGTTTGATCTTATATACCCTCTGTCACCAGCCATGTGGCTTGTGGAACTTTACAGGAACCAAAATGGAGTCCAGAGTCACATGGGCCAATCCTGGTGTAACTTCAGGTATACCTTTAGTTTCTTCCTGGGCCTTTGGCTTCTGTAAAGGTCTTAATGGGCCATTAAGCAGGCTATTGTCCTGCGGCCTCTCTGTCTGGGGTGTGTCTTCTACAGCATAGTTTGAAATACAGGGATATCAAAGATCTCCATAACTTTCCTCACACATATTACACATGAACACAAATATTATCATCTTAGTCAGCATATCATAACCTTTCTAACAGTACCTGGCATGGCATGTCTCACATGAATCATTATGATTTTGACATGTTAATGTCAAACACCACAAATGCCCCCCCTCCCAATCCAGTCTGCATGACAGTATGCATGCCTCAAATCCTATTTTGAGGGATTCAATGGGACTTCACCAGAGCATAGCCTTACACTTGTTCTTGACAGCCCTGTCATAAACACTCCCTGGAAACGCCAGTTGTGATCAAGAAAAAAAAGCAACATTTTCCCACTCCAGCCCTCAATATGTTTGGCTCAGCACAATACAAATATAGGGCTTGATCCTGCAAACCTTTACCCAGAGGGGCAGCTCAGTTACCATAAATGGGACAACACATACATGGCCCTTGTTTTGTACTCATAAAAACTATATAAAAGTTAGGCCTAGGCAAAAGTTTTGCAACAAATCTGATTTTCAGCAGAAAATTGGGGTTTTGCCTAAACAAAGTTTTTCACAAGAAGTGTCTGCTTTTCATGTCAAATTGCCCACCCCAAACCAAACTATTTCAGTTTGGAAATCCTGCTCCAGTGCCTCCTGCTTCCATTCTCCTCAGTGGACCAGGCACTCCAGTTGAACTTCATCTCCCATGATGCACCACCTCTCCTCATCAAGAGGAGGCCCCGGTGCATCTTGGGTGATGCAACCCAGCCTCTAGAGGAGAATGGGATCATGAGCCACCTAAACGACAATTCCCATGAGGCACCACAGTGACATTTAAATTGACAGTGACATTTTAATTGGTCACCAAAAACCTGTCAACTTTCTGTGGAAGATTTTGACAAAAAAATGGTTTTGGGGTTTTTTTTTTTTTATTATTATTTTAAATTTTCATTTAAAATTTCCACTCGGGCAGGGGAGACATTTACTAACTAGCTCTAATCAAAATACTTAAATAATAGTACAACTCCAGACACAAAGAAGAGCAGCAACAGGGACAGGAAGAGGAAATGGGGGATAAAACCTACCCTCAGGTAAGATTTGAAAAGGGATGAACTGGAGAGAGGCAGAAGGGCTATTCTGGATGAGGGGTGCTGCAGAGAATGTTGTCTCACTACAGGTGAAACACACCCCAGTGAAAAAACCTCTGCAACCACTGAAGTCGTTTGTAAGTATTGCATAGGCCTCACACTGGCCTTGTGCACCTAGTTGCAATGGGCCCATGTGAAGGACTGGAGCGGAAGCTGGTGTTGGAGCCCATAGTGGAGCAAACAGAGATGTGCATTTAATAGGGAAGGCCCTTTCTAATCCATTCTCTTGCTCCCCAGATAACCTGGAGGAAAGCTACGATGATGTTACTGTCAAGATAATCTTCGCCATTGTCCAGGCTGTCGGGTTCTTTAACTCTTTTAACAATCCTGTGGTCTACACCTTTATGAATGAGAACTTCAAGAAGAGCTTCATGGCAATTCTCTTCTGCTGCTTCCGGAGCCCCGAAGCAGCTGACAAGCAGGAGAGCCAGCAGCTGGAAAGAGCCAAGATGGGACCCTCGAACTGTGGCCTCAGGAAGGAGGGCAGAGGGTTGCCCAGCCACCTGAGTGCGGAGAACCTGGAGCTGAGACTCTGTGAACAGGTGCCGGCCGCGAAGCTGGAGTCCGTGCGCTCAGTGGCGGTCATTACCTACCCCAGGGTGAGCGCCCATAAGGACGTGCTGCCCAATGGACAGGCAGCATGACCATGACGGACGTCAAGGGAGCGCTGCTTCATAGACCAAAATAACTCTGCTTTAGCGAGCAGTATCCAGTTGAATGAGAACAAGCTCCACGCAGAGCTTTATTATTTCCAAGGCTCTGGTTAGTCTTTTGGTTTCTATATTCACTCTAATTTATGGACGTCCGACTCTCCATCTCACATGTAATAGGGGGCCAGGAATGGCTAGTTTTCAGAAGAGACAAGGCTATCTGTTTTCCAAATGGATTGGGAGAGGGTAGAATGTTCTTTAACTGTTTTTCCCCCCCTCTTGAGCTGATGGTTCCATCCAATCCCCAAAATATCAAGTTAACTGGGACTGGACCTGATATTGCAAGGTGCTGAGCACCCATGGCTCCTTGCCCTTAGTAAATTAGAAGCTGGAAATGCATGAATCATGGAAAGGTAAATGTAGGAACCATCTACTCTTGCCTGACTCATGGACATGGGGGTGAGGGTTAGACAGCATATTCTGTGCAGAAGGCCTGTTTCATGGCCTTTGCTCAAGAATCCATGCTGCTAACAGCTGCTTGAGCTGACAAAACAGTGTTGCATCGCATGGAGTCTGCTGCTGCTCTCCCACAGATCTGACACGAGTTGAGTTCCACAGATCAAGAATCTCAAAAAATAAAGAAATTCAGAGTGGGACTGTTGAAATATTTTGTCTTGATAATTTATTTTCGAACAATAGCAATACCCGATGATTTAGTTAATGACAAATGTAACTAATTTTTTTATAAGCCTTTTCGAACCAGAAAAATAAAAAAACTTTTCTGGTCAAAACTGAACTTTACAACAACTTTGGAAAAACATTGCACAAATATTTCAAAATGGGAAATTCCGCAAAAGCAACCCTTTCCCATCCACCGCTTCAGTTTTGACGAATCAGCATTTTCAAACAGTAAGGAGGTTTGGGCTGAAAATCCCTGACCCCACTCTACAGAGAAAGGACGCCCCATTGATTTAAGTGAAGTTACTTCTCATTGACACCAGGGGAAAGCACACTAAGACCCCATAATTCTGAATGTCCATGAGACTGTTCTGAAACAACGGGGCATAACCAGCTTGCCACATCAGCGCAGACATTCATCACGTGCCAGGAGGAAAAGGCTGATGTCTGTTTTATTCAGGATACTACTGTTCTAGTGCATAGTGCTGCTGCACTTGCTTGCATACTCTAAAGTCAATTATGTACTTGCCAACAGTGTTGCATGGTAATTAGTCCACTGGTTTGAGATGGGCTGGAAGCGTACTAAGATATTTTCCTTATTGTAAAAATTCACTAGCATCTGTGCCTCTTGCTGTTGTAAAACCTTTTCTTTCCAATGAGAAAGACAGCTTGCTTCTGAAATGTTACATGGAACTGGACCCTGAAGTAAAAGTCTCCACACCTTTGTGGCTTTTTTTTGTTTTGTTTGTTCAGTCAATCGCTATTCTGGGTTCTATGTTAGTTCTATGTTTGGAGAATAAAAACTGACTGAGAACACCAGCACCAGCCAGGCAGAATATTTCCAGGGTAGATCTCAAAGCACTTTACGGAGGCACATCAGTGCAATTTTCCTGATTTTACAGTGGGGAGGAATAATGACAGCAGGAGATGCATCAGAGTGTTCGCAATGTTTAAAACGATAGATGTCAAGGAACTATAGTTGCTAACTCATCCCTTCACAAGGAACTTTCACTAAGGAAGGAATCATCAAAACAAAAAAATTAGGCAGAGAAAATATCCAATATGGATTCTGAATATAAATATTATACGTATTGTATAGCTGCTGGGAACCCCGGTCATGGATCAGGACCCCAGTGTGTTAGGTGCTGTACAAACACAGAACAAAAAGGCAGTTTCTGCCCCAAAGAACTTGCAGTGAGTAAATATATACTCCAGGTTGCTGTGTAAATAACTTGTTGACTAGGCCCTCTTATGGTGGGGAGACATTACCACAAAGGCTCAGAAGAAGGGGGTTGTTGAAGTAGACAGTGCCTTACTTTAATTCCCACCTTCTTACCCCTCCTGGTAGCTGCTTTTCCTGCCATCTTCTGCATTTTTCTTGGCCAGGTTTTCACAAGATCCCATCTCCCATTTCGGGTATGTCTACACTGCAATGAATGACCCACTTTACTGCCATAGTTGGCCTAGGCTCAGAGGTCTCGGGCTGTGGGGCTAAAAACTGCCGTGTAGACATTCAGGTTTTTTGTATTGCAGTGTTGGTTCATAGATACCAGAGCAAGGGACCAGAATTCTACAGCTCAGAACAGCTGGCGCTGAATGCTTTTGAAGAAATCTGTCCCCACTTGTGGGGGCTGAGAACTGCAAGAACTAGCTCTTGGTATACAAATTACAGTACAGGGGCTTAGGCACCCTTTGTCCCATTCACACATCACCTCTCTCTTGGTCCCCTCCTCTGTCACCCTCACAGCCTTCATGCCCATTTGGAATTACTGGGCCTGATCTCTGGCTGGGGTAAGTTGATGAGAGGAGGAGCTGTCTCCACTGAGTCTCTATAGTGTCAGAAAAAAATAAAAAAGTTATGGAACAAAAGGGGAGAGAAAATGGGGTAAAATCCAGGTCTGGGGTAAGAGAAAAGTGAAAGCGTGCAGAGGAAGATCACAAGAGAGGGAAAACAACACAGTGGTGAGCTGGGGATAGGAAAAAGATGGTAATAACAGGAAATAAGAACTAAAGAATAGGAATAGGTGGGTTGAAGAGAGAGAGAGGGAATGAGACAGACATAGGTGTGGTGTATTGACAACTGTTAAAACTGTGATCACTTTAAATTCTCAAGGTTTGGTCCTGGTCCTGCTCGCAGGCAGAGGCTCTGGAAGGAAGCTTGTGATCTGAGGACATTCAGTAGCCAGTCAGCCTAGAATAGGGCAGGATGAGTTTTGCCTCTGTTACAGGAAGCTCTGTCTCTTTCTGGTTTGGGCGCTTGTATGTGACCATTCTGAATTAAGTCAAGATGGGTGAGGGGATCTTTTAGTGAACCCGTTTCCGCTGGTAAAAGAGACAAGCTTTCAAGTTCCACAGAACTTGCCTCTCATATCCCGGGACCAACACAGCTACAAAAACACTGCAAATATCACTCTGAACTGTACGAAATAAAGTCGTGCTGCATGAAAACACTCTTGTGGGAAGGCTGCAGTGTATCTTCTCGGTTCACATGCCATGCACATAACTAAGGAAAGAAGTAGACCCAGAAGACGACAGAGGTAGATGGGGAAAAAAGGACAGACAGAATAAAATGTTAAAAACCTTTAAAAAAAAAAGTAGGAGAGAAAATAGACCAGAGAGAAGAGGGTGGGGGGAGAGGAATGGAGAAAAGAGGGGAGCATACACTAAACACTAAGTCTAGACGCATGGATTTGTATTCTGTTTACTGGTGCTCCTGAGAGACCTAATACTTATCCTGGCAGGACAGAATTTATTGTGCCTGCACTGCTGAGCCTTCTTTCTTCATGCTCATGGAAGGAAGGTGCCAAAATATCCACAGGCCAGGACCCCGCCACCTGGCCCTGTTTCTCTCAAGCTGTGTCCCAGCCCAGACAAAAGGGGCAGCAGCCTGACAAGCCACACTGCTGCAAGTGGCACTAATTGGTCCTTGTGTTGGCAGCTGTGGAAATCTAGCTCCTTACTTGTGCTGTAGAAGGACCTGGGAGGCCAGGACCAAGCCCCAGCAGCGGTTTGCATTTCCGCTACCCAAAGTCTTCCAGGCAACAGCTATGTCCATGCTGCGCTACAAGACCTGCAGCACAACCCCAAGTGGCCCGGATCAGCTGACTTGGGCTCAATGACTCACGCTGCAGTGACTTTGGGACTCAGGTTGGTTCCCGGGCTCTAGGACCCTTCCACATCAATGTGTCTCAGGGTCCAGGCTCCAGCCCGAGCCCAAACATCTACACTGCAATTTTATAGCCCCACAGCCCAAGCCCCAGTCAGCAGATCCAGGCCAACTGCAGGTCTTTTTTGCACGATAGACATACTCTTTTTCCCCCCAGGGCTCTCAAGCCAACACCATTCTGCAGCCCTGAATTCACACAATTTTTAAACAAAAAAGTTAAAGAGATGTCCTTCTTTATTATCTGTATTAAATAACCCAAGACACCTCCGCAAAACAGAATGCCAGCAGCCATCCTCAGTGGTTAGAAATCACAACTGTACTGGAAAATATTAACTGTTCTTGAGCCAGAACAAAGCCCTATTGTCTCATATAGATGCCCATATCAATCTGCACATCCAAGGTTATAGCTGTGTTCCAAGAGGAGTTATAGACTCCAGATGAGTTTGGGACTCCATTATGCTAGGCATTGCACAGACACACAGGGTATGTCTACACTGCAGTCACAGGGTGTGCGACTGCTGCTCAGGCAGCCACACCTGAGCTAGCTTTGATCTGGCTAGAGCAGACGGGCTTCAGCACACGCTGTACAAGCCCACCTTTGTTCCTGGCTAATTACTTGGGGTGCTAGCCCCACCTGTGCTGCCGTGGCATCACTGCTTTAGTGCCCAAGCTAGCCTTCAGCACAGTGCAGACATACTCACAGCAAGAGAGTCCCTGCCCCCAAGAGTTTATAATCTAGGCAAAACAGACAAAGATGTTTAAACTCTTTAGAGTAGGGATTCTCATTTAGTGTGTGTTTGTAAAGGGCCTATTAATGGAGCCCACCTTGACTGTAACCTTTAGGCATTAAATATTCAGAAATAAAAGGAGTATCGATAGCCCCATTGTACAGATGGGGGATTTTAGGGACAGGGAGTGTCACGCAGTTTGTTCTGTACCCATTGCGAGGTAAGCTGACATTGAAGCAGGGATGGAAAGTTCTTGCTTTACCCGTCTATTGTTCTACAAGTAGGCAGAGGCCAGACAGTTTGAGCCGACGTACTTAGACCATGTTACGTATTCAGGTTCCGTCATCTGGGAGCACTAACGCAAATTAGAACCAGGGTAGCGTTACTGAACGTGGAGAACAGCAGATGGGGCTGGTAACTAAAGGAGATGAAAGCCCATGTCTTTTGTTGTACAAGTTCAGAGTCTCTTTGCTCGACCGGTTCTGGACTAAGGTGCCTTAGAAATGCTATTCTCATCGAAGCAGCGGAGCACCTTCCAGTAGCACGTTAAGGGACATGACTAACCTCTGTTACCTGAAGTTTGTTTTCTCTCTCGTTTCTCTCTCAATTGTTTGGGCAGGGAAGTGGTTTGGTTTGGTAGGGTTTTGGGTGGCATTTTTTTTGTTTGGTTTACCTTCCCCTGTTCCCAAACTCCATCATCAGGGTGGGCCCTCTCCTCTTCATTAGAAAGGAGGAACACCCAGTGCTTAATTTGTGCCAGGCTGAACCCTGGCACCGCTAGGTTTGGCAGTTCAGAGCCCTGGCAACTCCATGCTTGCTGCATCAGCTGTGAAAGTAAAAATGTGAGTTGAGCCCCGGCACCCAGTTGCTCATGCCACAGAACTTCCGTCATTACAAATCAGCCACTGGGAGTGCCCCAAAATAGAATTTTCATCTATTGGTGCAGATGCTGCTGATCTTCAGAACCAGATACTGAATGGACATTTTAATGGTATCAAAGCCTCAGCATAGGACCAGATTCCCCCTCACTTACGCTAATGTAAATCAGCAGCAACTCCATTGCAGTCCATGGAGTTACCCTCATCTAACTCAGGAGAACTAAGACTGGCCTTTACTATTTTAGAAGCGAGACAACTCCTCTTTTTAGCTCTCTCTGTGTCAGAAAAAAATACGACTTGAAGGTTTGACTTTGATTCCCTGCCAGCTGCCGTGTCAGCTTCCAATGGTGCAGCTTGTGCAGGTAATGCTCTCTCTTCCTCCAGGGAAAGAAAGAGCACTGCTAAATCCTAGTGCTGGCTGTGTTCTGTAGGCTACAAACCCAAAGCATGCGCCAACTCCTGCAGCTCTCCACTGCCAATCAATCCCTTTGTACAGCGAATTCTTTTCCGTATCCAGCAGAGTCTGAAGAAGCTGGTTCATTGTTACAATGAGTCAACCCAGGGCTTCACTCTTCACTGATTTTCCAGGTTTCACCACAAGTGAGAGAGCTGCAATTTCCAGCTTAGATTGCCTATTGTGTTATTGTAGGGTTGCATTTACTCCTCTGCAAAGAGCCAGCACAAGGCCCATTAAATCCCAGTTGAACTCTCAAAAATGGGCTCAAGTGCTGCACTGGCTTTATACTGATTCTCTGGCACAGATGTGAATTTCACCTTGTGCGCCCCCATGAGATGTGGGTCAAACTTACCAAGTTCAGTGTTAGGCACTGCAGAACAACATAAGAAAGGAAACCTTATTTACTGCATCTGTATAGACTGTTCTGCCAATTCCTCTTCCAGGAAAAGCTGTGGGGATCTTAGTTAACAAGGTTTCCTTTAGGACTTATTGCAACATGGAAAACAAGAAACTAAAAGTTCTATTTTTCAATTCTGAACCCACAGGCGTGGGAAATAGAGGTGCCTAGCTATCATAGGGGGTCATCTCTATCCCCCTGGCAGTACAGGATTGTCTGTTGCCTTTTATGATTTAATCCTTTGCATGGGCAGGGGGGAAGCAATGTGGACCCTGCAATGCTTATCGGAAGGTCTTTCCTTGGTAGCCATTATCCTTTCCAGTCAAATTTGAAATCTGCTTACTGGCATCACACAGGAGGATTGGCTGCCTTCAGTACCAGATGATCATAATAAGATGTCATTGGCTGGGTGAAGTGAGGTCCTACACTCACCACGATGACATTTCTCTGTCTGTCTATAACACGATAAAAATCACGGCAGAAAAGAAAAGTCAAGGATGATTTGCAAAGATTTTTTTCTCCCTGGTGTTTTGCATTTAATGGAGTGGGGAATGTCCTAATGTACAGCCTTTCTGAAACGACTCTTTCCATTACATTAATAGTTTTCACTTGCTCCTCTGCCATTCCTTTTTATTAATAGCAGTCTTTCCCTGCATTAATACCTTTATGAAAATATAAAGCAAACCACACAATCTTGACAGCTTGAATAACAGAACAGCACATTATGACTGCTGACTTATGATCCTTTTCAATCGTTTTTGTCTATTTCACTGCTTGGAGAACAGGTCATGTCATATTCTGTGAATTTAAAGTGAATATTTGAGAACAGAGCAGCTCAACTAACAAGGAGATTTTTTACATTTTAAGGACAGTACGCCAGAGGGTGCATTCTTTCTACTCCATGTTGGGCAAGAGAAATAGTGGGGAAACGGTACCGTTTAAGCCATCTTTGTAACTCCCTACTTCTGTACCCAACCCTTGGGGCAGCACTCAGTCACAACACTGGAGACAGCACTAGGCCAGGAAATAGTTTTCTCATCCCAGAAATGTTTTCAAGGTTTCCAAAGAATGTTTCCTACTCTGTCCCCTCTAACCCCACAAAACCAGAATTTTGTGAATTGAAAATGTGATTCCCCCTCCCCAAGACAAAACATTTAATTCCACTCTTTTGGAAACGCTTCATTTTGATCTGACCTTTCACTTTTTTTTTTTTTATTACTACTACTATACAATAACTTCAGATTCTAGATCAAAAGCCATTTTGACCCATAAACAGAAATTTTCCTTTCACAAGGGTCCAAACACAATAAGGGACATTGCATGGCTCTCTGCCTGCCCTGCGTCTGTGTGTCACAAAGTATTCCGCAAGGGGCACTGGAAGCCCTATTTTGCATCCCCTTTATACCGCACCAGCAACGTAGCAGGGCCATTCATAACAAAGGGTATACCACTGCAGCTGGTGTCAGTGATATGGTCCGGGTTGTTCCGTTCCCATAGGAGAGCCCATGAGAAAGGACCTGAGGGAAGGAAAATGGTGCAAGAGTTTCCATTACATGCTTCTGGGGGGCTCCTCCCCTACAGAACAAGCCGCTGCTCTGATCACAGACCCTATGGCCACTCGGGACAAAAAGGCCTCCCATGGTGGCTCTGGAAACCCAGGGATTCCCTCTACTCTACCTGGCATCCCAGCTACTTATCCTGATCTTTAACAAGGACATTTCCCCTCGTAAGGCCAGGGACAAGGCATATTTCACAATAGATGGGAACCAAAAAGCTGCCCTTGCCACCCAAGTGTTCCCTTTCCGCTGTGCTCGCAGGTGTGCTGTTGTAGGGTTACTCAGGACTGTTGGGCTGCTGGCACTGACCTTTTAAGAACCCCCCTCACACACAAATAATTAAACATTTCAAAAGGTGGGAGAGGGGATGTCACCTGAAGCTTGACTGGAAGGATGGTGTTGTGGAAAAGGTATCTAACCTTACCCTTGGGGCTCCTGTGGCTTACCGAAGCTTGGACTGGTCTCTGGTCTGCCCAGAGTTAATCTGAAGCCCCGGATTCAATAGGCAACAGAAAACAGATGCACCCTCCAGCTGGGTTTGCAATGGAAGCTCCCACAGTAGCTATCCATGCTGTACCTGTTCAGAAGATCAAGAGAAGATTTCATTCTTCAAGGCTATCAAGCCGGTGCTGCTGTCAGTCCAGAGGAGGGTGAGAGTAGAAGGAACCCACGCAGAGCTCTGGAGCCTTCCCTGCATTCGATAAAAAAGAAAATAAAACATCAGCAAGGTCTTTTCACTCAGTCTTTCCAATGAGGAAGAAAATAACCAGAGTTACACAATAAACAGGGAAGCGCCACATCCCCAAGTTCAACCCACTGCTGCACCCCAAGAGTGCAGCATTCCTTTCCTCCATGGGACTCTCTCTTTCTCTCCCAAGTAGCCACTCTAATAGCCCTTCCCACAACACCTGGGCAAGGTTAGGGAGACACTCAGCTGCAACCTAATCCCTTGATCACATGATTTACCACCTGGGTAAGGGAGAAGAGAATTAGGCTCTGTATTTTTAGCCTGTAGGGCTCAGCTATCTCCCCCACTCCTCCAACACTGATTTGGAATAGAGACCTACAAGTGAAAGGGGTTAGATTTTTTTCTGAAGAGCCCAGGGCCACATTTCCCAGGGGTCAGCTCCCGAAATTGGAAACAGATTTTCTAAAGAGCCCATCTCCCATTTGGGGTCCTAGATAAGTGCCCAGCACCCAGCAGACGCAGCTCTGTTGAAAAATTGGCCCTTTTCCAGGTAACAAATTCTTCTGCAAAATCTGGCCCTGACTCTGTGCACTAAACCCTTCTGTGCACCTGCCCCAAGGGGCTCCAGTACCAAGAAGCTCTAGGTATAATGCAATGCTTTAACTAAATGGGCTTATTTAACCCCTTAAATACTGGTCCTTGAACTGCAGAGGGGCATAGAACCATAGAATATTAGAGGTGGAAGGGACCTCAGAAGGTCATCTAGTCCAACCCCCTGCTCAAAGCAGGACTATCCTCAGCTAAATCATCCCGGCAAGGGTTTTGTCAAGACTCAGCTTAAAAACCTCTAAAGATGGAGATGCCACCACCTTCGTAGGTAACCCATTCCAGTGCTTCACCACCCTCCTGGTGAAAAACTTTTTCCTAATATCCAACCTAGACCTTGCCCACTGCAACTTGAGACCATTGCTCCTTGTTCTGTCATCTGCCACCACTGAAAACAGCCTAGCTCCATCCTTCCTGGAACCCCCTTTCACGTACTTAAAGGCTGCTATCAAATCCCCCCTCATTCTTCTCTTCTGCAGACTAAACAGGCCTAGTTCTTTCAGCCTCTCCTCATAAGTCTTGTGCTCCAGCCCCCTAATAATTTTTGTTGCCCTCCACTGGACTCTCTCCAACTTGTCTGCATCCTTTTTGTAGTGGGAGGGCCCAAAACTGGACACAGTACTCCAAATGCAGCCTCACCAATGCCGAATAGAGGGGAATAATCACTTCCCACGATCTGCTGGCAATGCTCTTACTAATGCAGCCCAATATGCCATTAGCCTTCTTGGCAACTAGGACACACTGCTGACTCATATACAGCTTCTTATCCACTGTAACCCCCAGATCCTTTTCTGCAGAACTGCTGCCTAGCTCGTCAGTCCCCAGTCTGTAGCTGTGCATGGGATTCTTCCGTCCAAAGTGCAGGACTTTGCACTTGTCCTTGTTGAACCTCATAACATTTCTTTTGGCCCAATCCTCCAATTTGTTTAGGTCCTTCTGTATCCTATCCCTCCCTTCCAGGGTATCTACCATTCCTCCTAGCTTAGTGTCATCTGTAAACTTGCTGAAGGTGCAATCTACTCCCTCTTCCAGATCATTAATGAAGATGTTGAACAAAACCGGCCCCACGACCAACCCCTAGGGCACTCCACTTGTGACTGGCTGCCAGCTAGACATGGAGCCATTGATCACTACTCGTTGAGCCCTTTGCTCTAGCCAATTCTCTATCCATTTTATAGTCCATTCATCCAACCCATACTTTTAAAACTTGCTGATACGAATACTGTGGGAGACCCTATCAAAAGCTTTCCTAAGTCAAGGTATATCATGTCCACTGCGTTCCCCTCATCCACAGAACCAGTCACCTCTTCATAGAAAGCAATCAGGTTGGTCAGCCATGTTCCAACGGGAATATTTAGTACTTCTAGGCTGACATGCCTGATGCACTGGGTGGCAGCGAAACTGTTTCCCAGGTTTTGCAGTGCAGCTCACCCTCAGTAACGTGATCTTTGTTTTTAATGCTTCTCCTCACACTCAACTTTAGTTTCTTAATGTCTCTCTGGTAAGCAAATAGATGAACCAGCATATGGGTGGCATGATGCTATTCATTGCCAGGGTATGGGCATACCCTCAGTAATCTAATGTACCTCTTTCAGAGGGGTGAAAGTCATGGCAGTCCCAATGCAACCTGAAATCCATGCAGGGTGCAAGGGGGTCCTCTGTCTCAAAGGAATGAATGCCACAGCATTTTACGGTCAATGCATGAATGATTTTTTGTTGTCACTGCTCACTCGGGAGACTTAGGGGGTGTCTACACTGCAGTCAGAGGTGTGACTGCAGCACGTGTCGACAGACAAGCTAGGCTGGAGTTTGCTGACGTGAACAGCAAGCAGTTCAGGCTGTTCAAGTCCACCAGGAATCCTGGGTATGGACTCAGGTGGATTTTTGACCAATTTGCAACTAATTTGCACCGTTCTACCAGTTTAAAGGGGACTCCAGCTGGGAATGAATTATATTTCCACACCTTTAAGAGCTGAGGGACTCAAGACTGGTGTACAGTGAGGTCAACCCAGCTAAAACAATTAACACTCGAGAGATGTAAAGTCAACGTAGGCCCCAGTGTGGACAGCCTTAGGTCAAAGAATTCCAACTTAGTTGCCATCTCTCGGGGAGGGGGAGTGACTACAAGTGATGGAAGAACTCTGCTGTCGCTGTAGTAAACGTTTACCTACAGCGTTAGCGGAGCTACACCCCGTGATGTGTCTAGTGTATCCATACCCGGAGGCTATGATTACACTACAGATCCTGTGTCAGCATAGCCCTCTAGCATAGAGGCAGCACACGCTAGCAGGAATGTTACTGCTGGTGTCCAAATGCCACCTCCCCTCACAACATGAGCTATCCTGAAAGAAGCACTCTGTAAGCACAGATGCATCTACATTGGGAGGTTTTGTCAGCATAGCTACGTCACTGCGGGCGGGGATGTGGTTTTTTCACACCCCTGACTGGCATAGCTAATGTTTAAAACAGAGATTAAGTCACACAGTCTGCTTTGTCTTCTCAGCCCCTCAATGGCTCTCGCTTGTGCAGCTTGGGAAGCTTATCTTGCTGGAGTCTGAGAAAGTGACAGGCTGGATGGCGTTCTGACTTTATTGACGCAGCACAATGCTGACATGTCGCCGGATGCAATAAAAAGATTAACAGCACGGCTCACGCAAGCAGGGCTTACCCCCAGAGTCCGAAGTGCTGTTTTCAGAAGTGCAGCTGGATCAGCGTGCTCTAGCTTCGCATCTATAAACATTAACTAAGCCTCGGAGGGACTGTCTACCCTGGCAGAACAGGGCTCAAAGTAGCTGTGGTGATATTCCAGCGCAGGCTGGAGCCCAGCATCTGAAGGCTGTAGAGAAGGGCAGATTTCAGAGCCCATGTGTCAAAGCCAACACAGCTATTTTGAGGGCAATGGCCCAGGCTGTCCCCCAGCGCTCAGCAGCTCATGGCCACAGGCTGTGTAGACATGTCCACGTGGTCTAGTGAGGCAGGTCTTGGATCCAGTGGACAGGCGGTCAGCAGGCTCAATGTGCTCAGATCACCATCGATCGTGCTGATCAAGATTGTCTCATGGTTTTTTTTTGTACCCACCCTCTCTCTCTAGCCACTGGTTATGTCTTGTCTGACCCTTAGATTGTAAGCTCTCTGGGCAGGAGCTGTCTTTTTATTCTGGGTTTGTACAGGGCCTAGCACAATGGGGTCCCACTCCACATCAGGGGTTCCTGGGTGCCACTGCAGTACACATAGCAGGATTCCTGATATTGCCACTAACTCAGGGCCAATCATTTCAGTGTGCCTCAGTTTACCGTTTCTAATAATATGGAGGGGATGTTATGATGGGATAGTTTAATTTGAGCAATTGATTTTGGATTATTGGCAGATAAGTCTGCTCAATGGTCTGTGGGAATGCTGGATGGGATGGGAACTGAGTTACTGCAGAGAAATCTTTTTTGGGTGCTGGCTGGTGAGTCTTGCCCACATGCTCAGGGTTTAGCTGATCGCCATATTTGGGGTCGGGAAGGAATTTTCCTCCGGGGCGGATTGGCAGGGGCCACGGAGGTTTTTCGCCTTCCTCTGCAGCATGGGGCATGGGTCGCTTGCTGGTGGATTCCCTGCAGCTTGAGGTCTTCAAATCTCACTTTTGAGGATTTCAATAACTCAGTCATGGGTTCGGGGTTGTTATAAATGTGTATGGGTAGGGTTTTGTGGCCTGCCTTGTGCGGGAGGTCAGACTAGATGATCATATTGGTCCCTTCTGACCTATGAGTCTATGAGTCTATAATAATAATAATTTGCACTGACATCCAGGTTTTCATCCACCAGTTTAAAAGGAAGGTCAGTATTGTTATCCCCATTTCAGAGATAAGAAAATGGAGGCACACTGCTGAAAAGCTGAAGTTTTCCTAAGGGAGCTGTGTGCTCAGATCTCATTGACTTTCATTTGGGTGTCTAATTCCTTGAGGCTTCTTTTCAAGTTCCAGCCAAAGAGACTTGACCACGGTCACCTAGCAGAGGAGTTACAGAGCTGAGAATGGAACCCAGCTCCCAACGCTGACTGCACAAGGGCACTGGGATGCTTTCATTAACGTTTGGAAAGTACTTGGCAATCCTCAGAGGAGGGTGTTGTAAAAGAGCATATTGGCATTAAACTACAGCTCACTGAGATTTCATACTCATTCTAATGGACATATCTTCCCCCCCTTTTGATGAATTAGTTGGGTTGTATTTTTGGCTTTTTTGACACCCATTTATTAGTGTCAGAAGTGACAAGTGTTGGGCTGGAGTCACATTTTGAAAATGGCCTGGGAATTACTTTTCTGTTTCTGCTCAAGGTGACTGCTGGCGTTTGACACCTCTGACTGGGGGCAATAAGGGGGGGGGGCAAGACTTTACTGCATGCCGTGGGGAAATTAAAGATTAGAATCGCTAGCAAAAATTTGGAAACCAGATGTTTGAATCCAATCGTGTGACATCTGGCTCTGGGAAAAACTAAATGAAAGAACAACCCCCACAAGAGCAACAACCATGAGCAAACTCACCACAAATGTGTCAAGATGCGTAATCTCCATTTAAAAAAATAATATACTTTGTTCTTTTATTTACTGCTTTATGAGGGCTGCCATTGCAAGAGCACCCAGACCTCTTGTGTTTCCTAATCTTTCAGAATTAGGACAAAGGAGGTCTGGGGTCCCAAGAGACAGTGAGGGAGAAGCTTGTTCCTTCCCCTTCTTCCAGTGAGCCAGTGTTGCAGCAGCCGATTTTCCCCTGAAAGTCTCTAAATGAGGACCCAAAAAAGAGTGATGGGTGGAAAGGCCCATTCCTTGATTATTTTGTCCACTCAGCAGGCATAACTTTTGACACACCAATTTTGGGTCACTATTTTCAGTTCCACACTTCTCTCATTTAGCGGGGACACTCAACACAGTTTTTGAATTACTTTCATAGGCCTTTTTGTTTGGATTTATTCAGTGTTTCCACCTCACTATTGCACCTTTTTCTGTCAATATTTATTGTTGTAGGTTATGATGACATTTTATAAACTTCCTCTCATTTCTCCCAGTTAAGCTTATAAACAGGATAACTTTATAGGCCCATTGATTACAGCAGGTCCACATGGTTTCCCCCAAATAACGTATATACTAAGAGCTGGTGGGAAATTCAGACAAAACCATTTTCTGCCAGAAAATGCTGTTTTGTCAAAACCAAAATTTTCCTACAGGAACATGTTTTTTTTTTTTTTTTTTTTAGTTTCTTATCAAATCCATTCTTGTATAACAGAAATCTTATAAAACTTGTTTTACCACTTACACAGAGACAAACTTGGCATATACACAATAGAATTTCATTTTTAAAAGAATTGAAGTGAAGTAATTGGACCCCATTGGAATGGAAGATTGTGGTTTTTCATTTCTAAATGACCTTCTGTTTTTAAATTTCCTTTTCTTTTATATTTTAGTGTAAATAATAATAGAACAAAATATGGTCATAGAATTTTAAAAATATATAATATATTTCAAAAGAAAAAGTAAATTATAAACACTATAAACAACATTATAAATCATATATATATTTTATATAACATTGTAATAGAATAGAAAATTTTAGAGTCAAAATCAGATCAAAATGTTTTGATTTTCCCATAACGACATTTAACATTTTTTTGTTTCATGGGGAAATGGTGGGGTTTTTAAAATACATTTTGTTCCAATTCAGAACAAAAGCAAAACTTCAAAAGGTCAGAGTTCCCCACAGAATGGAAATTCCAAGTTTCCACCAGCTCTCTCTAGATCACCCTAAATATACATAGCGCTGCCCAAAGCACGTAATATGTAGTGCCTGCTGTAATGAATTGCACACTTATAGAATCCAGTGATGTGCCATCAACAGGCAGATTGACCTATGCCAGTTTGAGAAAGCAGCTTCCCCAGACAGGTCCATTTCAGAGTTAATTATTAAGGCTGTTACCACTCGGCCGTAGAACACTGGACTCTCATCAAACAGACTCAATTAATTGGCCATATTAAACAGTAAACTTATTTCCTCAACTATACAATTTGCAGAGATTCATTGAGCAAAATGATTTTTCACTCAGCTTTTCTTATTAAGCAGGTGACAGAAGGTGAGAGAAATGATATGAAGCCCCATTAACTCCAGTCTTTCAACAGTGGTTTTTCTAAAACATCGAATTTTTTCACATACATGCTGCAAGCAAAGCAGACACCCTGTATCTTAGCTCTTGGTTTGCATTTCTGCAAACTTTTTGTCTTCTACGCAGTGCCAGTGTTTGAATCTCTCTCCCTTGAATAGAAGAAGGGGGTGTGTACAAATGTGGGAGACGACAAACTGCCCACCTCGGTAGGAACAACCACAAGAATTTTTAAGTTCACAGGGAGAATTAATTCCTGTACTGCATGCAGCCTCTTTGCATCAACAGAGAAGGGACGGAACAACAGAGAACCAGTTCTCACTATAGAGTTCTAAACACCAGCTGGCACTGAAGCTGAGTGATAAAAATCCCATTGCCATTTCAATTTATCCCTGGTGGGATAGCCCAATTAACTCGCAACCACTGCAGATGTAAAGCCTGTGCCAGCCTTGGAGAGCTCATTCCATGGTGATGAGAGCAATGTAATTAAATGAGATGGACAGAGACATCTTATCATAGAATCATAGACCATTAGGATTGGAAGGGACCTTAAGAGGTCACTTAGTCTAATCCCCCACTCAAAGCAGGACCAACCCCAACTAAATCATCCCAGCCAGGGCTTTGTTAAGACAGGTCTTAAAAACCTCTAAGGATGGAGATTCCACCCCCTCCCTAGGTAACCCATTCCAGTGCTTCACCACCCTCCTCGTGAAAAATATTGTCCTTCCTGAGCTTCAAGAGAAACGCAAATCAACAGAGACATACGTTCGGAGAAAGGACCATTAGTGTCATCCCTGCATCGTAGGACATGAGCAATAGCAGGTCCTTGTCAGATGGAATGTCGGATGTTGTTAGTGTTGGAATTAAAAAGCGTGACATGCTCCTAACACTGGCAGCAATTATCTCCTCTAATGCTATAATTAGATGTTCCAGCATGCACCTCTGGAACAAATTACCAAGGCTGCCTTTGCCCTCCTTCTTCTGCTCAGCTCTAATTTGCAGACCTTGCTCTTCATAACTTCCGACTGGGTATTAAACCAGCCCACGTGTCATAAGGAGGACAAGTGAGATGCTGTTGGGGACATTTTTGTTCCATTTCCCATTGTCACCATGGTCCCTCAAATGGCAGCAATAGCACAATGCAAGAATAGCATGCCAGACAGACACAAGGATGCTAGGGTCGGGATTCTCAGCTGCTTTAAATCAGCATCAATCCATTGACTCCAGTGGAACCATGTCGATTAATACCTACTACCATAAAGCAAGTGACATGTAAAAATGTAACTGTTTGTGCCATGTCTTACTGAAAAGGATAAATGAATCGGGTATTAGCAATGAACCTGAAAATCAAGATGACTCTATAGAAAATATTCCAGAAACCTTCTCTGAGGCCCTCCAGGGACTGGTCGTCCAGTAGAAGAGCTGTACCGAGATTTCGAAAGCTATAGCAGTAACATGAGGAATTGTCTGCCTTGTAAAAGTCTCTCCAATCACTTTTGTGTTCTTCCATCTTCTTCGTCAATGTCCTTGCAATGAAAAGAGGTTGCACTTTCACCTTGCACTTCAGGAATGACGACAATGCTTGGAGTGTCCTCTCCTCACGGAGGGCAGATATTTGGGGTAGTGGAAAATGTACCTTTCGTTGGCTAGCTTCCCAGAAAGGCAGGTGAGGAGGGGCTGTAAAAACCCATCTTCTGTGATGCAGAGACAATCAGTTTCACACTACTAGAATTCTGCTGGCCTGATTCTCAGTCTCTAGTTAGACAGTCAGTTCTTTTTGTTGTGTGTTTGTACAGTACCTAGCACAAAAGGGCCCCTTGGTCTGTGACAGGGGCTCTTACGTGCTATGATAATACAACTAAATAACACCACTTATTGTTTTAGAGAATACTTACTCCTCCAAAGAAAGAAGGATGATCTTACAGGGAAGGCACTAAACTGGGACTCAGGAAACCTGGGTCCAGTTGCTGGCTGTGCCACTGATTTCCTGTCTATCCTTTGGTATGTCACTTGATCCCTCAGTTCCCTTTCTCCCACCCACTTTCCTGTTTATTTAGGCTGTAAGCTCTTCCAGGCAGAGCCTGCCTGTCTTACTATGTCAGTGTACAGTGCCTACTACAATGGGCACCTTGTTTTTTTGCGGACAGTCTAGGCTCTCTTGGAATACAAACTGGCCCATGCAAGTGAGATCAGAAGTAAGCCACCTTCTTAGAGGATGTAACCTCTGTGTGTGTGTGTGTGTGTGTGTGTGTG